>CM053622.1:197267933-197301399 GCA_028646595.1 Phalanger gymnotis | reverse complement strand
GGGGCGGTGGCGGAGGCTGGGCCCGGGCATCTGCACGCCCTGCTCCCCCAAGGCCAAGTTCCCGGCTCGCCGGGCTCCGAGTGGGGAAAAGGGACCGAGGGCAGGGAGGGCGGCCCAGCCGCGCCGCGCCTCACGGTGAGGGGAGCTCGGGGCTTCGGGGAGCGGCCGGGCCGGGGCCGGGGCGGGCAGGGCCTCTCCGGGGCGGGCGGCGGCCGCGGGTGGGGAGGGGCAAGCAGGGTTCCAGCCTGGCCTGGGCCTGGGGTCGGTTCAGAGGCAGGACGCCCTTAAATGCTTGTTGAGTAGCAACGGTTGGGGGGAGTGGGGCGGTTGGTTGCCTTTGTCCCGTCCTCCTTTTATCCTTGCTCGTGGGCATCCTTCTCTGTCCTAACCCAAATAGCTGCGAGTCCTGCCCCCCACACCCTCCCTCCCTTTCTACCCTCCTCTCCCCCTCCTTAACCTACCTCCTCACCCCCTCTTTTCCCCCCTCCCTGCCTACCCTTTTCTCTCTCCTTCACCTCCCCTTTCTCTCCTTCTCTCCTCCCTCTCTCCCTCCTTACCTTCCCCCTTCTTCATCTCCTTCCCCCTCCTTTCTTCTTTCTCCCTCTTTCCTCCTCTCCTTCCCCCTCCTTTCTCCTTTCTCCCTCTTTCCTCCCTCCTTTCCCTCCTGTCCTACTCTTTTACCCTTTTCCCTTCCTCCCCCTCCTTCCCCCTTTCTTTCTCCCGTTCTCCCCTTCCCTTTCCCCAAACAAATGAAAGAAATTAAGCCCCGAGCCGGCCCATCCTTTAAAAATGTTTGTTGATTGAAAGATAAGTCCCTGCTCTTCTTCCCCATCTGCCTCCCTCCCCCAGCCTCCTAACCCCGCCCCTGCGCTGATCCAAGTGGGAAAAAATCTTTTTTAAGGCTAGGCTTCCACCCCGGGCGAGTGCCTCGGCTGCTCTGTGCCTCGTCGTCTCCACCTGAATGCAGAAACAGTGGAACTTGACTTAGCTTTGAGTGGAATAATGGTTTCTGAAGTACTTCCGAAATGCAAAGGTTATCTTCGGTGTTTAGGTCTGCTATTAATTGACATTTCCCTTGAGGACCAAAGTTAGTCCAAAGTTTTGGTTTAGTAGAAATTGTGAATGTATGATGAATGAAAAGTTTGGGAGAGAGGTGTTTACTTAAGTTATTTAGGTATTAGGAAATAAGCATTTAAGTGAGGCAGAATTGGATTTTCAAAAGCCGTCACTGATTTTGTGTTGGCCTTCACTTGCTTGAAATTTTTCCTCTCCTTAGAGAATAAAGAGATTCTTTAATAAGCTAAATTTGTTAAAGCTTTGAAAAAAAATAACCTCATACCAAATACTCTTTAATTTGTAGTGTCAATAAGATGAAAAACTAGTGGGAAAAAAAAAACACCAAAATTTTAAATGGCTGATTCTAGCTCCACAAGTACATGCCAGTGGCTCCAGAAATTATCCCATTTGGTCAGAGTAGTTTAACAAGTTACAAAGTTGGGTGACTAACGTCCTTTGGGGAATGTTTTGTGGTTCTAGTAATAATCAACAGGGCTTTCTCTTTCTAAATTTTGAGTCAGACTTACCACCATTAATATAAGAGTCTTCATTTGTCACTGCTGTTGGTTTGCAAAATTTTAATGCTTAAAATAAAATAGCAAATGTAATTACAGAAAGTTCAAACTTAACTATCCCTTTTAAATTTGAAACATAACTACTCAAATTTTTTAAAAATGTACTCACATATATACACATACACACACCTAAGTGTTTATATCAATAAATTCAAGAAGTTACATTGTCTTTCTTTTTTTTTACATCTAATAACTATATTTGTGGAATTTGGGGGAGTTCATCGTTTTTCTGGTTTCTTATCGTTTTAGCCCTATTGTGGCTTTGAAGAATTCAGAATGGTACTTTATCTATAATGAATTCCTGCAATTAGTGTTTTGAACTCTCCCCTCACCCTGTTATTCACTTGAGCATGTGTAGGTAATAATAGGTTACAGAGAGAGAGAACGCTTGTGAAAGCTAGCACATTTAAAGCACTTCATACGTATTATTTCATTTGGTACTAACAATGGCCCTGGAAAGTTTGTAGGGTAAATATAAATGTCCACATTTTATAGATGAGGAAACTGAAGCTCGTAGAAGTTAAGTAATTGTAAACTCTCTTTGTTGTGTTGATTCAGATCCATTTTATAAGAGAATATGAAATGATTGTAAATCACCATAAGTGTGTTCTACATTTAAAAAACTCATTGATAATACTGTAATTGAAAAACATTTTATTTTATGTGTGCCATGGACTTGAATGCTTAAGTATTTGAGAAGCTGGATTTTTGTTGGTGTAGTAGGGTATACCTTACATCAACACAGCCCACAACCCTCTTATGCCTTAGTTGATCAACTTCCAGAATTGCTGCTGTGGAAAAATTTATCATCCTGTAACCGGCATGGCTACATCCTCTCCAAATTTAGCAAGGCAGATCCTCAGATGGTAACCTATTTCACAGGATCCCTGCTCAAAGCCTTTCATGGATGTAAGACCTCTCAGAGCTTATGCTATGCTGATTTATGAAAACATGTGATCCGTTTAATACCATAATGGGTAAGCAGAGTAGGACTTTTAGAGGATTGATGAAAATGAATACTCTCTTGTTTGTATTCCCATATGGGCCTATTAATGGACTTGATGATCCAGCCTAGATAAGTTTGAAGAAGCTCATTATCCCCAGATTGGGTAAGGGATGATATATTTTTCAAGCACAATTAGTGAAGCTGAAGAGCTGACCTTAAATAAACTTTACCTGTTTGATATACTCTAAGTTACTTAGGTTGGGAAATATTGAATTGTACCAACTTTCTGTGGATGGCTTACACTGTATTATAATATAAAGCTTTTATTTTTTCTGAGCTTTTAATCAACTTTCATTGAAAATTATATTCAATGGAATAATTCTAAAGTATTTGAAATTCGAGAGCTGATTTTTTCACTCCAGTATATGACTGTCTATTGAAGTGAAGTCTTTTATTTCAGAGCTTCGTGGGGATTACCCCTTGTCTGCTTTGAGGAAACATGAAGTCACAGTATCTTGTGCCTACTGTAGCCACACTGATGTTCCTAACATGGATCCCTCTCTCATTCAGTTGTAACAAAGCTCTCTGTGCTAGTGATGTGAGCAAATGCCTCATCCAGGTATGATTGAAAATTATTTATATGGAATAAATAGACTGTAATTTTTGCTATAGGAAAACTTTTTTTCTTCTTGTTTGTTATGATAGAATTGTGATATTTGTTTTAATTTTTCTCAATTACCTCAATGCTTTCCCATTTAAGCAGTTTATTAAGTTTCATTTATTTTCAAGGCACTATACTAAAATGTGGATAAATGAAAAATGACTTTGATCCTGCGTTCAAGGAGTTTACATTCTATCATGGTATATAGTATGTACACAAATAAAGATAACACAAAATGGGGTTGGATAGAAGTAAAAGGAAAGCTATATGGGCAAAGTGGCTTAGGAAAATTTGAGTGGAGAGAGAGCTTAGGAAATGCTTCATGGAGAAGCTGGGCACACAAAGACATATTGAAAAATGATGCTAGATTGCAAGGAGCTTACATTCTAGTGGAATACAGTGTTACCTGTATAGTGAATACCTGATAGTTTGAAGATGGAGAGAACACTAAACTACAGTATAAAGGAGAAGCTTTCCAAATTGGGTTTTGAAGGAAGACCCCAACAAGAAACCCCCAAACAGAGTCACAAAGAGTTAGATATGACTGAACAACAATTTAGTATTTATACGTTTGTACACTTGGTACTAGCATGCTCTCTCAAAATCTGTGACACGCTCTCCCTCCAGTACTTACAGAGACTAGGGGAAAAAATTTAAAGAGGGCTTTAAATGCAGATCTTAGGAGTTTATCTTTTATACAATCAAGAGCCACTCAAAGTTTTTGAGCAAGGGAGTGACAGTCTTATGCTTTAGGAAGTTTATTTTAGTAGCTGTGTGGAGGGTAGATTAAAGAGGAGAGACCACAAACCTGGAGTCCATTATAAGGTTATTGCAATAGTCTAGGCAAGAGATGATGAGAACCTGTTGTCAGTATAGCAAAGGGGTGAGTGGAGAGAAAGGAGTATATACAAGATGGAATATAGAAGTAGAATCCACAAAACTAATTGAGTTTTTAAGTTTTGTACTTTAGAAATATATAGATATACTCAAGACTGTTGACTTGAAACCTGATTGTCCCCTTCCCAAATGTCCTTTTAGAGGCAGGATAGGGAATGGGAATTTTTCGATAATAGGAAACATTATGATTCAGTAAGGAATCTGGGAAGGCAAGGCAGAGAGATTTCCACTTCAGTTTTAATAAACTACCAACAAGTTAACTGACTAGGAAATGGAAAGATGTTAACATCTTATACATTGGTCCTTAGATCGTTTCAGTTCAGAAAGATATAGTAGGGATTTTGTGACTCTAGACCCAGTACATTGTTTCTTTAAAGATTTAAACTCCCATCCTCATTTTATTATTTTATTTCAGAATGATTACTCTTCCAATTTAGCAGTTAATAAGCTCTTCGTTTCAGTTTTTTTTATCGTTTTTCTAAAGAATTTTTTAAAAACCATTTTATTTTTGTTTGGACTTGTGATTTCATCACAATAAGGAATTCTCATATTGAAACTCTCTCTGTGGCTATAGATGGCGACTACTGTATTATTTGCAGTCTTGTAAAGTCGACTGGTGGCTCTGAGAGGCTAAATTACCATCATATTGTCAGCACTATTATTATAAGAGGCAGATTTTCTTGACTCCAAGGTAGATTAAATTGCTTTGCATCTATAATTTATCAGGTTCTAATTTCCTATCAACTTTAATTTTTTAAAATGCCATTCCTTTTTCCATTGCCTTTGCAATTTGTGGTAATTATGTCTGAGGTAGAAGAAAGACAGAGGCATAACAACTTGGGTGTATTATTGGGAAATTTTATTTGCTTAACAGTTATGGGGCAGTATGGATGATTCTTTTCTTTCCACTAAACGTATCTTGTTCCTTAAGTTTAGCCTAATTATTTGGTTTTAAAATAATCTGAATTGTTGGCAAATTTTATTTCCACTTTGATGACAAATTCAATTTTGACAACAAAGATAGGTAGTCTGGCTAATTACAGTACAATTTAATATTGTTGGAGAATAAGGTGCTCTACATAAATGTATATTCCAGGTAACTGTAATTTGTCACTTTTAAATATCAATTTTAAAAAAAAAACAGTATGCGATTTGCATATCATTAGTGTAGAAATCTATAGGTTCTACCCCTCTGATTTAGTAATGGGGATAATAATAGCACATCCTTACAGAGGTGTGAGGATAATATATATACATATATATATTTTACATATATATAATATACATACATACATTGTGTATACAACATATATTATACATGTTATAACATTACAATAGATAGCAATAGATAGCATTATATATATAACATTGTCTTATATATTGTTATATATAGATACATATAACCTATATATTATTTCATTTGATCCTCATAACAACTCTGTAAGGAGGTGCTATTATTATCCCAGTTTTACAGACAAGGAAACTGAGGCTGAAGAAGATTGTGACTTGCCCAGAATTGCACAGCTAATAAGTGTTTGAAGCAGGATTTGAAATCAGGTCTTACTGAGTCCAAGTGCAGAGCTCTATTCACTGAGCCGCGTATTTGCCTATACAACACTTAGCTTCCTGTTCCCAACTTGAGATGGAGAGTATGAAAGTATATGGGCTGAGTTCAAGACGATGAAAAATGAATTTTTTCTCAACTTTATGCCTTGTTCTTTGTGCCTTCTTTATTTTGTAAAAAGTGAATTCTCTGAATATTAGTCTTACTCTTGGTTAAATGAAAGTACAAGGATACACATTAAGGAAAATGCTGTTTTTTAGACTATTCCTGTTCTCACCATCATTAGTGTAAAAATTTTTACTTTATTTGAATTTTTTTGCTTCTGAGAAAGTATTAATAAGTAAGTTTCTTTTGAATGTTTATGTTTTTAATATTTGCTAATGTTTAACTTAATTATCTTTGAAGCTGTGTAAATAATGGAAAATGTAAAGCTAAGGGGCTCTGCAGAACTATAAATCCATATAGGTAAGACCTAGTCAATATGATATAGATGGAAGAGTCCTGAATTTGGAGTCAAACGACCTGGGATCTAATCCCAGCTTTGACATTTATGAGCTATGTGACCTTGAACAAATCGCTAAACCTCTCTGGGCCTCCATTTCCTTATTTATAAAATAAGGAGATTGTACTGTTTGGGTCCCTACTAGTTCTAAAGCCATGATCTTTACTCGCTAGACAGAAATGAACTTAACCTGATACATGATGCTGACACATCCTGGGAAGGTGGATAAAGGCAGCTACTTAGTATTCTTTTTGTTGCTAAACAGTAGTTACATAGTTAACGTTAAGCTCCTCAGCATTATAAAGAATTTAGATTTTTCTTTTGAAAACCAGCTAATACTTTGCAACAGGCCAGCTAATATTTTAATTTTACTTGAGATATTAAAGAAAAATAGCATTACAGTGTTTTAAAATATTTGTGCTGACAGTGAAGGCTTGTATATTCACAACATAACTAAGCAAAAAAAAATTTTCTCTGAGGGCTTATAATTATGTAAATATTTTTTTTACCAGTAGAGCTATAAGACTGTACAGTCATTACTGCCACTCCTACAAGTTGCTATGCTTGAGGGTGGTCCCCACATAAATATTTATTTTGTGCTTCTAAGGAGGGGGAAGTATTAATTTAAACATTATGTAAAGCCAAATTTAGTTATCTAGTTTTATGTACTTATTCTTTGGCTTGTTGTGATCATTTAACTAAGTTTTCTCATAAATGGGATTATGTAAGGATTTTCTCCTTAAAGGAATGTTTGTAAAAGTTTCAAGTTTCCTTTTTCTATTTAGAAATCTTTCATAACCTAGATCCTTTCTTCTCCCATTTCATGTGATCAGCCTCAAAGTGCTCTACTTGTGTTAAGAAAAAAAAGTTTTTTATGGATCATTGAAGACCCTTGGCTAAAACAAGCCATCATATTTTTAAGTGGGCTTAGATATCTTATCTAAATATTAACTATTTTGCTTTTTAAATGTAGGTATAAGGAAAATATTGACTGGTCACCTCAAATTGTTGAGCAGAAATATTTAGCATTGTTAGAGACCCAATTTAGAAATTCTGTAGGTTTATCCTAGAGATAAATGTAATTAATGTAGTTAATAAAATTGGATTTTAAAAGAAATATTCAGTTGTTTCTCTGCTGTTCACTTTTATTTTTGTACCCACAGCAATGAATCTATATTTTCTCCCTATAAAAATAGTTTAAAGAAAGTGCTGTCAGATTCTCTTCCATTATTGGTCTTGTAAACTACATCGTTGTCCCTTTTTTCCTCTTCCTCTTCACTTCCTTTCCTTTGCCAATTAATTGCAACCTGTTTTTCATGTATATGGTTTCATATACATCAATTCTTGGTGTAGGAACTCCTGACACTGCAGCAGTATTCGGATTCATCGGTTTACTTAGATTCATCTATTTACTCAGTAGAAAAGGCCTAGGGAATTGCTAGAGATGTGGAGGTTATTGCCTAGTGTCAAACAGGTGGTAAGTATCAGCAGTGAATTCGAACTCAGGTCACCTAACTTTAAGACTAGCATTACTTTTTACATGACTGAAAATCTTTCAGAATAAATGTTCAAAGCTAATGAGTCAAAGTTGATGTTACCAAATAAAAGAGTAGTTCAGCATTACCCTAAAATTCATAGGGTTGGATTAAGTTGGTCAAAGTCCAAGACAAAAAACATAACTGCTTTTTCTCCTTCTTCAGAACTATTTGAGGAAAGGGAATTCATAATTTCTCTTTAAGAAGACATTTACTTAAGATAATTTTGTACCATGGTGTTTTATAGACTGGCATATGAAGATAAAAAGTTGAGAGGAATAAACTGAGTTACTCGCTTTATAGGCTATATTGTTTTAAAATTTTTTGTTAGGTTTCTAAAAGAAATTTATACCTTTTAAACATATTTTAATATGTTTAGTATAGGCTTAGTAAGGGAATGTATGATTTGTTTTCAGAGGACCAGTCTAGCTAGCTAAATTAGGGGAAGTTCAGAGCCAAGTTGATTTCAGGATGTGAGAAGCTCACAAAGACCAACCTGTAAGTCACAGAGAAACCGGACCTGTGTTGGTGCAAGTAAATATAGGCTTTATTTATATATTAATTAATATAGGTTAATTGATGTTTAGCTACATTACCAATTTCACTGAAGCCTTTGTTATAAAAGGTGCCTATACCCACCACTCAACATCCATCAATGTCAATTAAGTAGTAGATTATTACTATCTTGACACTTCTTTTCTTAACTTAATGTTTGTTTAGCTGTTGTTTATTATTGGTAGTTGGTAAAGCATGATAGTGTTGTTTGAACAGAGTAACATAATTATATTTATGTTTATCCTTTTGTACCCAAAGGCTAATTGTTTGGATTTTTCCCCACCTACTCGATAAAATAAAAGAATATAAGTAGAAGTGACAACATAGTCTACTAATTTGCTGATAATTTATATTCTTTAGCAATGACATAATATGAAGTTACTTAAGAATGTTTTTGGTTGCATCATTGTGTATTCTTCTGGATTTGTTTGCTTTGATAGGAACTGAGGTTCTTGTTTATGTTAAGTAGTTGTATTTAAAAAACAGTTTGTGTAAAAATCAGGTAGTGTACAATAGGTAATAAACTTTGTTAAATATTTTTCCACTTTAGTGTGGAAGAAAGTATATAGGGACATATTCTTAAGGCATATTTTAGAAAGTTTTAAAATTGTTGAATTCAAAGAGACCTCTTCTTTTTTAAATCAAATAAACATTTTCTCAGCAATGTTGTTTTAATAATATTACTAGCAAACTTGTCAAGTCTTGGCAGAAGTTGAAAAAGTGGAAATATTTAATATCATTCAGCTCCATAATATAACTAAGATTCTTCCTTAGAGTTTTAATTTCTAACCCCAAAATAAATGTTCATAAAATAAATACTAAAGCTTGCTGAATCTTGAACAAAGTTAATAGCATTTTGTTCAAACTCTAGTGTTATACTTTGAGCTTAATGGCCACTTAATTTTGTACAGTATGAGCCTTTATATTAATAACAATCCCTATCATATGGCACCCAGTAAACTAGACAGCTTGAGCCACAAGCATAGTCCCTGTTCCCCACAGCACAGATTTTTGTCCTGGTAGCTACAGTGATGCTGTCTGAGGAGAGTTCAAGATTGTGATGAATGAGTTGAGATCAGAGAAAGGAAATGGAGGGGGCACTGGTGGTAAAAGCATTCAGAATACTAATGGGGGAAGAGTGACTCCCAGCTAACCAGGTCTTGTAACTAACCCAAACCCAAATTTGTCCATCATGCCAGGTATCAGAGCTTTTGCTGTAATAACTTTGCAAAGTTAGTAGGATGTGGAATTTTTGTATGGACTACTGGAAAAGACAATTCCTTAAATTTGTACAAAAGTTGAAATAGGGTTTAATTTTTATAATTAATATAGCTGTTGGCAGTGCCAGATGTAATAAGCCAAAACTCCTAAGATGTTCATTAGCCCTTGGGGTTAATGCACTGTGATGTGACAATATGGGACAGCATCAAAGATTAATTTACTTAATTTTACCCAATCTAGCCATGAACGTCAACATAAAAATAACTTTTATAAAGCCCTTTGGCTCCTTTGAGAGCCACAAACTACGATATATATCAGGACAATTGATAAAGCCTAGGTGTTGTTTTTGTAAATATCTTCTATTAGATCCTGACTTAAGAAGAGTTCAGATTAAGTCATAGAGAGCTACTCCCTTGAGATCATAACTTTTTACCTTAAAACAGGGTTGTCTAACCTTAGATTTTTATTGAAACAATAGACAATATATTTTGATTTGCCATTTTAGTGAGAGCTCTGTAGTAGCTCAGCTTCATTTAGTAAAGCATTTATGTAAATTTCTATCCTTGTAGGCAGGCACATAAATCACCCGGCTGCATCTTGGACAGCCCTGCTTTAATAGATGGTCTTTATGACTTGCTGTAACCAATTAAAAAAAAAAACCTATCATTCGGTGGACATTTTTGGTGATGAGCCTTTTAATGCAGCTAGGCTGATCCTTAAGACCAGGTACATCTAGTCATCTTTTACTGGGCCTATAATGTGGACTTTCCTCTGGCTTTTTAAGTCCTGCTGAAACTTGCACTCTGCTGGCCTAGTCCTTAACCATACTTAATACATGGTAAGCTCTCAGTACACATAAATTGTATTGAATTGCACTCCCAGGATTCCTATGCAGATTCCAGACTCACATTGTGAAAGAAAACTTTATAATAATTAAATGAAATTTTGAGGGTAGGGGGAAAAGTAGACTAGATAGGGAAGGGATTCAAGGATTAAAAAGCTCCTCCCCTCCCCCATGTCTTTTTGTTTTGGCCCCCCAACTGACTACGGAGGCAGAAAATCTGTATACTGACACACCTTGCCTAAAATCATGGCTTCTCTGAAAAGATTTTTAGTAAAACTTTGGTATTGAAGCCTAGTTCCATAGGAAAGATGTTTCTGCTGTGCACTATATAATATAGTGGTAACAAGATAGCTGACAATTAGAGAAATTGAAGCACAAGCCCCAAAAATGGAAATTAGAAAATAAACTTAGGGAAGTCCATTAAGTTGAAATTAAGTACTTTGTCCAATTTTTATTCCTGGGGTGATTCGGTATTAGATCAGGATTTCATGATGTTACAGTGGGGGTTGGTTATAATGTATTAAGAATAGCATTATTGAGTAAGGGGAGCAGAACCAGAAGAACATTGTACACAGTTACAGCCACATTGGGCAATGATAAACTTTGATAGACTTGGCTCTTCTCAGCAATGCAAGGTTCTGAGACCTTGCTCATGATGGAAAATGCTGTCTATATTCAGAGAAGGAATTATGGAGTCTGAAGGCAGACTATTTGAAGCATACTATTTGCTCTCTCTATTTTTTGTTCTGTTTTGTTTCTTCTTTCTCGTGGTTCATTCCATTGGTTATAATTCTTCTTTGCAACATGACTAATGTGAAAATATGTTTAATGTGAGTGTATGTGTAGAGCCTATGTCAGATTGCATGCCATCTTGGAGAGGGGGGAGATGAGAGAAGGGGAGAAAATTCGGAACTCAAAAGCTCATGGAACCGAATGTTGTAAACTAAAAATAAATTAATTAATTAAAAAAAAAGAATAGCATCATGCAGTGTATAGTAATAATAGCCGATATACATATAGGACTTTGAGGTTCGCACAACCCTTTACATATATTATCTCATTTGATTCTCAGAACAATCCTGTGTCCCAAACACAAGGGTATGCTGATACTCTGATATGACCTGCTTTTAATTTTAATCTACATTATTAACACTTTAAATCTAGACAATCAACAAAATGATAAAGTGAGCCTTGGTTTGTAGGTGTGCCTGTTTTTGAGGTATAAATGCTCACACTGAAAATATGACAAGCCACTTAGAGCTGGCTCCAGCACACCCCTGCCCACACCCCCCCTTTAATAATTATAAAGAACTGAGACTTCTTGATGGAATCAGTAAGAGGTATGAACCAAGTGCGAGCAGGGTCCAAACACCTACTTGGAAATCGTTCAAGAATCAAAGGTTTTGTGCTGTGGGTGAAAAGGCCCTGAAAACTAGAAGATGAAATGAAATACTGACTGAGAAGTCCATGTTCTCTGGCTTTTGTGTAAAATTGCAGGCTTGGGAATGGCTAAACAAGTTATGGTATATCAATGGAATGGAATATTATTTTGCTGTTTAAAAAACTATGAATGAGACAGTTTCAGAGAAATGAGGAAGACACATATGAGCTGATATGGAATGGAGTACACAGGACGAGGAGCACAATAAAAATATTGTAAACACATGTAACTATGAAAGACTTAATGATTCTGATCAGCGCAGTGACAATCCACAATTTCAGGGGACCCGCGATGAAGCATGTTACCCTTCCCCGACAGAGAAGTTAAAAATTTGGGGTACAGATTCAGACAAATATTTTTGGAAAAAGCCAATGTGGTGATTTATTTTGCTTGACAATGCATATTTGTTACAGATGTCTTGTTTTTGTTTTGCTTTAGTTGGGGAGTAAGGAGAGAAAACAGATTTTTGTTCCAGATTAAATTTTAAGAAATAAAACAGCCCCAAAGATTCAAGAGTCTGGCAGCAGAGAGGAAGGAATAGGACCTCCAATAGTGAAAAAAGAAATGTCAGCACAGGGGCAGTGAGAGAAACAGAGATAGAGACAGAGGCAGGCCTGACTGAGCCGGGGTGAGAAGGGTGAGCCAGCAGATGCCCCCACCTCTTCAAAGAGGAAAGTTCCAAGAAAAGGTCTTTTCTTTCTCTAAGATGACTCATGTTCATCAAGGCATACTGGGAATACGAATCCAAGCAAAAAGAAGAGAGTCCTTGTCCTTAAGGAGCTAACATTCTAGTGGGTAAGCAGCCTTCATGGAGCCGGATATTAAAATCAGGAGAGAGAAGTGGACTTGACAGGCCTAGGGACCAAATCTATGACAAGGCAGGAAGAACTCAGCCGTGAAATGAGGGAGTCACTGAGACAGAGGCATCTTTGGGGTGAGGCACTGCCTAAGGAGGGCTGGGGGATTTGCCTCACACACATAGAGGGGTTAGGTACAGATAAATATAGATTTAAATGGAAACAAAGAGCTATACCTTTGCCTAAAGGTTAATTCCTAAAGGGGACTCTGAGCATCTGTAACTATATTTCTCACTTCATTTAATATGAGCTGCTTAGCTATCTCCACATGCATGAACTGTTAGTACAGGTGATAGAATGGACTCCTTTTAGTCTCCTTTGCTGCATCTTCAGTTACATAACACATGCTAACCATGAGTACCTCACAGTGCTCTATCCTGAGTCTTTTCTTCTTCCTTTGGACTATTTCACTTAGTGATCTCATCAGCTCCCATGGATTCAATTATCATTTCTATGCTGATGATTCTCAGATTTATTTATCCATCAGTAATCTTTGCTAACCTCCAGTCTTGCATCTCTGACTGCCTTTTAGACATCTCAAACTGAATATCCTGTGGATACCTTAAACTCAGTGTGTCTAAAACTGAACTCATTTTCTTTCTCCCTCAGGCTCACTCTCCTCCCCCCCACTCCCGCCTTTGTACCCAGTGCGATCTCACTCCTTACTATCTCTGACTCACACCCACACACGAATCTGACCTGTTGTCAAGGCCTGTCATTTTCACCTTTGCAGTTCCTATTATGCCCCATTTTCTCGTCTGATACTTCCATCACCCTGCCTTGGTCTCCTCATACCTGGATTATTGTAATAGCCTGCTGGTGAGTATGCCTGTCACAAATCTCTCCCCAATTCAGTATATCTTCCCCTCAGCTGCCTAAGTGATTTTCCTAAAGCACAAATCAAACCATGTCAGTCCTCTGCTCAGTAAATGCCAATGGCTCCCTGTCACTTAAGGGATCAGATATAAAATCCTCTATTTGGTGTTCAAAGCCCTTCATTGCTTATTCATTCGTATATACCTTATCCCAGCTATGTATCCTGTGATACTGGCTTCCTTTCTATTCCGTTAACAAAATACTCCATTTCTTGGCTCTGGGAATTTTTGCTGGCTGAACCCCTGCCTGGAATGTTCTCCCTCCTCATCTCTGCCTCTTGGATTCTTTCAGGTCCCAGCTAAAATCCTACCTTCTACTGAAAGCCTTTTTTAATCACCTCTTAATTCTAGTGCCTTCTTTCTGTTTATTATTTGCTTTTTATGTTTTGTATAGCTTATTTGTACATAGTTGTTTTCGTTAGATTATGAGTTCCTTGAGGGCAGGGACTGTCTTTGACCTTTCTTTGTATTCCCAATGCTTAAAACAGTGCCTGACACCTAGGAGGTGCTTATTGACTCAGAGGAGTTAAGAGACTTGCCAAAGGTTTATATCACATAAGTATCTAAGGCCGTATTTGAGCTAGGTCTTTCTAAGGACAATATTCTGTCTTCTGCTCCCTGCTCTTTCCTCTGTATGTTCTTATAATTCATATTCTTGCAATAACTCACATTAGCATAGCACCTTATGATGGTTTGTAAAGCACTTTTTTCCACAGCAGCTCTGACATAGGTAGCGCGTGTTACTCTCTTCATTTAACAAATGAGAAAACTGAGGCTTTGCAAAAATGGAAAGTTAAAGACTCCTTTTTGATCTTGAAGTAAAAATGCTGGGGGTTTTTTTTAATGAAGCCGGTTTTTATAATTTCTTTCAAAGTTTCAAACATTACAGATAAAACACCCTCTGCCTCTTAATTTCCCTGGCTTCCTTCAAAACTCATCTCAGATCCCAAAGGCCTTTCCCATTCCTCCTAGACCCCGTCATTGCTTGTGCCTTCTCATCTAAGATTACATTCTGTCTATTCTTGTATGTAACCTAACTTACATAGTTATTTTCCTTTTGTCTCCTCATTAGAATGTAAGCTTCACAAGGGAAACAACTGTTTTTGCCTTTCTTTATACCCTCCTTGCTTTGCACATAGTAAGGGCTTAAATGTTTGACTGGCTGATTTGCAGCATTTTAGTAAAAGGAGACTTTTATTTTCCACATTAATATAGAGGCATCCCTGTTAGTTATTGTTTTGCTTTCTCTACAAAATTAAAAAAAAACCCAGCTTATTTTCTACATATGTTTATGATCAAACTTTACTTGACAGTTTACTTTCAATGACATATTAAGTGAGTACTTAGCCATGAATTCTTTGATAAGCTATACGTGTTAACTCTTCATAATTACACATGGAAATCCATTGTTTCATCTTCATACCAGCTTTGTTGGATAGGCACACCCTATGCCCGTACTTGTCCTTTTGTCCTGCCATTTTCGTACAGAATTGTTTTATGTTTTAGCCATTTTTCTTGAAGATTTCTACATTTTTGTGTTAGTGAGAAGTTTACTTTTAAAAAAATTGATTGCATTTGTATTTCGGAATATCAATTAGACATGAGTGATGATCAAAGGATTTGATTTGGGGTGTCCGCTTCAAACTGAAGTGGAAACTGTTTAAGCAAAACTCAGGTATTGAAGAGAGTCCAGATTAGCCATATTTTAGGTAGCTTACTTCCTCTTAAGCAAAAGAAGGTTTCAGTTGTATCCAGCTCTTTGTGATTCCACTTGAAGTGTCCTTGGCAAAGATATTGGAGTGACTTACCATTTCCTTCTCTAGCTTGTTTTACAGATGAACAACTGAGGCAAACAGGGTTAAAGTGGAACATTCCCAGGGGAACATAGCTAGTAAGTGTCTGAAGCTGGACTTGAATTCAACTATCCACTATGCTACCTAGAAAGATTAGCCAGTTCTTTTGGCCATGAAGACCTATGAAATGGACAAAAATACAAAGTAGCTGCAGCTTTCCTTTCACACTGGTGGTTATAAATCAGAAGAGAGGGCAGGGCAGTGGCTTAAAAGAATCTTACAGTTCTTAAATGAGTTTTCACATGTTACTTGATGAGAGGTATTGCAGTTAAATGGATATAGAGACCCAGCCTTAAGAGTCGATAAGTCAGTTAGCATTTAATAAGGACCTACTATGTCCCAAGCACTGTGCCCTCAAGGAGCTCCTGTTTTAACACAAAAGACTGCTGGCAGTGTACAAACACTATGTACAAACAATACATGTACAAGCTAAATTGGAGGTAATCTCAGAGGAAAAGCATTAGAATTGAGGAGGATTGGGAAATCATCTCCGGCAGAAGGTAGAGTTTGAGCTGAGACTCAAAGGAAGTGAAGAGACAGAGATGGAGAGGGAGAGGGACCGGCGGTGAAAAGGCACAGGATCGAATCTGGGAGGTGGACTGTGAAGTGTGAATAACAGCTAGAATGCCAGTGTCACTGGATTATGGAGTATGTGAATAGGATAAAGTGTGAAAAGATTAGAAAGGCAGGAAGGTGGATGAGCTTTAAAAGCCACACAGAATATTTTATATTTTATCCTGGAGGGAATCCATGGTTGTTTATTGAGTGGGTTCAAGTCCTACCACTGACATAGATTGGTTCTGTGGCCCTAGGCAAGTCACTGACTCTCTCAGAGCCCATTGAACACCTCCCTTAAAACTAAGTTTTGGAGCCACAAGAAGCTCTTCTCAGATCCAGTCAAAAACCAAACAACACACTTCATTAGAAGGTGTGAAAAGTGAAAAGAGTACTCACAACAATGAGAAATAATTAAATTTAATTACTGAAGCATTTTCTTTTTGTAACTAAATTTCTGTTTTCTGGCGAAAAAAGTCTTCCTGCTTAACTGTAGCAAAGTGTAAGGAAAGAGAAATAGGAACATTATCTTTGTTGCCTGGCAGCCAAGCAGTCTTTAGCAGTAATTTTTACCATCTAAAACTCCCATCTTTGTCTTCACTAATATGACACTGAAGATATTATAAATTAGCTATCAGTTTCTTATTTCCCCTTTGTTCTTGATACCTTTCACTTTGGTAGATAATTGCTAAATTGTAAATCATTAAGCATATTACCATAACATATCATTCCACTCCCACTGAAATGTCAAAGCACAGCACATCCATTAAGAGGGTGTACAGATATCCCCTTTAATGTTAGACCATCGAGACATGTTCAGGCAGCTCTCAAATTGGCTGTTTCTCTTAAACTTATGTTAGCATTAATCTTGTTCTATTGCACACCCTTTGATTAAAATTTAAAGCAGGACACAGATACATGGCAGTAAAATGAACTGTGACTACTTTAGAGCATCAGATTTTATAATAAAAGTTGTTAAGTTTTCATTAGTTTTGTGTTATTTAGAATATTGAATGAGGAATCTTAAGCTTATTGTTGAGGAAGAGTTAGGGAGGTAAAGGGAAAGAAACTTGGAACTCTTCTGGTAAAAGATGTCATATACAGCCTCACAAATTCAGACTAGTATAATATGCACAGATCCCGTCTATGTTTAATTTGTGCACAGTTTTAAAATTTGAACTACCACTCAAGAATCAAAATCTCAGAGTTAAAGAACTCAAAGTAATTAGTTAAACATCCTGGTTCCCATCCTGTGGTCATTCTCCATTAACAATGATATGCCCAGAATTGAACAGAGTATTCCATAAGATGTGGTACAGCCAGCATAGAATACAAGGTAAAATAAGGGCAACATCATCTCCCCAGTTATGTACAAGATGCCTCTTTTTATACAACTGAAATATACATTGGCTTTCTTGGCTGCTATTCACACTGTTGACTCCCATGGTGTAAGACCGATAAATAGCATATTTATTAAGTGCTTATTATGTGCTAGTTACTTTCCAAAGCACTAAGAATAAAATCAAAGCAAATAGAGAGTTTTGTCTTCAAGCAGCTTTCATTCTTTGTTTTTCATTTAAAAAAAATTTATTTTAAAAATGACGGACTGTATAGTGAATTTCCATAGAAGGGTTTATTTATGACATAGCTTATCATTTAGAATATGGCTTTATTGGGAACATATATTTCTTTTTTTTTAATTTAATTTTTTATCTAATTAACAAGAACCTATTTTCTCTCCCTCTCAATTCCTTCTCCCCTTACTAGGAGCTTCCATTATAATGGAGAAAGCCAACACTTAAAAAGAGATATGGAAAAAGGAGAGGAGTGGGGAGAGAGTCCCATGAGACTGCAGGAAATGGAATTACTGTAGAGGCCTAGTTCCTAGCAAGATAAAGCAAAACATTCAACTGTCCAAGCTGGGATGTGAAGTCCATGTTTCTGGTGGCATGGAAATAATCAAAGAATAGAGTCATGACTAGACTTCAGGAAGTGGCAGTATGTAGTATTCCACTAACACCTCGAGATATTTTTCAACTCCTATCTAGCTGTGCTTACTCCATCTTGTAAGTGTAAGATCTTGTATTTAACCTTATTAGATTTAATCTTACATGGTCTGTATTCTAGTCTATCAAGATATTTTTTAATCCTGACTTTGACATCTCCTTCCTTGCTATGTATTTGTCTGCAGATTTCCAAAGCTTGTGTCTAGCTTTTCCTAAGAAGGTGATAAAGATGTTAAATACCACAGGACCAAGCTCAAATGCCTGAGATGCTCCATTAGAAATTTAAGATGTGATAAAGAATTATTAATAAGTATTCTTTGGATCCAACCATTCAACCATTTCTTTTTTTTTTTGAGGGGAGAAGGCAGGGCGATTGGGGTTAAGTGACTTGCCCAAGGTCACACAGCTAGTAGGTGTGGCAAGTGTCTGAGGCCAAATTTGAACTCAGGTCCTCCTGACTCCAGGGCCAGTGCTCTACTCACTGAGCCACCTGGCTGCCCCTATTCAGCCATTTCTAAGTCCATCTAGAAGGACTATCATGTAGTATCATGTATCACTATTGTGTATCATCTTGGTCTTTTCCATAAGAATAGCATGAGAGAGTTTGTCATATGCTATCTATATCATTCCCCTGATCAACCAGTTTAGTAACCATCAAAAAGAGAAATAAGGTTGACCTTGTGTAACTTGTTCTTGATGAAGCCATGATATTCCCTAATTATCCTTTTAAATAATACATTCTAGATTCTAGGAAAAGGGTCCCTTGCCTGCAATAAATAACCCTGGTTTTTATTTTATTTTGTTCAGTTTTTGTTAGTATTTTGATAATTGTATTTCAGTATAATTGGTTTCCCTTGTAATCTTATGTATTTATACACATTATTCTAACAGGATGTCCACAGGCTTTACTAGATTACCACAAGGCTCCATGACACAAAAGAGGTTAAAAACCCCTGCTTTAGAGTCATGGAAATTCTTCTTACCTCTATCTTCCACTTGGAATTTCCTTCTCTACTTTCTGTGTTTCCATTTACTAATTATTCCCTCACCCCATCTCCTCCTAATCCCACTTCTTACCTTACCGCTGAGATGACAGAGATAACTAGAGTGGCCACAAGATTTAATTGTATGTCCAATTCATTCATCAGTTCTTTCTCATCCATTGTTATAACAATTCAGAGATAGAAATTTTCCCCTTAGGATTACATTGGCTGCATTACGTATTTTTAGTGGGTGTGCTGTCTCATCATTTTCTTTGTTGAAATTATCTATTGTTTCTATGATTTGTTCTCTGACCCACTATTTCTTTAGGGTTAAATTTAGTCTCCAGTTTAATCCTTTCAAATGTTCTTTATTTAATATATTTTTATTACATTGTGGTCAGTAAAGATTGTGTTTAGTGTTTCTACTTTTCTATGTTTGTGAGGTTTTGTGCACTAAAATATGGTCAGTTTTTGTAAAGAGACTTTATAAAGCTGAGAAGTATGTATATTCCTTTCTTTTACCCTTCAATACTCACCAGAGATCTATTATAGTTAGCCTTACTAAGACTATTCAAGTCCTTAACTTCTTTGGTTAGAACTTCATAGAGTTAGAGCTGGAACTGATTGTAGAGATCCTCTAATAGCTAATAATGCTAGCTTCTATTTATATATCACTTTAAGATTTGCAAAATGCTTTACAAATATTACCTTATTTAATCCTCAAAACAAACCTGAGAGGTAGGTGTTATTATCTTACCCATTTTACATATTAGGAAATTGAGGCAGATAGAGGTTAAGGACTTGACCAGGATATCTGAGACTGAATTTGAACTTAAGTCTTCCTGACTCCAGGTCTAGCACTCTATCTACTACTCCACTTAGCTGCCCTTGTCCATTACCATCATTTTATATATAAAGATACCAATATCCAGAAAAGTTAAGTCACTCCTAAGGGTAGACATTAAGTAGCCACACTGGGATTTGAACCCAAGGCTTCTGACTGTATAAACACAATGCTATTCCCCCTACAAAATGGTGAAGAGAGATCATAAGGCCATATAGCCACTCTTCCTTTGCCACCACCACCAAGTTCAGAATCATGGAATTTCAAATTTGTCAAGGACATAAAAGAAGCTACCTAGTTTAATCTTTACCTGAGCATGGACCTATTCTTTAATATAATTGGCAAATGGCAGTCCAGCCTTTTTTTGGAAAACTTCCAATACCTCACTACTTCTAATGGTTGCCTATTTCACTTAAGGATAACTCTAATTGTTAGCAAGTTTTTCCTGACATCTAGCCTAAATTTACTTCTTTACAACTTTTACCCTGTTTGCCCCATTTCTGCCTTTTGGGGCCAAGCAAGACAAATCTAAACCCTCTTCTTTATGACAGCTCTTCACATACTTAGGCCCTGTCTGTTTCTTCCATCTTCCATACCATTCCCCCTGCTACTTTCCCCCCTCACCAAGTTTTCTCTCCACGTTCTCTCAGTTGATTCCGTCAGTACAACTTGCTTCTGATCCCTGAGTCCTAACCCTAAGTTTGAGGACACTGTTCCCAAAATTGTCCCTACTCCTTCTGCATTATCTCTCACCCACACTCCCATCCCCACGTTACTGAGAGGAAATGCATAGAATTGTGTGTCTGGATTTCCTTTGAAATATAAATAAATCTTACTCTTTTTATAGACGCCTACATTCAGCACCTATATCAGATTTTTCCTTTTCCTTCAGGTTCTAAATGAGAAATGAAAAGGAGTAGGCATAAGAATGAGGTTGGTTTTTTTCCCCCACTTTGCCTTTTGTGTCATTGTGAATGAAACTCCTATGAAAATCCCATTGGAGAGCATGAGCTTTGTGGAACACAACTTTCTTCCACAGTGGGCCAGGGAAAGAAAGAAACTTGTTCTAAAGCAAAAGGTAGTGACACTGTCTACTTGCCGACTGGACATTTCAAATTGGGTGTCTGTGAAGCACCTCATTTTCCTCTTTCTTTCATTTCTTCAGGGTATAGACCTAGGAGTGATATCACTGAATAAAAGATAATTCACGGTTTCATAACTTTGGGGACGTAGGTACGAGTTTATTTCCAGAATGGCTAAACCAGTTCATAGGTTCTGTATTCTTGAAGCCTCTCCAACGATTGCATTTTTATTTATTGCCATTCTGATAGAAGTAAGGTAAAACCTCAGCATTGTGTTAATTTGTATTTTTCCACTTTCAGTGATTTTAGCATTTTTTTCGTAGGCTGCTGTCCCTTGAATTTTTTCCTTTATGAATTACTTGGGCCAGGTCCAATAGTGCACATTTGTAACCCCTGCTACTAGGGAAGCTGAAGCTGAGCTTTGTAGTTCTTATTTGCAGTGGCTTAAGCTAATACGATGTTCATATTAAATTTACCTCCATTGTATGGTGAGCAGCCTGGACTAATCAGCATTGAGATCATGCCATCAATGGCCTCTGTACTTTGTGATTGACAGAGTGGCAGAGTGATAGGAAGCCTTGTAATGGGTTCCCCTCCATGAACACAGATCTAAAAAATGCACCAGACCCAAACCTGATGCGGATATCCAGATAAAGTCACAGTGAGTCATTTATAGGAAACAAGGAGGTCTGTAGACACTGGGAACAGGGAATATGGTCTGCAAAGCCCGGGAAGAGGCTGTGCACCAGTGCCAGAGGAGATCAGCAGACGTATACTGGACCATCATGACAGAGGCAGGTGCCAACTGGCACATTTGTTGCTCGCTACCCTGTTCTGGGTCACAGATCCAGGGTAGGGTAAGAAGAGGATCTGCTCATAGGCATGGCATTCTGGGGTAAGGAGGCTGAGAAAGGAAGATGTTCAGAAGCTAGCAGCAATAGTTGTGGTGTATCTTAGACTGCAGACAAACAACAGGGTCTCAATTAAAGCATCTGGCTCAGGCTGCAAAGGAATAACTGAGGGAGGAATCCCACACTAAAGGGAAATCTACAATTCTGCCACTCTGAACCAGCAGAACTTTCCACTCGATTGATAGGGATAGAGTTCAGAAGAAGTATACTCTTACACAGACCTGAGAACTTTCAGAGCTCTGAAGGAAGGTGGGGAGGGGAGTGGGGGGCTGCAGTAATCAACAGACTTTGCCTTGCATCAGACCACTTTGAAACACTAAAAGTTTGCAGATCCCTAGCTTGCCCCTGAGATCTTGGAATAACACAATAACTCTATACTCTAAGAATTCATGGAAGAGATAAAGCAAGCATTTGAAAAAGAACTTTAAAATATTTTTCATAAACATGATGAGAATGACTGAGCTGTGGAAGAAAGAAATAGAAAGGGAATTAATTGTTTGACACAAGAAGTACAAAACCATGCCCCCCCCAAAAAAAACTGCATGAAAATTAGAATGGACCAAAGAGAAGCCAATAATTTCGTGAAGCAACAAGAATTATTTTTTTAAAAAGTCAGTGTAAAGTATCTCATAGCACAGACAATTGATATGGAAAACAAATCAAAAAGATAGGAGACTCAGTTTGAAAAAGAATTGCCCATTCAATGCTTTGGTCATTTCTCTATTGGAAAATGGCCTGGCTCAGAGTGAATGTAAATAGTAACTATTTCTTTTTTGGCCACCAACTCAGTGTCTTCTACTCCCGGTTTGATTTTTTTTTAATTTAAAGGGGCCATCCCTTGACTCACTTCTTAAAAGAGGCCTTTTCACTAAACGGGTGTTGCTGAAAAGGGCCCAAGTCTCCCACTGCACCCTGGGCCATCTTCGGTCCTGATCAATATCAGGCCACTGGATCCAGATGGCTGTGGAAGAGAAAGTGAGACTGATGACCTTACACAGCCCTCCTTCCCTCCGTCCCTCAAATCAAAGTCAATTGCAAGTTGTGTCATCATCACCCTGATGTTATGGTCCTCTTTGAGAATGAAGGACAAAACCACAACCACACATTGGAAAATGGCTACCATCCTTGACTATTTGAATCAGTTCATTACATGTCTTAAATATCAGAACTTTATTAGAGAAACTTACTTCAATGATTCCCCACCCCCACTCCCCAGTTAACTAGGGAATAGGGATAAGGAGATAACTGAGGGTAGGGATTGGATTTTTATTGGTATAGAGTTATCATTGATATTTAAGCTCCCTTCATCAATTCAGAGTCTTAGAGTTTTGTAGAGTACGGAGAAGTGAAATGACATTACACAGTATATATCAGAGGTGAGTCTTGAAATCAGGTCTTCCTGGTTCCAAGACTTGCTCTCTAGCTACTATATAGTTGAGCTGTCTCTCAACTAAAATGTTATAAACATAGAAATTAGAAAGTGCATATTTCTGTGTCTATAAGCTAAAATATGAAAGCTTGTTTCTTGATAACAGTAGGGTTAAATATTGCTAATATGTTGTGGCCTACTTACTAAAATAGGATTGATGAAATATTTTGGCAGCAGCACATCTATGAATACTTAAAAGCTATATAACTCAGGAGATTTAAGGAAGATGCTGAGAGATTAATTTAAAGCATTTGGTCATAAGAGAATTACTTCTATCAAAACGTAAAAAATTAACATTTTGTTTTTCAAATATGAAATATGTATATCCCTTTATATGAAATATATATTCCTTTTAAAATGAGGAAAGTTCAGTAGAATTTTAGCTTTATGTTGTATCTTATTGAATTATTTTTTCCTTAATTAAAAAAATAAACATTTATATTCTCTCCTGCTTCTCTCACAGAAAAAAAAAGAAAAAGAAAATCTTAGGAACTAATATGAATAATCAGGCAAAACAAAGTCTTAAATTGACCATATATAAAAATATATCTCGTTGTACAGCTTGAGTTGATCATTTTTCTGTTAAGCAGTGAGAAGCATGCTTCATCATGATTACTCTGGAATCGTGGTTGGTCATGGCTATGAACACAGTTGTTTGTCTTTACAATATAGCTGTATTGATTCACTGTTGGAGGAACTGTGAATTTGATTCTGGAAAGTAATTTAGAACCATGCACCAAAAGTTACTAAATTGCGCATATCTTTGACTCAGTAATACCACTACTAGGCCTATGCCCTCCCAAAAAAAATAAAAGAAGAAAAGGTTATATATGTTACAAACATATTTATAGCAAATTCTTACCTTTGGAAACAAATAGTTGAAAACTAAGGAGGTGCTCCTCTTTGAGGAAAGGGCTGAACAAATCATGTATGTGAATGTAATCAAATAATCTTGTGCCTTAGGAAAAAATGAAGGAGACAGTTTCAAGAAAAACCTGTATATACCTATATGAACTGATACAAAATGATGTGAGGAAATCCAGGAGAACAAGTTATAATGTAATAACATTGTAAAAATGAGCAATTTTGAAAGATAAGAACAATGATTAACAGAATGATCAACCATGATTCCAGAGGATCTGTGATAAAGACAGGTACTTTCCTCCTGACATGAAGTGATAAGACTAAATATGCAGAATGAGACATGTTTTAACACGATCAATATGAGAACTTGTTTTGCTTGATTATACATGTTTTGTTATGGGTTTTTTTCTGTTGGGGAGAGGTGGAAAGGAGAGAAGATAAATGCTTGTTAGTTTAAAAAATTTTAATGTTATATAAATTATTTTGATTCTGTTCACTTTATATTATATCAATAAATATAAGTCTTCCCAGGTTTCTCTGAAACTATCTTTTATTATGTCCAATGTACTATTGTACATTATTACAGTTACTTATACTGTAACTTGTTCACCCATTTCTCTAGTTGATGTGGTCACCCCCTTATTTTCCAGTTCTTTGTCACGGCAGAAAAAGCTACTGTGAATATTTTTGTACATAAGGTTCCTTTTCTTTTCTCGTTGACCTCTTGGTTATGGGTCTAGTAGTGGTATTGCTATGTCAAAGGTGAGTATGCTACCCAACCATTCCATTGTGTGCTTTGGAATATCTGTTCCATAGGTAACAAACTTGCTTTTATCTTAAACTTTTTCTTTTCCCACTCCTACCATCTTCTTGAACTCACTGCCTATCTCATCTCATTTGTGTGTCTAAACTCCTTGAAAAGACTATAATCAATGCCTCCACTTTCTTCCCCTTGACTTTCTTCTTAATTCTCTTCAATCTAGTTTCTGACTCCATCATTCGACTGAAATTATTCTCTGCAGAGTTACTCTTGATCTCTGAATTGTGAGATCTCTGTGACCTTTTCTCAATCGTCATCCTTCTTGACCTCTCCACAGCTCTTGATTCTGTCAGCCACTCTCTCCTCCCTGACGCTTGCTTCTCTCGAGGTTTTTGTGATACTACTCTCTTGGTTCTTCTACCTTTCTGACCACTCCTGAGCCTTCTTTGCTGAATCTTCATCCAGTTTATGCCTGATCACCATTGATGTTCCCTAAAACTCTGTTCTGGGCCCTTTTCTCTTTACTTTCTATACTGTTTCATTTGGTAATCTCATCAGCTCCCGTGGATTCAGTTATCATCTGTATGATGATTCTTACATGTCCATCCCTAATTTCTCTCTTAACCTCCAGCCTTGCATTTCTAGATGCCTTTTTAAACGCAAGGATCCCAGTGTCCAATAGATGTCTTAAACTCAGAAAGTTCAAAACTAAACTCTTTGTCTTCCCCCTCAAGCTCTCCCCTCTTCTGAACTTCTCTATTAATGTCAAGTAGGCACCACCATCTTCCCAGTTACCTGGGCTCACAACCTAGGTATCCTCTTGAACGTCTCACTCCCATCCTCCATATCCAGTCTATTGCCAAGTCCTATCAATTCTGAGTCCTAAAGTCTGCCCTCTGATATTGCCACTACTTTGCTGCACACAGCCTTCATCACCTCAGGCCTAGACTATTGCAACAGCCTTCTAATTGGTCTCTTTGCATCAGTTCTCTTCCCTATTCCACTACATCCTTCATTCGGTCATCAGATCGATCTTAAAGTTTAGATCTGACCATGTCACCTCCTACCATCTGTTCCCATTCAATAAACTCTAGTAGCTCCTTTTCACTTCCAGGATTAAATCACCTATTTGATCTTTCATGTGTCACCTGACTGCATTTTCACGGGCTATCCTCTATACTGGGAATTCTGTTCCAGCTCACCCTCCACCTCTTGGTCTCCTTGGCTTCCTTCAAGTTCCACCCCAAGTCCAATTTTCTACAAAACACCTTTCCCTGTCTTCCTTTGTGCTAATGCCTTCTCTCTATTCATTATTGCTAATTTATGGTGACTAGATACCTTGTTTGTACATAGTTGTTGGCATATAGTCTCACCCATTAGCCTGTGAGCTCTTTGGGAGTAGGGATGCCTTTCTTTATATTCCCAGTGCTAAGCACATAGTATGCATGTGGTGCTTAATAAATGCTTATAGACTTACTGTTTAGTAGGTTTTGAGGCATAATTCCAAAGTGTTTTATAGAATGACTGGACCATTTCACAGCTCCACCAAGGATGTACCTATTTTCCTATAGCTCCTCCAACATGTCATTTTCCCTTTTTGTCACTTTTACCTATCTAATGGGTTTAAGGTGAAACTCTAGACAAATTACTGGTTTTTGGAAATTGAGGGCTCTATTTTGGTTTTGTGCTGTTATTATCTTGGAATGGGTAAGATAATGAAATCCTGTTTCTCATAGTAGAAATATAACATGGAAATATTTCTTCTTAAGATTTTTTAGTCCAGATGCAAATATCTTAGTCTCCTCTTAAGTAAACTTGATGTTAAGGAAAGAGAATTTTTTAAACTAACATGTAGTTATTACATGGCATTGGAAATAGTTACGTTTCTCTATCTACTTAGTGAAATTAAGTAACACTCTATTTCCACTTTTAAAGAATATCAAAGAAGATTTATTTAGTTCACTTAAAAGATTGTTGTCTAAGAGATAGTAACTTAAATATTAAACATTCAAAAAATCTGACTTCTGTGTTCTATTACCAGGAACTTTGTCAGTGTCGACCTGGTGAAGGAAATTGTTCATGTTGTAAGGAGTGTATGCTTTGTCTGGGCACGCTTTGGGATGAATGCTGTGATTGTGTTGGTAAGTTGACATTTGGTTGTCTTACTAATACTGTCTATATCACAATATTTTGGCTCGGAAGACAATTACAAGATTATTTAGTTCATATTCTTTACTTTATAGATAAAACTAAAAGGCTTCCTGAGTTGGGGGTCTACAATCTCACTCAACAATATTTTCCAGTATTCAGTAATACATAAAAGCTATTCCATAAAACTTAACACAAAACTTTCATGCTGCAATTTTTTTTACTCTATTTGTGGTAGAGATAGGTATCTAACAGATGCACTTTGAAAAATTTAATTGTTTAAATTATCGAGCATTTATTTTGAATCCTTCTTACTTCCCTTTAAAAAAAACCCTGCAACAAATAAGCTTGGTCAAGCAAAACAAATACAAAGGAAAAAACTCGATTTGTTGTTGTTGTTGTTGTTTTTAAGAGGGAGAAGGGAGACATTAGTAATAGATTGCCAAAAAGAAAAATAAAAGAAATAAAAGAAGAAGGTGCTGAGTGTTGGTGGCATAATGGTTGTAGAGAGCCTTATAGCAATGGAAAGCAAAGAATAGGCCTATTGATCCTTTTTAATCCTGTACATTTGGGGGCATATAAGGCAAGGAATAGTCAACTTAGGAGAAGGTGGCAAGAAATGAAATACCTTCAGATAAAATCCAGGTTTCTTTGAGAAGCAGTAGAGAGGACTGTGAAAGGCAGAAATCTAGGGTGACCATTTGTTACCAGTAAAGTCAGTATTCAAGAGTGTAATGGCAAACAAAGTGGGACTTTTTGTTGTCTTTTGTTTTGGAGTGCTTCTCAGCACTAAGGCTAAGTGCCTTTGAGTCTTGCCTTCATTTCCATCAAGAGTCTTTGATGACCTGTTGAAGTCACAAGAAAGCTTAAGCTACATGAGTTTGAGTCACATGGTTGTGACACTCTCTGAGCCTGAAGAAGTGTGGCCCTAAATTCCTGAAATCTGGCGATGCTGCCATGGTCGACGTGGTTCCAGGCAAGCCCACGTTTATGGAGGGCTTCTCTAGTTATCCTTCTCAGGGTCGTTTTGCTGTTGGTGATATGAAGAAGCAGACCGTTGCAATTGGTGTCATCAAGGCAGTTGACAGGAATGCTGCTGGAGCTGGCAGGTTCACAAAATCTGCCCAGAAGGCTAAATGAATATTCTGTACAACACCTGCCACCCCAGTCTTAATCAGTGGTGGAAGAATGATCACTGAAATGTTTTCTTAATTGACCATTTAAATTTAATAGTAAAAGACTAGTTAATGATTACAATGCATTTTAAAGCTTCAAGAGGAAAGAAATGTTTTTGTAGACCATTTGTTTTGTGGCAGCTTTAATTTATTAATTTTTAAAATCAGTAATTCTAAATGGAAGCAACTTGCCCAAAAATTTGTCACAGAATTTTGAGGCCATTAAGACAGTTGAATATGGAGGGGGGGGAAAAGGTCAACCTAGATTCCAGAGGAGCATCGATGAGGAATGCTGCCCACTTCCTGATAGAGAAGTGAAAAATTAATATGCAAAATGAGAGATACATTTTTAGCCATGGCCAATGTGGCCCTTTGGTTTGCTCGACCATACTTATTTGTCAGAGGCGTTTGTTTTTTTTTTTTAAGGGAAGTAAAAAGGATTAAAAATATGTGCTTGATAATTGAAACATTTAATTTTAAAAGATTCTGGATGCCTTATTTTTGGAAAAATCTTGACAAGCTGGGGTATACTGAAAGTGGGAACACCAGAATGGCAAGGGAACTTAAAACCATACCTTCTAAGGATCAGTGGATCAAAGAACCAGGGTCATGTGGCTTGGAGAATTGAATTCTCCAAGAATCCAGAATTTCTTTCTTTAAATATTGAACTTGTGTAAGGAGGATTAGGTTTGTTATGCACAATAAATCTTTTTAAAATGTAGAAATTTCCTTGCCTCTTTAAACAAAGCTTAATTCAGCTTGTTCTTGATGATTTGAGGTCATTACTAGCGTCTGTTACAGTACTATTTGAGTCTACAAAGTGATTAATTATATATTTGTAGCAAAAGATCATAGACTTCTATGATTTCTTAGTATTTGTGTCTACTCTTTATGGTTGTTTTTATTTTTTTTTCCTGGCTCCTCTCTTACTGTCAGGCTACCAGTGGACATGCCTAATTGGTGTTTGTGTACCTGCCTACTACAAGATGCTTTTACCCCCACTGTACTTTTCATTTGTGTCTTCCAGTGCACTTCTACTATCAAATGAGTAGGATTGTCAGGATAAATAATAGTATGAGATAAAAATGTAATAGAGGCAACTAGGTACTACAGGTTAATGGAGGGATGGACTTGGAGTCAGGAAGACCTAAGTTCAAATCTGGTTTCTGATATTTACTAGCTATGTGATCTTGGGCAAATCATTTAAACATTCTCTATCTCAGTGTTCTTATCTGTAAAATACAGCTAACAATTGCTCCCAGGGTTGCTGTGAAGATAAAATGAGATATTTGTTAAGCACATTGCAAACCTTTAAGCACCATATAAATGCTAGATGTTATTTTAAAATTTTTTTTATTTTATTTTACAGAATAAAACAAGCATTTCCATTACATAATATAATACAAAAAAAAGATGATTGCTGCAGTAAGAACTAGATTTAATTACAAGACATGGGTTCAAGTAGCCCTACCACTGCTAGCCATGTGACCCCAGGCACATTACTTACTCTGTACCTCAGTTTTCTCAACAGTTAAAAAGGGCTAATATTTCTACCATATACATGTTAGAAAATTCAACAAAGTCCAAAATGACTCCTTGTAGACAGATTCTCTAGATGGTCTTCTTTGTTAATGATATGTGCTGATTGCATCAAGATCTTCAATAAAACCTGTGGTGACTCAAAATAAATTGCTTTAGCAGTCCACACAGGAAAACCTAGGTCAGTGAGGAATTCATATTGACCAAATCGTGAAATATAATTGAGTGAAAAGCTCATCGAATTAGTCCATTAGTAGCTATATCTTGCATAGGCAACAGTAATGAACAGTGAAGGGTATGGAAGAGAGGTATTTTTATTGCATTTGGAAAATGGTGCAGCACTCTTAATGTGCACTTCCACTAGAACTCATCTTTGTATCATCACTCCTGCAGTGCTGCTGTGTGGAGCTTAGAGTGGCACAGAGTACTAGACTTGGAGTCAAGAAGACCTAGGTTCACAGCCTATCTTAGACATTCTCTGTGACCCTCAGCAAGTTACTTAATCTCGCAGGCACAGTTCCCATATCTATAAAATGGGGATAATAATAGCCTTTACCTTTCAGGGTTGTTTTGAGAATTAAAGGAAATAAACTACTGTGTCCATGGCAACTGGTACATGGCTATGAATCAAAGAATTTCATGATCTTCAAGATGCCATCAACCAGAGGGCAATGGAGAGATACAGAGAGATACAGGTGGCATAAACATGGTCAAAATATTACCAATTACAAATTATATGCAAAAAGTGATGTAAGAGCTATCATTAGAGAGATAGATAGACCAGAGAGAGATAGACTAGAAAAGGATGTGAACTAGTCATATATGAAGATCAAGAGATAAAATATGGACTGGTCATGTAGTTAGGTCTAGAAATAACAATGGTGCCCACTTAATGTCAAGAGACCAAGATGCTTTTAGCGCATGGGGTAGATCTCCACTATAGGATTTACAACAGGACATGAACAAACATAGAACAGGAATGGGTTTCCATCTGTACCATTAGCAGAAGTGCTCAAATCAATGAAATCACACATCTTTTAAAATGTGAAATAAAATGTCAGGTTTTAATCATGTGGACATCTCTTTTAGCCTATCAAATCATTTGGCATATATTTGAAATCAGAGAAGGAGTGGTAGTGTGGAAGAATATATAGGACTTAGAATCAAAAGAATTGTTTTGAGGTCCTGAGCTCTAATATATACTACTAGTTAGATGACTCCAGATAGATTTAACCTTGAGATTGTGTAGTACAGGGGGAAAAGCACTGGCTTTGGAATCAAAAGATCTGGGTTTGAACCTTATCTCTGTTGTTTGCTACCTGTATGACCTTGGGCAAGTCACTTAACTTCTGTAGACTTTGGTATCATCTGTAAAATATAACTGGACTAGTTGGTATCAGAGGTTCCTTCCAGTTCTAAATCTGTATTCCTATATAACTATTCTGAGGCTCTCACCTCATCTGTAAAATGGGGACAATATAGTACCTATCTCATAATGTTATTAAAAGTAAAACATTGAGAAAGGTGGAGCCAACATGGCAGAACAGAAGGAAGTACAGCTTACCTCCTCAGCACAACCTCTCCACAAAGATTTAGAAAGTATACTAGACCATACCCTGATTATGAAATTTAAGGGAAAAAAATCACAGTGAGTTATGTTTCCAATCCAGATCTGCTTTGGAAGACAGACAGGTCTTTGGAAACTGGGTGGCATCTGACCAGCACGCCACATGGAGCATTCCATTGTATGGTAACTGAAAAAGGACCAAAGGTGTTCACCAGGCAAGAAGAGGTCTCAGACTGACAGAAGGGCCCTAACCTTGTGCAGGATATGGGAACCAATGCCAGCTGGCAGTTTTGTCAGTCACTATCTAGGTCTGGGTCACAGATCCAGGGCAGACTAAGGAGGGGATCTACACCTAGAAGGAGTATTCCAGAAGAGGTCAATAGCCCTTAGCTATGTACAGAACAAAGAACATATTAAAAAACAAACAGCAACTGTGTGGCTCTTTCCTCAGGAGCTAAGCAGGGTCTCAGTTACAGCTTTCAGCTCAATCTAAAGCCTTTAGCAGAATAACCAAAGCAGGAATCCCAGTTGAAAGGGGAGTCTGCAATTCTGTCAATCTGAACCTGCAGAGTTTGCCAGCTGGCTGATACTGGCTAAGTCCATCAACGATGTATTAGAAATTTCAACCAGAGACAAGCCCACAGGAATGGTATGCGGTCCCCAAACCTGGGTCAGGAATTTGCCAAGTTCAGACCAGGAGATCAGGAAACATACTTTATCCTGGGTCAGACCATTTTGGAAGAACTAAAATCTTACAGATCCATAGCCTGAGTTATCTCTGAAATCCTAAAATAACAGTACTCCAAAAGAGCAGCAGCAGGACCAAGAGAGCAAAAGCTCCATTTACACATTCCCTCCAGAAATATGCAGAATCTAGCCCTAATGTAAAATCCAGTCAGGAAACAAGCTGGAAGAATAAGCAAACAAACAATGAATTAATCCTACCTTAAAAACTATTTGGTGATAGAGACACTAAGGATGATTCCAAGACATCTACAGCTCAAAGAAAAACACAACTTAAACACAAGTTCAACCAGAAGTCTTGGAAGTAATGAAGCAAGTTTTTTAAAAAAAAAAAAGACCTGAAAATTATTTTAAAAACCAAAAAAACAGCATTAGAGGAAAAAAATGGAGAAAATTTGAAAGAAAATTAACAGTTTGGAACAAAAAGATACAAAATCTTACCCAAGGGGAAAAATCCTTCAAAATTAGAATAAAAAATAGAAGCTAATGACTCCATGTGATAAGAAATAATATAGTTGAAACACTTTAAGAAAAAAAATATAAGCTATCTCAGCAAAAACAAAAAAATTTAACCTAGAAAGCAGAGAGACGAGAATTTAAGAATCATTCATCGAACTGAAGGCCATGACCTCCTCCACAAAAAAGAAGCCTTGAATTTCAAGAAATCATCCAAAAAAAACACAAAACAAAAATGCTCAGATCTCTTAGTAGTAGAGAACAAAGTAGAAGGAGAATCCATAGGTCACTTCCTGAAAGAAACACCAAATTAAAACTCCCCAAAATTTTTGTTGTTGTTCAGTCACTTTCAGTCATGTCCAACTCTTTGTGACCCCGTTTGGTATTTTCTTGGCAAAGATACTGGAGTGGTTTGGCATAATTTTCTAATGAGGAAACTGAGGTAAATAGGGTTAAATGACCTGCCCAAGGTTGCATAGCTAGTAAGTGCTTGAGGCTGGATTTGAACTCACGTCTTCCTGACTCGAGGCCTGGTTCTCTATCAGCCTATCACCTAGCTGCCTCAGAGCTTACAGGTCAAAGAAAAAATGAGTACTTCAAGCAGTCAGAAGAAAGAATGAGCCACAATCAGGATCACCAAGAATTTAGCAGTGACCATTATGAAGAAATAAAAAGCTTGTAATATGATATTGCTGAAGACAAAAGATATAGCCTTATAGCCAAGAATAATTTACTCAGAAAAATTGAATCCTATAGGAGAAAAAAAATCTCTGTTCAATGAATTAGAGGACTTCTAAGCATTCCTAATGAAAAGATCAAAGTTGAGTAGAAACTTTGAAATATAAACAAAAGAATCAGAAGTATAAAAGGTAAATATGAGCAACCAATGGTTAGAATTTTTTAAAAAGATAAACTGCTTACACTCAAATATAGAAAGATGATCTATCATCACCAGGGACTATAGAGTCTAATTAGACAAGGTGCCTGGAAATGGGTCTGCTATGTTTTAATCTTTTTTTTT
>CM053622.1:197240598-197267433 GCA_028646595.1 Phalanger gymnotis | reverse complement strand
GGAGAGGAGGGCAGACTGGGGAACAGGGCAACCAGAGTGTACACCATCTTGGAGTGGGGCCGGGGTGGAAATGGGGAGAAAATTTGTAATTCAAACGCCTGTGAAAATCAATGCTGAAAACTAAACATATTAAAAATAAATTAAAAAAAAAAGAAACAGCAAGCTTCTGCTCCTTTGAGAATGGGATTGGTTTTGTGAGTGGCCCCTTAACTTCTGGCCTTAGCAAAATAGGGAGACCTAGTCTTAAAAAAATTAAAATTAAGAGTTCTTTGTTCTAAGAGATCTAAGAGTTCTTTGAGAGGAATTTAGGGAAGATACAGGGGGAAATCTATGGTATATAAAAACAAATAATGTCAGTAAAAATCTATTTTAAAAATTAGTCCCATGTCTCTGACCTTGACACAATGAAGGTATAGTCACTCCATAAATCATAAAAATTTTGTTTTGTCGTAAGGCTGATAATAGTTTCTTCTTTTCTTGTCAGATTTTTGCCTTAATTAAGGAAAATAGAGTCATAGCTTCCTTAAAGTTAAGCAACAACTTGTAGCTTTCTTTGCAAAATAAATCAACCTTTAAATGTAATTAATAAACATAATTATATAAATAAACTCTAGTTTTATTCTGTATCTATATATACATGTATATATATACATATATATGTATATATATATTTGCTCATTTTATGTGGCTTGCAGAAGGGATCTTGAGGATCATTTGTTCCAGCCCTATCATTTTATAAATGAACAAACTTCCTTTTTGTCAGAAGACTATTTTGTATTTAATTCTGTTCTGAACTACTTTTTAACTTTTTGCAAAATTGCCATAATCTCCATATTGTGGGTCTTCAGAGTATAGTTTGTCATTCACAAACCCATTTTCTTTTAATTAATAAGAAACTGAACTTTTGTGTGACCAAACATTCTGGAATGAATAGCAAATTTTCTTCTTAAGGCTGTTGTGAACTTTAATTCTACTGACCATAAGACAAGTTAATAGGCATGCCTCACAAAAGATCACTCCCAAGCAGCATTCTTAATAGAGTACAGCCAAACATAACCTTAAAGTCATAAGACTCTGCTGTAATGAAGTTCCACTGGTTGCCCATCTATAATATGTTGCTGTAGAATTCCTAATATAGTCACAGAATCGATTAAGAAATTTAAGTTTATACTTGATTATATAATAGTCATTTTTCATGATTCAGAATATTAAACAACATTACATTATGCAACAAAGGTAGCCTAAACCTTATTAAAGTTTTCTTTCAGTACTTTACGTACTTTTCTATCGTACTCAGTCTGAGTATTAAATTTTAAATGTGCACAGACTTTATGAAGACCTTGAATTTCATTTCTCTTTGCTTCAGTACATTGCATAGTGATGATATGTACATAATAGATGGTCAATGAAAATATGTTGAATTAATGAACTGTCTATAAAATTCAAACTACATTCCTCCCCCACTCTAATACCCTTTTACAACCCCATCATCCCTTTAAGTGTAGGAAATATGTAAATCAAATTTGTCTTACCTTTTAGTACTTTTAATTAGATAATTGATGAAGAGCAGTACATTTGCCCTGAAGCTTATTCAGTTCAATAAACATTTATTGAACACTTAACTATGTGCAAGGAACTGGTCAGTGAGACAGTTTCAGCCTTGTAGTAAAAGTCTCTCAAGGAGCCTAGATTTTAGGAAGCTATTAAGCAAGGAATCTAGTCAATTGTTGAAACGTGAAGTGTCATCTAACTTTGTAAAGTATAACATTGAAAGCTATTCAAATGTTGAACTTTGGAAATTAAATATGATACTTTAAAAATTCTTGATATTCTATAGTTTAAAAAAAGTTCAACAAATTACTTACTGTTTTCTTCTTCTTAGGTATGTGCAATCCTCGAAATTACAGTGATACACCTCCCACCTCAAAGAGCACTGTAGAAGAGCTTCATGAACCAATCCCGTCTCTCTTTCGTGCTCTAACAGAAGGAGGCACCCAGCTGAACTGGAACATTGTTTCATTCCCTGTTGGTGAAGAACTTTCCCATCATGAGAATCTGGTTTCATTTTTAGAAACTGTGAACCAACCACACCACCAGAACGTGTCTGTTCCTAGCAACAATGTCCATACACCATATTCCAATGACAAAGGTAACTAGTTAAGTGTTTTCTTTACAATTAAATAGGTTACTTAAATCTCTTGCTTTTTACCCCATTTACAAAGCATGCATGCAGGTTACTATTAGGAATAAAGTTGAGGGAGAGATTGAATACTCATCCTTCTGTTTTGAGAATTGAAAGTTCTTGAATAATTGCTTGTTTTCTGTAAACATGGTGCTTGAACACTTAAAGGATTATTTCATGATGAAGCAACCTCTTTGTTAAAACATAATATTGTGATGAAAGGTACTTTATAAGAAGGTAGGAGATCTGTATTTTGTTCTAAATTCCCTCACCAAAGAATAAATCCTCATCCCAGCAAGCTCGCTCTCTATAGATTAGTCAATAAAGAACTAAGATAATAATAATAATAGCAAACATTTATGTAGCACTTACCATGTGCTAGGCATTATGCTAAATACTTTACAGTTATTATCTCCTCCGATCCTCACAACTCTGGCAGGCAGATGCTATTATTATCCCCATTTTACAGATGAGGAAACAGGCAAACAGCAGTTAAGTGATTTACCCAGAGTCACACACCTAGTAAACGTCTGAGGTCTCATTTGAACTCAGATCTTGTCTTCAAGCCCAGCACTCTATCCCTTGCACTACCTAATTGCCCCTAGCCAGTGTTGTAGTTGACTTTACCACTAATGTAACTAGCACTTCAAAAAGTGGCACCACCTTTAGATTTATAGTGGCAGGGACCTTAAAGCATACCTAGGAGTCCTTTGCAAAGAATATAGTTTCATCATTATATATGAAGAAAAAATAAATATTTTGAGCTCAATTTCCTCGTTGGAGTGCAACTCACTGTTAGCCTCATGGAAAAATAGTATAATTATTTCTCAAAATGTGAAATTATATATAAACAATGTAATTTTTCCATTTCTAGCCTTAGCTATGTTTTACCCTTCACTAACATCCGTTTTTACAACAATATGAACTACTAGATTTATTAGATCTTTTAGCAAAATTTCTTTCTCATTCAGTGGAATTCAAATAGGTGAATCAAAATGTTATAGTACATTCATTTTCCTTATCAGACAAATCTCCCCTTTTCCAAATAAGTAACATATTTTTCCTTAAAAATGCATTAATCAGATGGGACTTCTTTTCCCTGAGAATTCTCAGGTCCATAGTAGTCTCCTGGCATATACAACCTGTCTTGCCACTGCAATGAGTAACATTTTATCTGTGGTAATACTAACAATAATTAAATGTCATTTTCCTTTACATATTGGAAAGTCAGTGTAATATTCAAACCTTATGTACATCGTGCCTTCAGCCTATGCAACATTTCCAGAAAAAGGAATACATACTTTAGGTAGAAGTTAAGACTTTGTTAGAAGTAGAAAATCAAATCTACCAACTCAACTACAAGGTCATTTATGCTTTTGGAAACAGAATTACCACAAGCACCTCTAAAGGAGGCTTTAGACAGTGGCTACATTCATAAATCCATCTTCCTGGATGTAGTGCTTGGTACTGAAATGCTGATGAAGAATATGCTAAACCTGAGAAAATCAGGGCTACATGACGACCATACATAGCTGGCTTCTTCTTTCATTAAACATTAACCAGGTGTTTCTGTATGCATGGTACTTTATAAAGTGCGGTAAATTGCTGTGGACCTTACACTATAGCAGTTTATTTTGGAAGGCCAACTTTTCTGCATATTTTCTCATATCTGTTAATGGTACCATCAATATCCTAGTTTCCTGTCTAGAAATCTGAGTCATCTCTCTTCCACCCCGACTCACCAACTGCTGCCAGTTCTTCCTAAATGTCCCTCAGCTTCTTTCTCATTCTATCACCTCTCTAGTCCAGGTTCCCGCCATCTTCATTCAGCAGTTATCTATTAAATATTTGCCATGTACTGACTATGGAGGAGATATAAAAATAAGATATGACTTGGCCCTTACCGTCAGGGAGCTACACTAGCTTCCTAAGTAGTCTCTCTGCCTCTACTCTCTTTGCTTCAGTATATCCTGCATACAGTTTTCAGATAATCTTTCAGAAACACTACTTTAATCACATCGCTTCCTCATCACAAAACTAAAATGACTATACATATGACATACCTAAATTCTAAATTCCTGGCTAACGTTATGGCTCTGTAGTCTGGTCTTTTCCCTTTACTTCTCTCTGTGTGTCTCTGTCTCTCCCTCTGTCTCTCAGGTAAGTGCTCTTTTCTCCCGAATCATCTGGTGAACCAGTTCCTTTTTAACCATTTTTCTTCTGTCCTTTGCACAGCAAAGGTAATTTTCCTTATGAAGTAAGAGTTGAGTTTTTCAGGGCTCAACAAAAATCCAGCCAGTTTGCATTTAGCCATTCCTGACCCTCAGCGCCTTTCTTGGATGAGATGGGAGTCGTCAGTCTTTTCTTTCCCGTGATATGGAAGAGCACCAGGACTTTCCAACTTGCCTGCAACTGTGTCCTAAGGTCCTCTAAGCCTTACTGTTTGCCCTGTCTCTTCATCCTTCATACACTTGGGCACTGTCATCTGATGCACAAATGCAACCTAAAGACCCCTGAGGCAACCCTGTGGGATTTCTGAGACGTTCTGCTCCCTATCCAGCTAAGCTTTCTTTCTTATGTGTTATCTGCTCCAACTAAAATGTGAACTTCTTGAGAGCAGGAACAATCTCAACTTTGCTTTCGCTTTCCCTAGCACTTTGTAAGTGACCAATCATTTTTTTTGTTCATTTATTCATTGATTTCTCAACTTGAGTTGTTATAGTATGTCACCATATCACTTAACAGTTCATCTTAGTGTATTATTTGTGTAATATTTATTAATCTTGTACCCTCATACACAGAGAGGTATTGTGTTATGTATCGCACTTATTTCCCACAGTGAATATGCTGGCACAAAGTGGATTTAATTCAGAACTTCAAAGATCTGTGATTTTGCCATCGTAGATATTCCTACTACCAATACAGTTTATAATCCTTCTCAGGCTTGGTCAATGGTCTTTGAGAATCATGACTAAAAAATTCATCTTGCTGAGGCAAGCAATGAGCTTGAACTTTGTCACATTGGTCCTTGGTCAGATGACATAATCTGTCATTGGGCCTAGAGGCCCTTTTCAAAAGTGTTTGCTTCTGACTACCCCCTCCCCCAATCTGTCCTCCCATCTTCTTCCCCCCCATCTTTTTTCCCCCTACTTTCCTGTAGGGTAAGATACCCAATTGAGTGTGTATGTTATTCCATCCTTAAGCCAAATCCAATAAGAGTAAGGTTGACTCATTCCCTTTCACTTCTTCCCTCTTCCCCTCCATTGTAACAGCTTTTTCTAGCCTTTTTTTATGTGACATTAAAGAGTTTTATCTAAGACTCTATCCATCTTAGTCAAGCTGTAGGAATAGAGGAAGCATTCAAGCCAAACTCTTCTAGGATACCTCTACAAAAAAGTTTAAAATAACATGTAATAATGAATGCTGGAGCAGCATAGCCAACTAAAAGTCGGAGTAAGACATTTTTCCAACCCAAAAAAAACATAGGAGGTTGGAAGAAAAGATCTATGATACTGGTGTTGGGCGCTGGCACAAGGGGCAACAATACCAGATGTGGGTCTCAGGGACAGTGGCATCAGCAATTTTGGGAGCACTTACTGGCCAGAGATGGCAAGGGGATTGGACAGCTGATAAGAAAGAGATTACAGGGTACCCCTAAATAGGGACTTGGTGCAAGACTGAATACCATTAGGCAACTCCATTATTGAGGTCTGGCTCACAGTTCTGGGGCACAGAGTAGTATTTGTGGTTGCAAGGAAGTGGGAGCCCTGGTCACAGTTTCATGATATGAAGAGTGAGCATGGGCCATAGTTCTAGAGCAGAAAGGAATGCCAGGATTTAGATTTGCAAGGGAGCAGGGGCCCTTTCTGGGAGAAGACCAGAGCACAGACTAGGAGAGCACTGACCACACCTCTTCCCAGATCATACCGCCTTGGAAGCACCAGAAATTTAAGAGACCCTCTAGAACTAGCTGCAAAACAGTAGGGCAAAAAACCTTGGAGCTTTGGAGAGTGGTATCCTCACTCCCTAGCCCCCAGAGATAAGGAGTACAACTCAATGTAAAGTTCAACGTCAAGAGATGGGCTGGAAAATGAGGAAAACAATAACAAAAAATAACAATTAAGTTCAAGATATAAACTCAGGAAGACAACAACATGAAAGTATCAACAAGAAAAGTCTTGAAGAAAAATGCTTGAACAGAAGCCCAAAAAGAATCCCATGAAAAGCTAAAGAAAAAGGGAGAAAATTATTTTAAAAATGAACTGTATGGTCAAAGAAAAACAGGGTACAGAAATGAGAGCAATACAAGAAAATTATGAAAAGATAACATCTTGGTAAAAGAGGTACATACAAAAAGAAATGCTGAAGAGAATAACCCCTTAAAAAATTAGAATTGGCCAAATGGTGAAAGAGGTACAAACCTCACTGAAGAAAATAATTCCTTAAAAATCAGAATTGATCAAATGGAAGCGAATGACTCCATAAGACATTAAGAAACAATAAAACAAAGTCAAAAGCACAAAGGAAAAAAGAAGATAAGGCAAACTGTCTCATCAAAAAATGACTGGCATGGAAAAGAGATCAAGGAGAGATCATTTAAGAATTGCTGAATTACAGTCTTTCCCTAACTGAGAAATGATCAAAGGATGTGAACAGAATTTTTCAGAAGAAATCAAAGGTATCTATAGTTATATGAAAAAAAGCCCTAAATCACTGTTGATTAGAGAAATGCAAATTAAAACAGTTGTCTAATATGACAGAAAAGGGAAATGTTAAATGGTGGAGAAGATGTGGGAAAATTGGGACACTAACGCACTATTGGTAGAATTGTGAACTGATCCAGCAATTCTGGAGAGCAACTTGGAACTATGACCAAAGGGCTATAAAACTGTGCATACCATTTGATGCTGCAGTAGCTCTACTAAGTCTGTATCCCAAAGAGATTTTTTTAAAAAAAAAGGACCTATATGTACAGAAATATTCATAGCAGCAATTATTTTGGTGGCAAAGAATTGGAAATTCAGGGGCTGCTCACCAATTGGGGAATGGCTGAACAAGTTATAGTATATGATTATGATGAAATCCTGTTGTGCTATAATAAATGATGAGCCAGGATGGTTTCAGAAAAACCTGGAAAGACTTACAGGAACTGATGCAAAGTGAAGTGAGAAGAACCAGGAGAACATTGTACTATGATCATCTATGAATGACTTAGCTGTCTACCTCCAGAAAAAAAACTGATGAAGTTTGAATGTGAACTGAAGCATACTTTTTTTTGCTTTCCTTATTGTTCTTAGTAGGATTTTTTGAGGGCAGGAGTTAGTGTTTTCTTTTACATCAATGACTAATATGGAAATATGTTTTGCATGACTGTATATGTATGATCTAATATCAGATTGCTTGTCTTTTTAAAGAGGGGAGAAGTTAAAATTGTTTTTACATTGTAATTAGGAAAAGATAAAATATTTTTTAAAAATTAAAAGAATTACTGGACTACCTGAAAGCCTTAAAAAAAACCAAGCCAAGTCATCATGTTTTAAGAAATTATAAAGGAACATTACCTTGATATCTTAGAACCAGAGGACAAAGTAAAAATTGAAAGAATCCATGATCACTTCCTGAAAGGAATCACAAAGTGAAAACTCTCAAGAATATTATAGCCAAATTCCAGAGCTCATGTCAAGAAGAAAATATTGCAAGAATCCAGAGAGAAAATATTCAGATACTGTGGAACCACAGTCAGGATCACAGGAGACTCAACAGCTAACACAATAAAGGAGTGGATGGCTTGGAATATGATATTCCAGAAGGCAAAGGAGCCAGGATTACAATGAAGAATAACCTTCCTACCAAAACTGAGTGTAATCCTTCATTGGAGGAAATGGCTATTTAATGAAATAGAGGACTTTAAGCACTCCTGATGAAAAGACCAGAGCTGAGTAGAAAATTTGACATTCAAACACAAGACTCAAAAACATAAAAAGGTAAACATGAGAGAGAAATCATAAGGGACTAAATAAGGTTAAACTGTTTACATTCCTGTACAGGAAGATGATACATGTAACTCCTAAGAACTTTTATTATTAATAAGACAGTTTAGAAGGAATAAACATAGACAGAGAGCACAGGTATGAGTTGATTATTTTGGGATGATTTGAAAAAAATAGAAGGTGAAAAAGAAAGATGCACTGGGAGAAGTGGGAAGACAGAGGAAGAATTTGGAAAATTATCTTACATAAAGAAGGCATACAATGAAGAGTTTTTATAGTGGAAGGGGAAGTGGGAGAGGGTCAATGCTTGAACCTCACTCTTACTCAAACTGATTCAAAGAAGGAAGAATATACACACACACACACACACAATCTCAATTGGGTATAGAAATCTAACTTAACCAAAGATTTCCTACAGGAAAGTAAGAGGAAAAGGGGATAAGGGTGGGGAGATGGCAAATGACAAGGGGGAGGATACATTAAGAAAGGCATTGGTTAAGAAGCAAAACAGACTCTTAAAAAGGGACAGAGTGAAAAAAAGAGTAAGAAGGATAAACAGAAAAAAATGGTTAGAAGGAAATATACATTTAGTAATCATAACTGTAGATGTGAATGGGATGAACTCACCCATAAAATAGAAGTGGACAAACAGAATGGATTAGAAATCAGAATGCAATAATATGTTGTTTACAGGAAACATGCTTGAAACAGAAAGATACCCCCAGTTAAAATAAGGAGCTGGAGCAGAATCTATTACTACCTCAGCTGAAATTAAAAAGGCAGACTAGTAATCATGATCTCAGACAAAGCAAAAGCAAAAGTAGACCTACTTAAAAGAGATAATCGGGAAAACTACATATGTAAGTACCATAGATAGTAAAATAGTATCAGTATTAAACATACTAAATAAACATAAAACATAAAAATAGTATCAGTACTAAACAAGTGGCACAGTATCCAAACTTTTGAGGGAAAAGTCAAATGAGTTAGAGGAAGAAATAGTAAAACTATACTAGTGAGGTACCTCAATATACCCCCTCTTAGAACTAGATAAATCTGACCATAAAATAAGAAATAAGTTAAGGAGATGAACAGAATTTTAGCAAACTTAGATATGATAGACCTCTGAAGAAAATTGAATAGAATAGGAAAGAGTATACCTTTTTCTTATCTGTAGATAACAGCTTCACAAAAATTGACCATATATTAGGGCATAAAAACCTCACAAACAAATGCCAAAATCAGAAATATTAAATGCACCCTTTGTGAACTATAATGCAATAAAAATTACATTTGATAAAGTGTCTTGGAAGCATAGATTAAAAATTATTTGGAACTAATCTTACTCTAAAGAATGAATGGTCAAAGAACAAATCATAGAAATAATCAATTTCATTAAAGCTAATACCAACATTGAGACAACATATCAAAATTTTTGGGATGTAGCCAGAACAATATATAAAAGAAAATTAATATTTCTAAACACTTAACCACAATTTAAAAAAAGGGAGAAAGAGTAGATCAATGAATTGGGCATGCAGTTAAAAACAAACTAGAAAAAGAACAAATTAGAAATTTCCAATTAAACGTCATAATGGAAATTCTGAAAATGAGAGGAGAAATGAATAAAATTGAAAGGAAAAAAATCGAACTAATAAATAGAAGGAGCTTTTTTTAAAAATAAAAAACCCACCAAAATAGATAAGCTGTTGGTTAATTTGATTTTAAAAAGAAGAAAAACAAATTGCAGGTATCAAAAATGTAAAGGGTCAATGCACCAGCAATGAAGATGAAATTAAAACAATTTCCTAATTATATACCAATATAGCTAACAATCTAAGTGAAATGGATGAATATTTACAAAAATATAACCTACCCAGATTAACAGAAGAGAATACTTAAATAACCCTGTGTTAGGTGGGGGAATGAATGTGCCATCAATGATCTCCCTAAGAAGAATTGCCAGGATCAGATGGATTTACAAGTGAATTCTATAAACATTTAAAGAACAGTTAATTCCAATACTATGTAAACTATTTCGAAAAATAGGCAAAGAAGAAATCCTGCCAAATTCCTTTTACACATAAATATGGTACTGATACTAAACCAGGGAGAGACAAAACAGAGAAAGAAAACTATAGACCAATTTCCCTAATGAATATTGATGCAAAAAAAATCTTAATAAAATAATAGAAAGGCACTTACATCAATATATCACAAGGATCATACACTATGACCAGGTGGGATTTATACCAGGAAGTGCAGGGCTGGTTCAATATTAGGAAAACCATAACTGATCATATCAGTGACAAAACCAACAGAAATAATGATTTCCTCAATAGATGCAGGAAATTTTTTTTGATAAAATATAACACCTGTTAAAAACATTAAAAGCTTAAAAATCAATTGAACTTTTCTTAAAATGACAAGAAGTATCTATCTAAAACTATCAGCAAGCATGATCTGTAATAGGGATATATTAGAAACCTTCCTGATAACATCAGGAGTGAAGTGAGGATATCCATTATCACCATCTTTATTCAATAGCATACTAGAAATTCTAGTGATAGCAATAAGACAAGAAAAGGAAATTGAAAGAACAGGAATAGGCAATAAGGCAACAAAACTATCACTATTTACAGATAATAGATAGTATCATTAGAGAACCCTAGAGAATGAACTAAAAATCTACTTTAAATAATTACAAATTAAAAAAAAAGAAATAATTACAAATTTATCAGAGTTGTAGGATATAAAATAAACCCATATAAATCATTAGTGTTTCTATATGTTACCAACAAAACCCAGCAGGAAGCAATAGAAAGAGAAATTTCACTTAAAATAACTTCAGACAGTATAAAATGCTTGGGAGTTTACTTGCCAAGACACACCTAGGAACTATATGAACACAATTACAAAACACTTTTCACACAAATATAGATATAAACAATTACAGAAATATTAATTGGTCATAAGAAGACTGAGTCAATGTAATAAAAATGACAATGCTACCTAAATTAGTCTACTTATTCAGTGCCATACCAATCAAACTACCAAAGAATTATTTTATACAGTTAGAAAAAATACAAAATTCATCTGAAAAAACAAAAGGTCAAGAATATCAAAGGTATTAATGAAAAACAATGTAAGTGAAGTGGCCTAGCAGTACCAGATTTCAAACTATATTACAAAGTGGCAATCATCAAAACAGTCTGGTACTGGCTAAGAAATAGAGTGGTTGGTCAGTGAAATACATTAGGTAAAACAATATACAGAGGTAAATGACCATAGTAATCTACTGTTCTTAAGCAAAAGATCCCACCTATTGGGGCAAGAACTCACTATTTGACAAAAACCGCGAAAACCGAAAAGTAGTCTGGTAGAAAGTAGGCATAGACCAACATCTCACACTATATACCAAAACCTGGTCAAAATGGATACATGATTTAGACAAATTAGGAGAGCATGGAATAAATTCAGATCTATGGATAAGGGAAGATTTTTATAACAAAACAAGAGATAGAAAGTATCATGGGAGGTAAAATGGATAATTTTGATTACATGAAATTAACAAGTTTTTGCACAAACAAAACTATTGCAGCAAAATTAGAAAGAAAGGAAACTAGAGGGGGTGCTTTTTATAACAGGCGTCTCTGATAAAGGCCTCATTTCTCAAATATAAAGGGAACTGAGCCAAACGTCTAAAAATATTAGCCATTCTCCAATTGGTATAAGGATATTAACAGATAGTTTTCAGAAAAGAGCATTAGAGTTATGAATAGTCACATGAAAAAGTGCTGTAAGTCGCTGATAATTAGATAAATACACATTAGAACAACTATGAGGTACCATCTTATACCTCTCAGGTTAACATGACAGAAGAATGAAATGACATGCTACAGGGGTTGTGGGAAAATGGGGACTTTAGTGCTCTGTTGGTAGCACAGAATTGGTCCAACCATTCTGGAGAACAATTTGGAACTACACCCAAAAGGTTATAAAACTGTGTACCCTTTGACCCTTTAATACTACTACCAGGTCTGTATCCTGAAGATATCAAAAGAAAAGAAAAAGGACCTATAAAAAATATTTATAGCAGCAATTTTCATGGTGGCAAAGAATTGGAATGTGAGAGGATGTTCATCAATTGGGGAATGGATGAACAAGTGTCCTATATGATTGTGATGGAATCTTTTTTATAAATTAAGTTATTTTTAGTTTGCAACATTCACTTTCATAAGTTTTAAATTTTCTCCACCTCCCTCTGCTCCCTTTTCCCCAAGACAGCACACAATATGATATAGACTCTATATATACATTCTTTTTAAACATATTTTCACATTAGTCATGTTGTATAGAAGAATTAGAATGAATGGGAGGAACCATGAGAAAGAAAAAACAAAAGAAAAAAAGAGGGCAAATAGTATGCTTCGATCTGTATTCAGACTCCATTCTTTCTCTGGATGTGGATGAAATCTTCCATCATGAGTCTTTTGGAATCTTTTTAGGTCCTTGCATTGCTAAGAGCTAGGTCTATCAAAGTCAGTCATAGCACAATGTGACTGTTACTGTGTACAATATTCTCCTGGTTCTTCTCACTTCACTCAGCATCAGTTCATATAAGTCTTTCCAGGTTTTTCTGAAGTCTACCTGCTCATCATTTCTTATAGCACAATACTGTTCTATTACATTCATATATAACAACTTGTTCAGCCATTCCCCAATTGATGGGCATCCCCTCAATTTCCAATTCTTGTCACCACACAAAGAGCTGCTATAAATATTTTTGTACATGTGGGTCCTTTTTCCATGTGTATGATCTCTTTGTGATACAGCCCTAGAAGTGGTACTGGGTCAAAGGGTATGCACATTTTTATAGCCTTTTTGGCATAGTTCCAAATTGCTGTCCAGAATGATTGGATCAGCTTACAGCTCCACCAACAATGAATTAGTGTTTGAACTTTCCCACATTTTCTCCAGCATTTATAATTTTCCTGTATTATCATGTTAGTGTCATGCCAGCCACAGCAACACACTTGAGGACTGGTGCTGTGAATAATTTCAAGGGTCTAATCACATAGTATCATGAACTCTCTATTCAGCAGTAAACTAATCATTGTTCAATAAAGCATAACATTCATGACAACATCCTTAAGCAAAACATATCATATCATTATATCATATATATATGTATATGTATGTATATCATAACATTCAGTATGTCATATGGTGCATAGCATATATCATTGTATTCAGTAGCATTCCCCAAAATATTCGTGTAGGTGCCATGTACTGCTGAGAAAAAGATATATTCCTTTCTATCCCCATTCAGTTTTCTCCAGAGGTCTGCAACATCCAACTTTTCCAAAAATCTATTCACTTCCTTTGCTTCCTGTTTATTTTGAGGTTAGATTTATCTAGTTCAGAGAGGGGAAGGTTGAGGTGCCCCACTAGTATAGTTTTGCTGTCAGTTTCTTCTTGTAACTCCCTTAATTTCTCCTCCAACAATTTGGATGCTATGCCATTTGATGCATATATGTTTAATAATGATATTACTTCATTGTCTGTGTTACCTTTTAGCAGAATATAGTTTCCTTCCTTATTTCTTTTAATTAGATCTATTTTTGCTTTTGCTTTGTCTGAGATTAGGATTGCTACCCCTGCTTTTTTTTGCTTCAGCTTAAGGATAATATATTCTGCTCCAGCCTTTTACCTTTATCCTGTGTGTATCCCCCTGTTTCAAATGGGTTTCTTGTAAACAATATATTGTAAAATTATGGTTTTTAATCCATTCTGCTATCTGCTTCTGTTTTGTGAGAGAGTTCATTCCATTCACATTCACAGTTATGATTACTGTCTGTGTCTTTCTCTCCATCTTATTTCCCCTCTCTCGTTTATGCTTTTATTTCTCCCTTCTCCCTTTCCCTCCTCAAAAAAGAGTTTTGCTTTTGACCACCACCTCCCTCAATCTTTCCTACCTTCTTTTAGCCCTTCACCTTTTCTTTCCCTTTTCCATTGCTTCTTCTTCCCTCCCTTCTAATCATGCCCTCCCTTTTCTTCTCCCTTTCCCCTCCTACTGCCTGTAGAGCAAGTTAGATTTCTGCACCTGAGTATGTTATTCCCTCCTTGAACCAAATTTGATGAGAGTGAAGTTCAAACAATGCTCATCTCCCTCCCTTCTTTCCCTCTACTGTAATGTGTTTTTGTACCTCTTCGTGTGATGTAATTTAACCTTTTCTGCCTCCTCCTTTCCTCTTCTCCCATTACAATCCCTTTTCACTCCTTAATTAGGTTTGTTTTTTTTTTATCACATCAGTTAATTTATACCCACAGCCTCTATCTATGTATATCTCTTTTAAATGGCATAATAAAGATACAATTCTCAAGATTTACAAATATCATCTTTCCATATAGGGATATAAACAGTTTGCCCTTATTGAATAACATGGTTGGTTTTTTTTTTCCTTTCCTGTCTATCTTTTTATGCCTTTCTTAAGTCTTGTATTTAACAATCAAATTTCCCATTGATTTCTGGTCTTTCCATCAGGAAGATCTAGAAGTCCCTTATTTCATTGAATGTCCATCTCTTTGCCTGAAACATTATGCTCACTTTTGCTGGGTAGTTGATCTTTGGTTGTAATTCAAGCTCATTTGCCTTATGAAATATCATATTCCAAACCCTCTGATTTTTTAATGTGGAAGCTGCAAGGTCCTGCCTGATCCTGACTGTAGTTTCACAATATTTGAATTGTTTCTTTCTGGCTGCTTACAGTATTTTCTCCTCGACCCGATTATTCTGGAATTTGGCTATAATATTCCTTGGCGTTTTCAATTTGCGGTCTCTTTTAGGTGGTGATCAGTGGATTCTTTCAATGACTGTTTTACTCTCAGGTTCTAGGACCTCAGGGCAGTTTTCCTTGATAATTTCTTGGAAAATGCTGTCCAGACTCTTTTTTCCATCATGGCTTTCAAGTAGACCAATAATTCTTAAATTATCTGTCTTGGTCACTTGTTTTTACAATGAGGTATTTTACATTTTCTTCTATTTTTTCATTCTCTTAATTTTGTTTGACTGATTGTTGACATCTCATAGAGTCATTAGCTTCCACTTGCCCAATGCTAATTTAACCAATTGTTTTCTTCAGTTAGCTTTTGTACTTCCTTTTCCATTTGGCAAATTTACTTTTTAAGGAGTTGTTTTCTTCAGTATACTTTTTTTTTCCATTTTGTCAATTGTATTTTTAAAGGAGTTGTTCAGTTTTCCTTCTACTTCTCTAATTTGACTTTTAAAATCCTTTTTGAGCTCTTCCAAGAAGACTTTTTGGGCTTGAGACCAATTTATATTCCCCTTTGAGGTTTCAGATGTGTGCATAGTGACAATGCTGTCATCTTCTGAATTTGTGTTTTGAGCTTCCCTGTCCCCATAATAAGAATCTATGGTCTTTGGTTTTCTGTATTGCTTCTTTTTTTTTTTGAAGGGGGGAAGACAGGGCAATTGGGGTTAAGTGACTTGCCCAAGGTAACACAGCTAGTAATTGTGTCAAGTGTTTGAGGCTGAATTTGAACTTGGGTCCTCCTGGCTCCAGGGCTGGTGCTCTACTCACTGCACCACCTAGTTGCCCCATTCTGCGTTGCTTCTTGCTCATTGTGCTTGCGTTTTTCCTGGATTTTAATACTGATCTCTGCTTTCTTGTGCTGGGGGCTAGGGCCTGGTTATTGGCATTGGGTGCTGGGGCCTGAGGTTCTGGCAGCTAGAGGCTGTAGCCTACCTAGTGCTGAGCTAGAGCTGGTGGTGTTGGCTGGTGTGTGCAGAGGCCACGTGGGGTTTTGCTGTGTTTTCTCCAGTTACACTGAAGCTCATGGGTTGAGGTATGGCGATGGGGGTGGTCAGGCCGCTAGAGATCACCTCTTTGCTGGGGGATGTACCAGAGCACAGGCAGGCTCAGCCACTAGTGGACACCCATCTACCACATAAGTTCTCCGCACTGGTGTCTGCAGGTTCCCCGTGCTAGTGTCTGCTGGTTCCCCCATCTATGCAAAGTCACATAGGGGACCTGGTGCCAGAGCTTGCCTGCTCCACTACCCTGAGACTCAGGATCTCCTGCTGTTTTGCTGAGGTGAGCTTGCTGCTAGCTTGCTGGGTTACCTCCCATCCTATACTGGTCCCCTTCAGCCACAGCAAGAGGGACCTTTCACATTAATCCCCCTAGCCTCACAAGCTAAAAAACTGCTGCACCCCATTTTTCTGCTGGCTCCACTGTTCCAGGATTTTTTCTGGGGTGGTATTTTCTGGGTTTTTCAAGGTAAGTAAGGGAGAGTGAGAGCAACTTACAGCTTACTCTGCCATCTTGGCTCCTGGAAGTCTGGAATATTATTTTACTACAAGAAATGACGATGGGAATGATTTCAGAAAAACTTGAGAAGATTTATATGAACCAATGCAAAGTGAAGTCAGCAGAACATTGTGCACAGAATAGCACAATGATGATCAACTGTGAAAGACTTAATGCAGTGATCCAATACATTTGCAAAGAACTCATGATGAAAAATACTATTCACCTCCAGAGAGAGAACTAATGTATTTTAAGTGCAGATTAAAGCATATTATTTTTTACTTTATTTTTCTTCCCTTTTTTGGCAACATGGCTAATATGGAAGTATGTTTTACATGATTTCATGTGTTTTGTTTTGCTTGCCTTCTCAGTGAGTAGAAGAGGGACTTGAGGGAGGAAGAGATTTGAGAACTCAAAATTCTAAAAATGAAGTAAAAAATGTTTAAAAGAGTAAAACTTGCGTGTAGGGCTCAACAATATTTATATAAACAGGCAAATGTGCTGGGATACAAAATAGGATTGTCCTCAGGGAGCTTGAATTCTAGAGTAATATTAATTATCCAGTCAATCAAGAATAGTAGGAATTCAATAAATATTTGTTTATTGAAGACACAAAGCAGTATTACAGTGGACATGTTAAAGGTATAGAGACATCAACTAATTGGGTTATATTTCCCTTACCTAATGTTTAGCTTTGACAAGTAGTGTATCTATGGAAAAGTAACATTTCAAAATGTAGAACTGAAAGTCAATATTCACCCTCAATCTACCCCTTCATGGAGGTGGGAAATCCACAGGCATAAAAACTTGCATGTGTTTTTGGACTTTTTCAATGTGTTGATTAGTTGATTTATTTTCCTCTCTAAAAAAATACTGTTTGTTAGGTTGGAAGGCTCTCAGGAGTGGAGCAGAAAGGGCTGGGATGGGGGAAGAGACAACAATGATAATGTAAAAAAAGAACAAGAAATATCAATAAAAAATTATTTTTTAAAAAATGAATTGAAAGTCAATATTAATGGTTCAAGTAGTATTTTTCAAAAGATTTAATTTTATTTACACATACATTCCCAACTTTATTAGAGATAGTTTCCATTACTGAAGGAGAACCTTTTAGATCAGTGAGGACTCTTGGGTAGTTAATGTTCACAATGGATCCTCTGTCTATACCTGCAGTTCTCAAAAGTGTTCTCAGCAGACCCCTGGGAGATCCCTAAGACCCTTTCTCCTGAAAGGGTCTGAAATCAAAACTATTTTCATAATAATATGAAGTGTTATTTGCCTGTTAAAATAATTCTACCTTTTCCAGCGTTTAGTGATCAAAGGCTGAGATTGGAATTAAGTTGTAAATAAGAAAGCCTTCTTAGACTTATGCTGCATTGGAGACACTTGACTTCCTCCTACATAGGATTGACAAGTAGTAGATCCATGGAGCTTGAATGGAAGAATTAAATGAATGTTAAATATAACTGTTACTCAAAGCATTGCTTTTTTTTCATTTTTCTTTCTCCCTCTCATATCCTGTATCTTTTTTGTTTCCAGAACACATGTGTACTGTGGTATATTTTGATGACTGTATGTCAATACATCAGTGTAAGATTTCTTGTGAATCCATGGGAGCATCTAAATATCGCTGGTTCCATAATGCCTGTTGCGAATGTATTGGACCAGAATGTATCGACTATGGCAGTAAAACTGTCAAATGTATGAACTGCATGTTTTGAAGAAGGAAAAGGAGTCCTATAATAATAAAATACAGACCAAAGCCATCTTCATTAAAGAGAAAAAGATGGAAGGAAAGACATCAGCTGGTGAAGTATACCTGTTTTATCAAAATGCAAGTAATTTGGGAAGAAGATATAAAGAATTTTAAATATTTATCACTTTAAAAATTGAGTAATAATTGATTTTCCTGTCACGTTTTAAGCTTCCTTTTAATTTTAGGAAATTATTGAGCATAGTCATCCACCTTGATTGGCTTATTGTTAATTGTCAATGAATTTTTGCCTTAGAATGTATCTAAAATCTTGGTCATTTATGGAAGAAATATAATTGAAAAATTCACTGGGACATCTCATCTTCATGTCAAAGATGGTGGATGCCCGTTTCTGCCAGTATCCCTTAACCTTTTGTTTTGAAAATGTTAGCAGACAGACCCTAGAGTAAGGTTGGTTTACTTTGACAGTTACTTCCCATATTCAGAATTTCCTTTTAAAACATTAGAATTGCACCATTCACAGAATGCTGAGGTTTTATATTTATGTGCATTATAAATTCTATCCCTTCCCTTTATTTTACACTTGTCTGTTAGAAGCACCGGAATTATTTAAACTTACATTTATATGAAGATTTGCATAAAAACTAAACTGATAAACCTTTTATAATATAAAGATAAGATGAAATAAGAATATTATTGAGAACATGCTGAAAAACATTGGTGGATTTCAATAAACAATTGAAACCCAGTTCCTGTATGACTTGTGAGGCCAGTCTGTATAAGAAGTCCTAGGACTTGGGGGGTGGATGTCAGGCTAGGAGATATATAATCTGTTGTAACCTAATTGAGATAGCAAAAGAATAGTTTGAGTCAAGAGAACAGAAAATGGAATACGCATTTATATAATGCCTCCCACAAGCTGAGCACTGTATGCTTTACAAATATTAATCTCATTTGATCCTCACAACAACCCAGTGAGGTGGGTGCTATTATTATCCCTGTTTTACAGTCAAGGAAACTGAAGCAAACAGGTTAAATGACTTGCCCAGGGTCACCCAGCTAGTGTATGTCTAAGGCCAGATTTGAACCAGGAATAGAGTCTGGGGAGGGAGTAAACTGGTAAAAGTTGGAGGCTTCTTGGAAGATGGAAACAAGACCACAAACAGGGTAGTAGAAAATATGGCCCCCATTTGGAATGTGAGTGATTAGAATCAGGGTAATGGAAAGAATAGAGCTTAAGATAAAACAAAAAAAAAATTGTATCAAAAGGGAATTTAGGCTTGAGCATGTTTGGGAAAGAAGGTTGAGGGATATGATACAGGAAAGTTGAGATCAGATTACTTAAAATAATGTTATTGCTTCAGAATCTTCTATTTAATCTTTTTTTTATCTGATTCTAGTTTATATTGTTATTGAATAAACATTGTTATCTAGGGCATGAAAAATTTGATTAACTTTCAGAGTGTAACAGTTACCAGTAAATATAACAGCATAATCACTAACTTTGAGGTTTTGTGACTGTCTTTTTTCTCAAGAATTTATAAAGGTTTTAAAAAGGATTCTCACAAAAGGAAACAAACCAAAACTCCAAGTACACTCCAGAGTCTTTTTGTTATTCTTTATGTAATATTCTGATAAAAAGCCAGAACATTATTTACATAAAAAGTGCCTGCCCACACTTAAAGGAAATCTTAACCTTCAAAATAAATAAATAAGGTAAATAATTCATAAGGCAAACAAGACTCAGCTTTTCAAAATGTATAATCACAGCTTCCCTTTGGTAGGAAATTCCCTTATTGCATCTAAAACATGATTTTATTTATTTAACATTTAGATATTCAGGAATACGTATCTTCTGTACATCTTCTTACATAGACATATTCATCTTAGATTTTGCAATAGTCATTTGCTTAAACTTAAGCTGTTGAGTTTGTGTGCATTTTTCTGATCAAGTATTACAAAATTAAAAACTTTGATGCCTTAAATAGTGTTTTCCACTGACACCAAACACATCATCCAATCCAAGTGGACTATGAAATAAGCAGTGATTTAAGATAACCTTTTCTGTTTTATAGAGTTTATTTTAGTACGTGAACTTTTATTTTTTAGGTAGCAAAACTTTTCCCCTTCATTTTGTATTCATCATTTCATCTGGACTTTTTGTTAAAACAATAGAAGCTTGTAATTGTGACCTAAATATATTTAAGAGTAAAGCACTATAGGAATCAACATCTTTTAAAAAGGTATAATTGAAAAAAAGGTCTAATTGAATTTAATAGGTTTTCACCATTCACAACTAATACCTGCAGCCTGAGGGTCTGTTTTACTGCAGACAAGAAGAAATTTAAGGAAATTTTTGGCCATTTGCTGTCTTTCAACTTCTTTCTTCTTCAGAGTAAACACATGTATATGGAGAAATTCCTTTTTGTTTCTTGGCTATATGCTTAATGTCATCAGCATTAATTTCCCTTAGCACATATATGTTCTTTAATTGACATTCTTCATTTTAAATATTTGATAAAACATGTTTGCGTGTAAATAACTTTTTTATTTTCATTTTTTCTGACTTATTTCACATTGCTCTTTTTCAATTCTCTACATTGTGATGGTGATTTCCTACACCGTAAATCAATTTAAATTGATGGAATTCTTTTTTCCTCTATTTGCCCATTAACAGCTATTCTTTGAATTATTCTTTTTTGTGATGAATTTTTTTAATTTTATTTTGGTGGGTGGAATAAATATGAGTACATAAACCTGTCTGCTATTTATCTCATGGTTTGTTTTCTGATTTTGGATAATAGGTATTTTAAATTTGACTTTAAAATATAGGTAGAAATAACGTAAAGCCTGTTATCAATTCTGAAGGTACTGCTTATCCTCTCTGACACTTGGACACTACTATGATCTTAAGCACCAAATTCTTGTTTAGTGAAGAAGTTTTGATAGATCACAGCTTCTGTTTTTTATATTTTAAAAATGTTTTGTTATTTGCTGCTAGTTTTGATAGCTAAACAATCTAGAGATAAAATCTGTCGATTTAAGTGAGTTTTATTAAAATGAGGGGATTTCATACTACCAAACATTTCTTTTAAGATAGTTTTTCTCTTATTTGCTTGATTCAAGCACTCTGCTTTTAATTGAAACTATAGTCTTCATTTAAGGAGCCAAAGTAATTCCAGTATATGTTTATAAGGCATATCATGAATCAAAGATAATATCACTTAGACTTATGACTTCTAAAGTCTAAGGAAACTAAAATACTGATCTGTTAGGATCATAATTCATTTAATGGCTATTTAAGAGCAGAGAGCTAATATTAGTGTGAGAAGGAAGCAAAAGAAGAGGAAAGAATTCAGACATTAATAGAATTGATCATGAAAAAGTTCTTGCTTTTAAGAAGTTTGATTCATTCTCTTCTCCCAACTGTGTATTATGTATTCATGCAATCTATTAGCATCATAAAATGTATGTATTTTGCCTTTTTTATTCCTGTAAATGTATTTTAATTAAAATGTTGTAATATATTGGAGTTGTGGTTTTTGTTAATCATAACATTGCACACCAAACGAAACTTTTTTGTGATATTTTTGTTTGGCTAATAGTTTTCCTTCATCTTTTGGTAAATTCTTCAATAAGCTCACTTTATTTGTACATTAATGGGTTGGTGGAACTGTGTAAGCTGGATTTCCAAGTTTTGTCCTCTTTTTCATTACTTGCTTTGCTGATGACCCCCTGTTTTTGGAGGGGGCAAGTCAGGGCAATTGGGGTTAAGTGACTTGCCCAGGGTCACACAGGTAGTAAGTATGTCAAGTGTAATGACCCTCTTTTTTAGGAGGTAGTGGCTATTTTACTTTTTGAAATAATTTTCTATAGGCAACCTGGTATTCAAATATGGAAGACCTTTGAGACCCACTCTGCCAGTACCCTTGATCCAGGGGCATTTTCAGGTAGGACATGTCTAAATATATTGCATTATCCTGAGGGAAAGCTATTGACTACCATAATGGAATGGGTGGCAGAGAACAATGTTACAGGGAATGGGCTGGGGAAAGGGTAAACATTTTCCCAGTGCTTCTTGAGTCAAGTCTGCAGTGTGCAGTTTCATTATTAGAAAATAAGAAAAGCAAAGAAAGAACTGAAACCCAGGAGAAGTACAAGAAGTCCTAAAGAGATATGGGGATAGGGGTAGGTTTTAGACCTGTGATTTCACTGATATAGGGAGCTCTTCAATGAGAAAATCCCTCTACCAATGGAGGGCTGCACGTTCTCTGCAACTGAGAGTTCTAGTTGCCTAGAACATGAAAGGGGAAGTGACTTGCCAAAGACAGTATGTCAGGGGCAGAACTTGAACCCAGGTCTTTCTGATTGATTCCAAGGGGAGCTCTCTGGTCACTAGGCCATACTGTCAAGAAATTTTAAGAACCAAAACCAAGTCCTCCCCTGCACCACCACTCCCCAAAAAATTTTGGTAAAATTAGGAGATTTGAAGTGGAGCTGGAAAAAAAAATCCATGAAGGAATGAAAAGAAATAAATGCAAATGAAATCTCTGGAGGAATTTTTGATAAGATTCAGCAAAATGGAAAATTCAGTGTGATATAATAGTAAAAAAAAAAAAAGGAAATGTGGTCTTACACAACATTAGAAGAATGATATTCGAAAAGAGGGATGTGATGGAGTACACTCTACTCTGGATAAACTACATCTAGAGTATCCAGTTCAGTTTTGCCTGCCATAGTTGGAAAGGACATTCATAAACTGGAGTGTCCAAAAGAGGAAAAATTGCATGGCAACAGGGCTCCCAGTTTTGACATTTAGTCTAAAAGAATTTCTGGGTGGGATGTAAAAAAATCTTTATTCAGCTATCTGGGAGGCTAACATGTAGCAGAGGGTTTCAACTTGTTCTTCTTAAAGTAATAGACACAAGTTTCAGAGAAGCAGAGTTAGGCTTAGTTTGAAGAAAAACTCCCTGTCATAGCTGAAAGTGCAATGGACTGTCTGGGCAAGTAGTGTGTTCCCCACCAGTAGATGTCGTTTAGCTGAAGCTGGAGGACCACTTATCCAGTATGCTGTAGGGGTTTCTGTTTCATATTCAGGTATAACAAGATGGCTTCTGTGGTCCTTTCTAACTTTTGTGTTAATGTGATAAATCTAACTTTCTCAAAAATTATCCTTTTAAAAATTAACATGTCTCTAACATAATTTTTCCCAAGAACTTTTTTTTACTTATTCAACTCAATTCTCCTAGAAGTCAAAGTCCTTTGTTATTTTTCACAATAGCCAACATTTATGTATGAGAAATTGAATTTAATCTGGCTCTTGCCCTGTTTGCCCAAGTTTACATACAGATCATCTGTGTTCCTAAAGATTAAGATAATACAAAATTATTTATTTTAGATTTGGTAATATACTGAAAAATGAACACATCGCAGAGTATGAATGGTTAATCAGAGTCCTATCTTTGCAAAATAGAAGCATAGACACATTAAAATATGTACTTTTGTATGAAATCTAAATAAAATTAATCAACACTTTTGTCCAATAAACATCCTGAGATTGCTTTTTTGTGAATTTTATTATTTTAATTTAATTATTCTATGAATAAACAAAAAAGCTAATGTGATCTCTGGCTTCATCAAGGCAAGGCATAGCTTCCAATATTAAAGAAATGATAGTCCGTCTGTATTCTGCCCCTATTAGACTTCATCTAGAGTATTGTGTTCATTTCTGGATACTATAGTTTAAAAAGGAGATAAGGAATTTGTGCTCTATTCAGAAAGAACCTTGAATGCAAAGACGAAGTGGTGGTACACAGTTCAGAAGGCAATGGAGAGTTACTGAAGGTGAGCAAAGGAGTGATTTGAGCAAAGCAGTACATGAGAAGGTTTACTCTGACAACAATGTGTGAATGGGTGGAAGAATGGAAGAAAAGATGCTCAGTTCGAAGTTATGTATAATCTTGGTGAGAGATAGTGAAAGCCTGGGTTAAGGTGGTGACCATGTCAGTGAAAGAAGAAGGTAGGTTTGGGAGATACTGAAGAGGTAAACACTTGGTTATAGCCTAGATATATGAGGGTAGGAGAAGAGACTGAGGAGTAAAGGAATCAAAAGACCTTTGTTTCAACAGTTAGTCAACAGGCATTTATTAAGCACTTACTATGTGCCAGGTTCTACACTAGCAAATTCCAATTCTTCTTATTTCTAGCTATGTTGCCTTGAGCAAGAAATTTTTCCTCTCTGGGCCTCATAGGATCTAAGGTTTAGAACCAGAAAAGATCTCAAACTGTATCTAGTCCACTTCATTTTGCAGATGAGGAAACAAGCCCAGTTTCCTTTTCTGAAGAATGAAGGGATTGAATCAGATGGACTCTAAAGCACAGGAAAGTCCCAAGATAGAAGTGAGTGTCTGAAATCTAATCATCAGGGAAGAAAAGAGAAAATAAGAAGCGAAAAGTGACTAGAAGCTAGATTTCTACTTAGGACCGTAGAGAAACAGCTGAAGGAATTTTGTGTGTGAATAAGGAATTTATGAGGAATGTAATAATTCCAGATCTAAGACAGCTACGCATGTTAACCTTGTGGACACCTGCTATAATTAAAGCTTCACTCAGGTCCCTGCCACTCAGGTTCAACTCAAGTCTACAGCTTACACCCATAACCAAAAGGTGCTTTGTCATAGAAGACTGTCATGAGTTATTCATGAGAACCAATAACTGAGGATCTTCTAACAAATAAAGAGAATCTTGTAGTAACTTGAAGTGAGTGCTTTGTTTGTATTTCTACCAATGCCAGACAACAATTGCATAGGTATAACACTCCTTCCAGCCCATGTACCATTTTTAGATTTCCATTTAGGGGTGTGCATGAAGAGTGGCTGCTGTCTCTGGTTCTAGGGGTACCCCTGTAGGGCTGGAGTCCTGAGGGTGCTTCCCATTAACAACGTTCTAATAAACACAATTAGCTTTTTTAAAAGTCAGTCATAAAAAAAGAAAAGGTGTTCATATAGTAAACATACTAGCTATAAAATTATTCCCTATATAAATCTGGAGCACACTCACCCACAAATATACACAATGTCCACAGGACTAACTCAGGAGTATAATGGTAGTGAGGTTTATTGTAGGATATACATGTGGCAATGGCAAACTGACAACTTTGGTACTACAAGGGCTAGAAATCCTTTTTCTCATCATGCTGTCCTCCTGCTGCTCCCTTGGGTCCAGGATGTCTTCTCAGGAGACTGATCATCTGGATTCCCAGAGTTTGCTCTTCACGGCTGCACTGTAGAGCTAGGGCTATTTTCTCAGCAGTCCATAGCTGGCTCTCTTTTCTACAACCAAGGGTCCCATTCCTCAAAGCAACTTCACCCCTCAGTGACTGCCTTTCTGTATCTTTCTGTCTGGAGAGTTTCTCCATTCCTTCAGTTGTGTCTCAAACTCTCTCAAACTAATTGTTCTTCCTTCTTCCCTCTTCTTTGCAGGGAAAGGGCTATGAGGCTTTTTTCAAACTCTTAAATTGCTGGATGGCGTATCTCCCTTTGGGAGGGTCACTACTAGACACCTATGGAACAAGGTATAGGTCCACGACTCTGCCTGCTAACCTAGTCATCTGCATGCCAGTCAGTATCATGGGAATGAGGCCTTCCTTGCTTCCCCAGTCTCCACATAGCTCCTATGAGGCTTCACTGGCCTAGTCCCAGAAATGAATTTTGGAGGCAGAGATTGACAGGATTTTTAACAGAAGAAAGAATTGTTTAGACCCAAGTCAAATTATTGTCTTGGGACAAGAATCTTGATTCTGCATAAGGATTAAGTTAGTTGAAAGAATATACTCAGAGTCAATGATGAAGGGAACAGAAACCAAAATATGTATTGCAGTACCTGTTGTAGTAGCAAAAAAAACGAAACAGCAGATGCCCACTGATTGGGGAACCACTAAAAAATTGTGGCACATTATGATGAATACAGTGAAGAATGAAAAGAAGTATTTGAACTAATACAAAGGAGAGTGAGCATAACTGGGAAAACAATATATACAATGATTACAACAATGTAAGTGGAAAAAGTAACTTCAGAAAATTGAAATTGAATGCTGTAAGATTGTATCTACTAAATATGGACCCAAAGACACAGAAGAAGGCATTTCTTCCCCCCTCTTCCATACTATACACACTTCTTTACAAGGGTAGAGGGCTGTGGGTATAGAACATTATGTAATAGCAGATTTTTTCAATATATTCATTTGTTTTAGTGAATTTTTTTACCCTCTTTTATTTTATATAAAGTGACTCTCTTGCAAGGACAGGGAAATGTAAGTGATGTGAAAACCAATTTTTTTAATTTTTTTACTTTAATATTTTTAATTTTCAGCATTGATTTTTCACAAGAGTTTGAATTATAAATTTTCCCCCCATTTCTACCCTTCCCCCCACTCCAAGATGGTACATATTCTGGTTGCCCCATTCCCCAGTCAGCCCTCCCTTCTGTCACCCCACTCCCCCCCATCCCCTTTTCCCTTACTTTCTTGTAGGGCAAGATAAATTTCTATGCCCCATTTCCTGTATATCTCATTTCCTAGTTGCATGCAAAAACTTTTTTTTGAACATCTGTTTTTAA
>CM053622.1:197222634-197240098 GCA_028646595.1 Phalanger gymnotis | reverse complement strand
GGGCAATGGCTAAACTGTGAACTCCTTTCACTCTGTCCCCTGCAGTTTTTCCTATTAACCTTCTCTGTTGTCTTTGGTGTTTGTGGGTTGAGAAGTCTGGTAACTGCCACAGCTCACTGATTCGGGGCTCTAGGGCCTGTTCCGCCCAGCTCCCAGTCTGATTGGTCCGGGCACAGCCCATGCTGGGCTCTGCTCCACTCCACTTCCAGTTCCATGGGATAGACCTTACCCAGTGACCATCCAGGCTGCCCTGGGCTGGAGCCCTGCTTCCTTCCGCTTCCTTCCCTTCCTTCGTGGGTTCTGCAGTTCTAGAATTTGTTCAGAGCCATTTTTATAGGTATTTGGAGGGACCTGGCGGGGAGCTCATGCAAGTCTCTGCTTTCCAGCTGCCATCTTGGCTTTGCCCCCCTTGAAAACCAATTTTTTAATTGACCCAATCTTAGCCAGGGGTACTCTTTAGGCTTCTATTGGTTGCCTACTTGTATATGGTGGCTCATAGCCCTTGGCCATACAATAAAGAAACAGTACAATACCTGAAGCAGAGCATAGATGTAATACATTCATTATGTGACATCTACCAAAGAGAAGTGTGAGGACATCAGTAGAAGATAGAGATAACACTATATATGTTTAAGATCCTTCCTGTAGAAGATCTAAACTCTCTTGAGGAGAAGGGTGGGAGGAGGAAGGGAGGAAAAAAAGAGAAAGGCCATTCAGTACTGGTCATTGATGATGCCTTGTTGAAGGCTACTAAGGGTGCTATTTGTTGCCTTCACATAAAAAATAGATATAGATAAGCTGTTTACCATGAACATGCATCCAGAATGAGACAGAGAACCTCCTAAGCTTTGTTAAACCACTTATTTGTGTGACTGTGAGCAAGTTAACCTCTCTGAGACTCAGTTTCCTCATCTGTAAAATGTAAAAATAGTTCCAACTATAAGCTTTCATTGAGGAATTAACTCTCTGAGGGAGAGGCTTCTTTTATTGAGGTTTTATTGAGGGAATGGGAGAGGATAGCTGCAGGAAATTTGGGAAAAGCAGTCCAACTGGAAGGCATTATATCTGATCTTGGCCTTTGGGATCAAGAAACAAGACAGAAGATGTTTAATGGAGTGGAAAACAGCCAGGCTCTATCTGGGGCAGCCAATATCCTTTTCTGCAAAAGACAGAGAGGACTACAGCAGCTCCATTGGAGAAAGGGTCTGATCCACACTGGATTCTCTTCTTTCAGCTGCAAAGCACGATGTTTGAAAGGTGTCTTTTTGTGTTGTATGAAAGGCAGGGTTAGCATTCCCCTTGATAAGGAGGGAAGAGGTCATTTGGGGCATTGCCACCTACTTTATGGCATCTACTCATGGTTTGTTTTTTTTTAACAATGGAGGGAAAAATAGGGTAGGGGGAGGGCAACACTTGAACCCCACTCTTATCTGAACCGGTTCAAGGAAGGAAGAATACATACACAGAGATACACACACATACACACACACACAGTACTGGCAACAGAAATTCATCTTACCCGACAGGGAAGGAGGGAAAAAGGCTAAAAAAAAAAAAGAGGAGGGGAGGTGATAATAGGAAGGGTAGATTAAAGGAGGCAGTGACCAGAACCAAAATAGACATTTGAGGAGGGAGCAAGTTAAAAGAAAAGCATAAATAGGAGATGATCAGTTGTAGGAAAATTCACAGTTATCAATCATAACTGTGAATGGGATGAACTCACCCATAAAATAGAATGGACTCTAGCAGTATGTTGTTTACAAGAGATACACTTGAAACACAAAGACATATACGGTTAAAATAAGAGGCTGAAGCAGAATCCATAATGCTTTAACTGAAGTTAAAAAAAAAGCAGGGGTAGCAATTATGATCTCAGGCAAAGCAAAAGCAAAAATTGACCTAATTAAAAAAGATAATCTTATGGAAATTACATTTTGCTAAAAGGTACCATAGACTATGAATTAATATTTATAGTAAATATATGTGCTCCAAATGGCTTAGCATCTAAATTCTTGAAGGAAAAATTAAATGAGTTATAGGAGGAAATCATAAAACTATAAGAGTGGGAGACCTCAATTTATCCCTCTCAGACATACATAAATCTAACCATAAAATGAACAATAATGAAATTAAGGAGATGGATAGAATTTCAGAAAAGTTAGATAAGATAGCCTTCTGGAGAATATTGAATGGGAATAGAAAACTATTTCTTAGCTGTGCATGGCTGTGAATAAATAAAATCCTATTGTGCTCTAAGAAATGAGACAGTTGCAGAATTATCTGGAAAACTTATGTGAACTGATGCAAAATGAACTGAGCAGAACCAGGAGAACAATTTATTCTAACATCAGTGCAACCCCTATCCCAAAACTTACTGGTATGGGACTCTCTATTGGTGGAGATGAATGCCCTGCCATGCTTGAGAGTCAGGACCAAACTGGGGACAGGAGGAGAGTTCCAGCCTTCCTCAGTGCTTTTGGGGACTCTTCAAGCACAGTCACTTTTGGCACTACTCCACTTCTGGGAGGGATGGAAGAATCCAACTCCAATTCAGATTGCTGAAGATTCTGGGAAGACATGAGAAGAAGTAGCAGTCTCCATAATATTCCTATCCCAACTTGCTACTCTAGAAACTTCAGGGAACTTCCCTTTGGAAGAGATCTAGAAACTCTTGGTTGAGCAGAGTTATCTTATTCCCAATGGGAGAGATTTCCTGCACTCTATATTTTCTGGCGTATGTTCTCCTGTGAATACCTTCTCTAATTTCTGTTTTGCTATGGTTTGGATAAAGGGTTTCATTGCTACTCACTATGTGTATTCATTGTGGAACTGGTATTAGCTGGGAAAGGGATCAAGTCTTGGATATAGAGTTTGGGGTCCCCTACCCCACAATGATAATTACAAAGCAATCAGAACTTAACTTGAACCCAATCATATCCCCTAAACTAATAATATTTAAGGGACCAGATAGATATCTAGGCTGGTACCACTCTCTCTCTTTGGAGAGCAGTGATAACCTCCAGCCTCAACTTCTTGCTTCCCCTCCTGATAGGAATTGTCTCCTTTGGAGAAGAGTCAGGGAAGAAGAAGCTAGAGTTGTCTATTTTTTGTCATTAATTAATTAGTTTTTTGTTTTCAACATTCACCTTTATAAGATTTTGAGTTCTAAATTTTTACCCCTCTTTCCAAGGCAGCATGCAATCTGATATAGGCCATATGTGTACTAAACATATTTCCACATTAGTCTTGTTGTAAAAGAAGAATTAAAACAAAAGGGAAAAACCACAAGAAAGAAAAAAAAGAAAAGAAAATAATATGCTTTGATCTGCATTCAGACCCAAAGTTTCTCTGGACGTGGATAGCATTTTCCATCATGAATCTTTTGGAATTGTATTGCTGAGAAGAACTAAATCTTTCATAGTTGATTGTCACACAAAGTTGCTGTTACTGTGTACAATGTTCTCCTGGTTCTGCTCATTTCACTCAGTACGGTTCATGTAAATCTTTCCAGGTTTTTCTGAAATTTTCTAGAGATGTGTATTCGGCCTCCCTTCAAGCCATACAATGACACCCGCATGCTACATGTTGTGGGGCAGGCCCTCAAAACACGTGGTGCTTCACTACACATTGTAGGGGGTACTCACTCTACATATGAATTTGTAGATGCTTTGTATCAAGCTCTTTATACCCTTGATAATCCTTTATTGTCTGTCTACTTGTTAAATGGGTTTTTTGCACCTGTACTTCAGTTGGAGGCCTACAGAGTGAATTTCAATTATTTTTCTATGTAGTTAATATTTCTACAAATATTAATTAAGGTGCTCAGGTAATATTTCACATCTGTTTTGGAGACTGGTTTAAATCGCAAGTGTATGTTAAAATTTCTGAAGGGAAATTTTTTTTAGAGTTTTAATAAAAGGTTAATAATAATAATAATGGTAATGATTAGTAAAGAGTATTTTTGCAAGAGATTTATTATTAGAATGTTACCATTATGTCCTCATATAGCTCCTTCCAGATGCTCAAATAAGTCTTTTACACAAATAATTACTTATTTCTACATTTTTATCTCATACTAATTATATGTTACTTGAAATTCTTCTTCACTTAGAAATTTAGTAATTATTTTTAATAGATTTCTTTCCTTCCTTCTTTCCATGACACTTTTTGGCAGCCAAAAAAGGGTGAAAATATTCAAATCCAATATAATTCATCACTGGGGAACCCAAAAGGAAAGTGTATTTATTTGTAGTTCCCTCTGTTCAAAATCTAGGCAATTGTGCTTAATGTTCCTTTTATTTAATGAGGATCTCACCATTTATTCTTCACTTTTGGAGGAAGTCCAAGGACATGTTCCATATTTTCGTATGGCTTGTTTCTCATTTAGGTGGCTTTTTCTACTGAAATTCAGTGTGGAGTTTTGCTCCTTAGGTTGGCAATTGTGTCTGGATTCTTCCACCCTCCAAAAAATTCTTTTGAGATATTGGTTTTTAGTCCTTTTTAACTAGTGCTTTATATTAATTTCAGAATGAAGAATAAATTATCACTCATGAAAATACAAGGTAATTTTATGGGGAGGGCATTTCTAGCCCTGTAGTTGGTGCTGTGACTTGATCTTCAGGGCTCCTCTGCAAAGCTTTGGGCCTTCAGGGATGAGAGTGTTCCTTCTTACCCCTCTCTTTCCTTCCCTCTCTTCCTCCTTCCCCTCCTTTGCTCCTTCCCTTTCTTCTTTCCTTACCTAAATATGGGCATGTCTGGGCCTTTGGAACATGTCCAGATTACCTACCATGAAGGCCTCTATGTCCCCTGCCACATAGGTAGCTTCATTTGATTGGCTGCCTGAATCTTTTAAATTGGCAAAGCTGGGCACTTTCTGCTTGGCAACTTTTAGCAGCCGCATCTAGACATGGAAGATCACAGTTCACCCATAGTATGAGCACCACAAACTCAACCAGTGAGAAGGGAAAGATTTTCCTTCTCTTGCTACCTCTTTCTTTTACCAACCCCCTTCACAGAAATGGGCCCAGGGGTATTTGTTTCTGTTCTGCATCATTTGTCCCCCTCAGTCGATGGAGGTGATGTCCACTAGAACGTGAGCCAGGGCAACCTTGGATCCAGGACTGCAGGTAAGGTGGTGTAGCTCAACATGGAAGCTCTTAGAAGCCAGGGTGCCTGGGACATGAGCCCAAGGGAGAATTGGACTTGGAACTGAGATGGTGTGTTGTATAGGAATTGAGCTGAACTATGAACCTAATCCGCTTCTCCTCTCCAAAGGCTGAAGTCGTATTGGAAGAAGGGGATTATGTCTCCCACAAGATGAGGGAGTAAGTTTTTATATGTGTGATTATATCTTCTGAAGTAAGTATTCCTTTGTAAAGTGAATCTGACTATTAGTGGCTAAATGGAAATAGAATGCAGGGACCACCCCCTGCACTTGGGAGGGAACACAATTTGTGGAGCCTGGTGCCATTTGCAGAGAGCCTAGACATCTCCAACCCCCTTAAGGACATAGGAAAACTTGGAGAGGGGGAAGAGTGAAATCTCACCAAAGTGGCCTCCTGTTGCAACAATTCAGCTGGCAGTTGCTGTGGGGGTGAAAGACCAACACAAGCCCAACAACAAGAATGCTGCAAGCCCAGTTTCTTTTGATCTGCTTTACTAAGGAAAGCAATGTTAAGGGGTTAACAATCTCAATTTAATCAAACATACAAATATCATTCATTTAGTTCAGGGGGAAAAGCCAGCATGCTGAACTTCAGAGCAAATACAAACAAATTACAAACATGCATTATAAACAGACCAAATACAAGTCATAGTTACCAAAAAACCATCAACATCTGGGTGAGCCAGGAAGCTCTTAGAGCGGCTGCCCAGAGTCCCACGCCAACACTCCTCCAGGAGTGAGAGCCTCTAGCAAATAGCTCTGTTCTCTCTTTTTATACAGTCTGTGGACATCATCAAACTGTCATCTGAGTGACCAGAAATTAGGCACCTACTATTGGCTCTGGTCTTAGCAACTCCCCTTAGGGCCCTGAGGGCTTATGCCGACATAGACTTAGCACCTAGTAGATAGAAGTTTGAGCCTGGGACTTTGCACCTAGTAAGGCTCAATCAAAGACGATTTAGCATTCTAAAACAGTAAAAAGGTCCCACCTTAGTTACCAATGCACCCCATAGGCTGGGATAAGGGCCATGGTAATCAATGTTATACTTCCTTTTTCTCTTCATCCCTTGCTTTGTTTCTTCCTCTCTCTCTTCTTCCTTTCCTTTTCTTCCTCACTCCTTTGCTTTTTTTTCTTCTTTCCTTCCCCTCTTCCTTCATTTCTTCCTTCTTCTCTTCTTTCCTTTCTCTCTCCCTTCTTCTTTCTCTTCCTGTATCCTTCTTTCCTCATGTCCTCCATCTCTACCTTGCTTCCAATAAGAGTTTGTTGAGCTGCTATTATATGTCACTGGGTTAGGCACAAGAGGAGGTATGAACATGAATAAGATGGTCACTACCTTCTTGTTCTTATAACTACCTAATCACTTTAGGGAACTTGAGAGGCTTCTGAGAAGAATCCTTGGTTAACATATGTAACTGTGGAAGAATTTTTCTATGCCTTCATAGGGCAAGAACAAAGGCTTTATGAATACCCCACTGATCATTTTATTTTAAACATAAGAAAGCACGATATATATATATATAGAAAGAGAGAGAGAGAGAGAGAGAGAGAGAGAGAGAGAGAGGCAATTAGGGTAAGTGACTCTTAGGGTCATGCACCTAGTAAGTGTCTGTGTTAGGATTTTAACTCAGGTCCTCCTAACTCTAGGGCCAGTTATTCTATCCACTGTGCCACCTAGCTGCCCCATAAGAAAGCATTATTAACGAAGTCTATTAACTTTGAAACTGACAGTAATTCAGCCCAACCTAGACTAGCCTAAAATTTCCTTTTCATTACAAGGAAAAAGATTGACTTATCATTCATTGTGTCCAAGATTTCAAGTAGAATGTTTAACCTATTTAAAAAACAGTTTTTATAACATTTGATAATTATAGATTTTTCTTTTCTTTTCATTAAACCAGGAAAACAGAATTGCTCATTTACACCATCATTTGAAACTAATAATATTTCTTTAAAAATATTCTGCAAATCAAGTCAAACAAAATAAACTGCAAAACAAGGTTTAGCTGCAAACTAATATGGCAGATTAAAAACTTTTGTTGCTTGTTTTAGACTTGGAAAAACTCAGGCCTTCTAAGATTCATAGCAAGAAAATGTAAAATGGTTTCAATTAGGGATAACTGTAGTTAATAAAGATGTTAAGATCAATGACTGTGAAAACACTGTATCCAATAGAAAATTTACATTTAGCACAGAGCCTGGCACATAGTAGGCACTTAATAAATTAATTTATTGTTGATATAACCTCCAAGATCACTGTTCACTTTTGGGGGGAATGAGGCTACAAGTTTTCAGATGCAATACACATTGTTCATGATTTATAATAATTTTGCCACCTAGGCTGAGCCTATGATTTTATCGGCATAGGGAACTCCTGGTGAGGAAACTCCCTCCACAGATACAGATTAGCTGCTCCTCTGGTCTGTAGTCTAACAGAGCTGTCTGAGGCCGCAGAAAGGTTAAACAACTAAGGTCATACAGCCAGAACTTGAACTGGGTCTTTCTGACCCTGAGGCAGGCCCTCTATAACCACTATACCCCAATGCCTGGCCTTGTGAGGTCAGTCATTAATATAGTCCTTTGCAGGGTAGGGGAATGGCTAGAATTGTAGTTCTGTCTGCATCTCAGAGGCTTAGAGAGTTGCCTGGGGGCACTGAGAACCCAAGACTTGCCCAGGATCACATAGCTAGTATAGATCAGAGGCAAGACCTGAACCCAGGTCTTTCTTACTCCAAGGCTTCCTATCCACCCCTGCCTATTAATATAGAGTTCCAAAGGCCAGGAAAGTAGCTGAAACAGTGCTAGGGAATGCTTGGAACTTGGTCAGTCATCCAAGGTCATCCACTGCATCCCAAGCCATAGCCAGTCATCTTGACTTTTGTCTCTGGAAGAAAGAGTGAGGTTGATGACTTCATACAACTCTGCCTCACTTAAATCCAATTTACCTGCAAGTCAAGACATCACCCCATGATGCCCTTGGTCCTCTTTGAAAACAAAGGATGAATAATCAATATAATATGTCAAACAATAATCGATATAAAATGTCTTAAAAATTATTTACAGGGGCACCTAGATGGCACAGTGAGTAGAGCACTGGCCCTGGAGTCAGGCAGACCTGAGTTCAAATCCAGCCTCAGACACTTGACACACTTACACTGTGACCTTGGGCAAGTCACTTAACCCTAATCGCTCTGCCTTTCTCCCTCCAAAAAAAAATTATTTACAAAGTGCTTTTCTCATGCTAGCCCTATGAGATAAGTATAGATGATCTAAAATATTGAGAAATGTAAACATATCATTCCTACCACCCAATGATTCCTTTCTGCATGTTGCCTTTGTGGAGGAAATAGGGTGGATTTACTCTTGTATGTTCCATTTTGGTCTTAAAAATCTCAAAAAAGAGTTAAAAAAAGGACACACATACCAGTGCACGCGTATATGCACACATACACACATACGGGCACACACACACACACACACACACACATATCCCTAAAGATTAACTCTCATTTTTATCTAGAGAATAAAATAAAGGAAGGCAGGCAAAATGGCTAGAGGCTGGCAGCCAGGCTCCATTTAAAATTTGGGAAACCTCATTGCTTCTATTGCTCTGTTGCTTTCACTTGTCCCAGATAAAATCACTCCCATTTCATTCTTGACCTGCAATTCCCCAGATGCTGTCCGTTGTGTTACTGTGCCTAAAGTACTTAGATAGTTTGGTACGTTTGGCAATATTAGAACCCTCTCAAGGGTCAGGGAGAAGGATGCACCAGAATGCAATCATTTTTAAAGATAATTGTTGATTTGTTAATAAGGCAAACATTATATATCAGGATGTTTACAACTCCTCCCTTTGTGTGTTGCTCTGAATAGGCACCCACAGATCCCTTTGAAGGGACCTTTTTACACTGACATAGAAAGCTGTACAAAGACCTATTCTGTATGTCCTGGGGAGCACAGCCTCTGAAGCAAATACGCCAAGCAGATGGCAAGCAGCCAGACAGTATTAATGTGGCCAAATCCCTGAAGGATTAGGCTCTGAGGCTCCAGAAATGAATCTGAGCACTAGAAACAAATTCCCTTTGCTGATTAGGAATCTTGAACAAAATTCAAGAGGTGGAGGTGTTTAATATGCACAGAAGTCCACATTTTAAAAAGGAACAGCAACTAACTTGCATGGGAGGAAAAGTAGAGGTGTGGTTAGTGAAGCTTTCTGTAATGGCCAATTGTATTTTTTCCTTAGTCAACACTAAACACCTCACAATCATATTTAGATAAAGTAACTGACTTTTTTTTCTTTTTCCCTTTTCTGTGGTTTCCTAGGGAAGAAAATAAAAGAACATCCCACTAAAAGGGATGGAAGAGAAGAGCTCTAATATCTAGAATGTATATGTAACTTTTGAAAATCTGAAACTAATGTCAGTGATTTCTACAAGGAACCAGATCCAAAGAATATCCCAGTTTGACATTCAGCAAGCACATATAGGGTAGGACAAGATGGTTGAATGAATGAAATGAATAGGAAGGGATGGATGGATGGGATAGAATGTGTGGGATGATGTATGGGTGGAGAGATAGAATAGAATGTATTGAAAGCGAGAAGGAATGGAATGAAATGGATGAATAATATAGGATTAATGTTTGTTTGTTTTTTATGTTAGGACTTCACTTAGACCAAACACAGGTCGAAGTAAAAACAGACTCTCGAACTACAAATAATGCCACCCCTCTACAAGTGCCAAGGGAATATGCCAGGTAGTTTTTAAAGGGGGGGGCATTTTGTAGTAAATAGATATAATCTGTTCTGATGTACTTCACTGTAGATTGGACTCCAAATTCTTTCATGATAGTACAATTTTGTAATATTCTACCAAATGACATTTTAAAAGACTCTTCTTTTCAAAGACTGATACCCCCACATATTTGTACTACTTCTAATAGGCGGATAACAATGTCTTCATTCAGAAATTCTTGGACCGATTTCTATTCAGATAATTCTGACTCCCCCTTAGGGTAAAGAATCATGGGAGCTGCTGGAGGAACAGCATTTCTGCCCCAGCCCAGGCAGAGATTGGACCATGCAGAGATCTGATCTGAGGGACTGGATTTCTGCCTGAGGATGAGTTCTTTCAGTCACTTTGTGAGAGAACAGAGACAGAGCAGTCTGAGAGCTACAGAGTATGAGGTGGAGTAGCAGAGAAGAGTGTAGGGGATGGAGAGAAAAAAAGAAAAGGGAACACCAGTAATAGCACCATAGTAACCAGGTCCTTTTGGGAATTTTTTGGTTTGTGCTCCAGGATGGGGTACTACAGAAGTCTGGCTTCAGGACACATGCCCCGCTATATGGAGCAAAGAACTCAGATTGACATGGCAAGTAAAGAACTAAGGAAAACTGCAAAAAGGTTTTTACCCTTTTTAACTACTTTGCTAGGCCTCTGTGCTTCTACATGACTTTCTTCACTATTTCTTTAAGCTCTTTTTTTAGCCTGATTTTATTTCATATGCAATCCATGTCATCTGTGATCAATCACACTTTTACTACATATCTGTATATTTACATTCCTTACTGGGAAAGGAGAATATGGAGGATGCCACTGACGGTTTGGGATACATAGAACTCAAAGTAGGTCAGGAGACTAGGCCCTGTTCTGGTGATCAGATTTTGATTCTTCCCTGGATGCTTCAGAGTTCTAGGGGTGGGAGGTTTACAATGATAGGTTTTACTGATTTATTTTAAAGCTTCTAAAGTAGTAGAGTCAAACTCAAATAGAAATAGGGGCCACTAACCCGTATGTAAGGATCCCTGCAGAATGGAGATTAACTTAGAAAACCACATATTAACATTATCTATGTTCTATGGTATATTTACATATTTTGTTAAATATTTCACTATTAAAACCTACTCTGGGTCAGGCCACAATTAGGAAAGCCCATCATTGGCATGTTTGACACCTCTGTTCTAAAGTAGTAGAGTAAGAGACCCACATTTTGTCCCTAGGGAAGAGACAAAGATCCATGGCTATAGTCAGTTTCAGGTCACTAGCATGTGGGATGGGCCACTGGGCCTATGATTTCATTGATATAGGCAACTCCCAGGTGAGGAAATCCTACTAATGCAGATTTATCACCTTCTCTGTCATTTATAATTTCAGAAAGTCACTTAGAAGGCTTAAAGATTAAGTGACTGGCTGGGTCACAAAACCGGTATATGTCAGAGGAAAAACTTGAACCTGAATCTTCTTGGCTCCAAAGCCAGCTCTTTATGCTGAATCAACTAAAAAAATACTTGCAATAATTAATAACTTTAGCAAAGTTGCAGGATATAAAATAAACCCATATAAATCACCACTATTTCTATACATTACCAACAAAGTCTAGCAACAAGAGATAGAAAGAGAAAGAGAAATTCCATTTAAATAAAATAAAATTAATTTTTTAAAAATTCCATTTAAATAGACAATAGAAAATACTTGTTAGTCTACCTGCTAAGACAAACCCAGGAACTATATCAACACAATGACAAAGCACTTTTCACACAAATAAAGTCAGATCTAAACGATTGGAAAAATATCAATTGCTCATGGGTAGGCCAAGCTAATATAACAAAAGTGACAATTCTACCTAAATTAATTTACTTATTTAGTACCATACCAATCAAACTAACAAAAGTTTATTTTAGGGGCACCTAGGTGGCACAGTGAATAGAGCACCAGCCCTGGAGTCAGGAGGACCTGAGTTCAAATCTGGCCTCAGACATTTGACACACTTACTAGCTATGTGACCTTGGGCAAGTCACTTAACCCCAACCCTTCCTCCTCCAAAAAAAAAATAGAGACAGAAAAAATAATGACAAAATTCATCTGGAAGAACAAAAAGTCAAGAATATCAACAGAATTGAAGAAAAAAATGCAAGGGAAGATGGCTTAGCCATACCAGTTCTAACACTATAGTATAAAGCGTTAATCATCATAACTATTTGGTATGACTAAGAAATAGAGTGGTGGATCAGTAGAACAGATTAAAGACATGGTAGTAACTGACTATAGTAATCTGCTGTTTAACAAATCCAAAGATTCCAACTTCTGGGATAAGAATTCACTATTTGACAAATACTGCTGGGAAAACTGGAAAATAGTATGGCAGAAACTAGGTATAGACCAATATCTCACATCATATGCCAAGATAAGGTCAAAATAAGTAAATGATTTAGACATAAATTTAGACATAATACCATACCATACCATACCATAATACCATTTAGTCATAATACCATAAGCAAATTAAGACAGCAAGGATTAGTTTACCTGTCACATTTATGGTGAAGGGAAGAATTTATGAACAACCAAGAGAAAGAGAGCATTATGAAATGCAAAATGCGTAATTTTTAATTTAAGATTTAATATTAAATTAAAAAGCTTTTGCATAAACAAAACCAATGCAACCAAGATTAGAAGGAAAGCAGAAAGCTGAGGGGAAATTTTTACAGCAAATATCTCTGATAAAGGATTCATTTTTCAGATATATAGAGAACTGGGTCAAATTTATAAGAATACAAGTCATTCTCCAATTGATAAATGGACAAAGGTTATGAATAGGCAGTTTTCAGATGAGGAAATCAAAGATATGTACAAACATACGAAAAAGTTATCTAAATCACTATTGATTAGAGAAATGCAAATCAAAACAACTCTGAGATACCACCTCACACCTATCAGATTGGCTAATATGACAGAACAGGGAAATGATAAATGTTGGAGAAGATGTGGGAAAATTGGGACACCAATGAATTGTCGGTGGAATTGTGAACTGATTCAACCATTCTGGAAGGCAATTTGGAACTAGGCCCAAAGGGCTATAAACTGGTCATACCCTTTGATCCAGCAATACCACTACTAGGTCTGTATCCCAAAGAGATTATTAAAAAGAGAAAAAGACCCACATGTACAAAAATATTTATAGCAGCTCTTCTTGTGGCAGCAAAGAACTAGAAATTGAAGGGATGACCATCTATTAGTGAATGAATGAACAAGTTGTGGTATGTGAATGTAATGGAATACTGTTGTGCTATAAGAAATGATGAGCAGGCTGATTTCAGAAAAACCAGGAAAGACTTACATGAACTGATGCTACCATATTTCCCCATGTATAAAATGTACCTTAATTTTGGGGTCCAAAATTTGAAAAAAATGTATTACATGAAGTTATGGAACTCAAGTTTTATTCATCATAAAATTCGTACAATAATACCATGAAATTCAAGGACCTTCTACTTATAGCTTTCATGCATCTTTTGGGCAAGTCTGGTGCATGTACGCATTGCTTAGTCCTTCCGTTTCATGAACCTGAAGTACCAGTTGTGTCCTTTGAAATCAGTAACTTCTTTTTCATCAGCAATTCTTCTTGCCTCATGCTGAACCATCTTTGTGGACATAGGAATTCCAATTGCCATTTGCTCATCAATCCATATCTACAATTCCCTCTCTAAATCAGGCCATTTTGCTGACTTGCCTCTCATGGCCTTCTGCCATTGCTTTTTCAGTAGGGTTTCTTCTTCCCGTAGCCAGTCTCAGATTGTTTTCTCAGTTGGAGGAGGACCAAATTTATGTTCAGCAGCACAATTTCCATTCACTTTTGCAAACTGGATCACTTTTAACTTGAATTCAGTACTGTATGAAAATCTTTTCTGAGCCATTTCTGGGCAGAACCATGGCAAAACAAACACGAAAAAGCTGGAAATGCAAGTAAAAAAAAACTACAACCACTGTATAAGACACGCCCAGTTTTTAGACCTCAAATTTTTCAGAAAAGGGTGTATCTTATACATGGGGAAATAACGGTAAGTGAAGTGAGCAGAACCAGGAGAACACTATACACAGTAACACTGTGTGGTGATCAACTGTGATTGACTTAGCTCTCCTCAGCAATACAATGATCCAAGACAACTCCAAAAGACTCATGATGGAAATGCTATCCACATTTAAAGAACTGATGGAGTCTGAGTGCAGATCGAAGCATACCATTTTCACTTTTTGGGTTTTTCTTCAATTTTTTTTCCTTTTCTTCTGTTTCTTCTTTCACAACATGATTTCTTTCACAACGCAACATGAAAATATGTTTTACATTATTGCACACGTATGACCTATATAAGATTGCTTGCCATCTTGGGGAGGAGGAAGAAGAGGGAACAAGAAAAATTTAGAACTCGAATCTTTTTTTTAAATGAATGTTGAAAATTGTCTTTACATATAATTGGGAAAAAAGATGCTATTCATTTTTAAAATGAATAAATATTTTTTTAAAAAACAAAACAAACAAAAGTATGAAAGAGAGGCAATATGATATAGTAGTGCAAGGGTTCGGTCAAAACCATCCTGCCCCATTTTAGTTTAGGTACCTTACTTAGATGAGAAAATGTCTTAATCAATCAATAAAAAGAACTTAGATTAAGTATAAAAGCTCAAGTTAAGATAGCTGAAATATCCTAAATTGGAGTGAGAGTAGAGTTCTAGATGAACCTCCCCCACCCCGAAAAAACTGCCTGGGTAAGGAAAGGAGAGATGTTAACTTTGAATCTGCCCAGGGCTTCTTCTTTCCTACCCCCCCTTAGCCAGAGGAGGACTTCCAGCTTCAAAGGGACTGAATGTTTGTGGACTTCCCATCTTCCCATTTGTGCCCTATCATTTGTGCTCCCCCACTCCCGCAGAGAAGCAATGGTTTCCATCTTCTCAACTGTGTCCTTCATGATGTCACTAGATCACCTGGCAACAATGTCTGCATCTTTAGGAGTCAAGGACAGACCAGACTAATAGGACTAGCAGGAGCAGGGACTGTGATCATAGTTCCAAGGTGGGAATGAGTGCTCGTGGTCACTCACAGACCAAGACAGCATTGACCACACTTCTCCTTAGATCATACCTCCTTGGAAGAACTGAAACTCACAGACCCCCAGATCAATAAGGAGTCCAGCAAAGAAACCACATTGTACTTAATGGTAACTTTTTGAGCTTCCCACAAATGGGGGAAAATGGGTTATAACACCCAGGAATTGTGAGTTATCCCTTGACCACATGTGTTCCCTAAATTTGAGCCCACTCTCCCTCAATTCTGTAGAGATTTGAAGGAGTTTATGTCACAGGCATGTAGAAGGATGTTTTGTACCAACTATTTCTCAATGTAGTAATCTTAGTAAATATCACTCTCTAAAAGCTACTTAAGGCAGGCTAACTAAATTGATTCTCAGCCATTAACCTTGAAGAGAGCATAAACTGGTTAGGGCTTGAGCCAATGGCATTAGAGAACTACCCTTTACCCCTTGGGGCACCAGTAGAACCTCAGGGAGGAAATGTAGTCAGACTAATTCTGGGAACTAGACTGATTACTGAAAGTGAGATTTGGGATGAGGATCATCAGAACTGGGTTGAAGTCTTGGCTCTGACACTAAACAGCTGTATAATTTCAGGCAAGTCACTTAATCTCTCTGAGCCTCAGTTTCTTCATCTGCAAAAGAAAGAAGCTGAGCTAGATAATCTATACAACTTTTTAAAACTCTCACAAAGGTTACTTCCAATTCTAAAATGTTATGACTCTATTTGCTGCTCTTCTGCTGGAAAATCTATTTCTTGCCATTACGACCAACTATCCAAGATATATGAAACTCTTTACTCTTCCCAAGAGCTTCTCTTGGACCTTCCCCTGTGCTGAACTCTTAGCACTTGACTTCCCAGCAAGGCTCAGAGAGCTGGGAGTTTTGCTGGAGTTTCACACTTAACTAGGTTTTATGTGACCTCAAACATCTGCTCTGGAGTCCATTTTATATGAACCTGCTGTTCTTTCCAAACTCCTCCACTGCCTTGGCTCATGATCAAAGGTGATTCAAGCCTGTGATATGACAACCTGGGAATCTAGCAAGGAGTCTAGCAAGATGTATTCCAGAACCTCTTCTTTCTGCCTTTTCCCCCTCTAAGTGAGCACTATGTCCCAGTGCTTGGCATTTGTAACACTGTTTGCTCTAGAAGGTTCCTGCAACCAAGAAGATTCCTGTGGAGGCTTCAACCAAAGAGAAAATTTACTGAGCATGCTAGGAAAGCTAACAAAATAGGGATGACTAAGGGAGACTCAAAATCAAAAGGTACTAGCACCAAAAAAGATGTAGAAGAGGTGAGAGCCAAAGCCAGGGACATGAAACCAAAGGCCAAAATTCCCAAAGGCAAGAAAAAAGCCCCAATTTCACCTAAGAAAGAAAACATAAAGCAGAGAAAATCCAAACTTCAGGCAGCCCTGAAGCACCTCCCAAAGCCATAAAGCAAAAGAACCACCTGGCATCCAAGCAAAACCCAAAGGGGCAACTGCGATGTCTAAAGCTAAAGGGGCGGAGGTGGAGCCAAGATGGCAGAGTAAAGGCTCACTTGAGCTCTCCCAACTTCCTTTCCAAACAACCTTCAAATGATGTCTCAAAATGAACTCTAAAAATGCAAAAGAAGGTGGCCTAGCCATACCAGATCTAAAACTGTTTTGTAAAGCAGCAATCATCAAAACTACATGTTACTAGCTAAGAAAAAGAGTGGTGGATCAGGGGAATAGATTAGCTACATAAGACACAGTAGTCTATGGCTATAATAATCTACTGTTTGATAAACCCAAAGACTCCAGCTTATGGGATAAGAACTCATCATTTAACAAAAACTATTGGGAAAACTAGAAAATAGTATGGCAGAAACTAGGCATAGGACAAAATCTTATACTGTATGCCAAGATAAAGTCAAAATGGATACATGATTAAGACATAAAGAGTGAGACTACAAATAAATTAGGAGAGCAAGGAATAGTTTACCTGTCAGATCTATGGAAAATGGAAGACTTCATGACCAAACAAGAGATAGAGAACATTATGAAATGCAAAATGGATAATTTTGATTACATTAAATTGAAAAGTTTTTGCACAAACAAAGCCAATGCAACAAAGATTAGGAAGGAGGCAGAAAATTGGGAGAAAATCTTTACAACTTGTGCCACTGATAAAGGCCTCATTTCCAAAATATACAGGGAACTGAACCAAATATATAGTAATACAAGTCATTCCCCAATTGAGAAGTGGTCAAAGGATATGAACAGACAGTTTTCAGAGGAAGAAATTAAAGATATCTATAGACATATGAAAAAATGCTCAAGATCTCTACTGATTAGAGAAATGCAAATCAAAACAACTCTTAGATACCATCTCTCTCCTGTCAGATTGGTTAAAATAACAAAACAGGAAAATGATAAATGCTGGAGAGGATGTGGGAAAATTGGAACATTTTTAC
>CM053622.1:197190626-197222134 GCA_028646595.1 Phalanger gymnotis | reverse complement strand
AAAAGATGGGCTTGGTTGAAACCCAAGTAATAGATGCTAGATATGGGAGGATACATACCTAATCAGACCCAGATGTGGTAGAGAAATTCCCTGGGTCATTTATCAATCCCTCAGTAGACTGAGGGAGTTTCCTAATCAGGACCAAAAATTGGGAGAGGTTCTGATGGGGCTGTGGAACCCTCTCGAGCTCTCCCTGAATCTTCCCACTTGATCTGGTTTTTCATGCCCACATCCGTTGTCTGCTACCTCCATTGTCTGGTTACCTCCAGATTGCCTCCTACCATTTCCCACTCTTGATCCTATCAAAGTATCTATACCCAAGTCTGTTACCCTAGCCCACCATCATCTATCATCTCCAGGCAGCATTCGGCTATTTCCTACCCTTAACCACATTCCTGGAGTCTGACCTCACCCCATTCCCCGCACCACCACCACAAGTCACCCTAGTCCCATCAACCCTCCCTTCCCCAAACCCCTCCTCCCATCACCCCAGACTACTTGACCACCCTAGATCCCCTCCCACAATCTTTCTGTATATAAGTCTCATCTTGCCTCCACGAAGGTGCTCAGATTCAATCTAGCTCAAACTCAAACTGGCTGAGATTGTTCTGGCTTGCTTGTCAGTACCAGCATCACAAAATGGTGAGATTTCCTAAGAGTCTATCAATATGGCAAATCTTTAATAAACTTCGTTTTTCTTTGGCTGAAAGAAGGCTTGGATTGAATTCATTAGAGCAGGACCTGGCGAGCCGCCAACGGCTGTGGTGCTGCTGTGGTCCGAAATGGCCAGAGATGGCCGAATGCTGTGGAGAGTGAAAAGAAAAACACAAAACACAAAACATTGGCGAGAGAGTAAAGAACAGCTCCATTTATTAAACTGAGGGACAGAGCTTCTATACCCTTTTAGGCAAGCAAAATCAACGAATCCACGTTTGAGGCATTTGCATAATGCACGACTTCCTCATGCCTTTGTTCCCCTTTTGCCATAAACAATATTGTGTTAATAGCCCATAGGTGGTGTTTAGCACGTGTGTGCCATGGCGGCATGTGTATACTGAGAAGGCTTGAAGAGCCTTCATCCTGAGCAGCACGTGTATCCTGAGGTGGAGGATGGAGAGCCCACATGCCAAGTTATCAGCCCAAGGGGAAGAACAGGCCTCTCGCCTGTATCTTATCCCTGAATAGACTTTCTCAGAGCTGGCCCTCTACACTGCCGTGTTATTATTTTGGGGTCCTGAGCACCCCTAAATCTCAACAGTTTGAATGAGTGTTGGCACAAAGCCACTTCAGTTGGCTGGGACCCTTGTTCAGTCAGGAGCTGTGATTGTTTACATGTTTGACATAGGGTCAGAGTAAGTCAGGACAGTGGAAAAGTACAGGCTATCATTGCTTATATGTTTATGATCATTAGGACTACTTAGCCTAAGTGACTCCATATTGGAGTCTTACCACTTATACCACAACATCAAATAATATATTTCAGAAAATCACTATTATCACATGTATCCAGAAACCACAGACCCACATAGGTCTGTGAACTGTAGGCTAAGTTCTCCTGGCCCAGAAGTAATAGAAGCTACTCTAAAGTCCACTTTCTTCCATAAAATTTCCATGGAGAATCCAGACAACTTCCTAGAGGTCTTCCTCAATATTTCTTGGGTACCAGTGGAGGATCAGGGCTGTCTATGTCCTATCTTTCATTCTCACCGAACTCTTCCATTTCCATTTGTACATTTCCTTAATGATATTCCTTACACAACTTCTTAAAAGTAGGTCATCTGAGCTGTGAATGACAATTATTCTCAGCAATACGATGATCTAAGACAATGTCTAAGGACTTATGATGAAAAATGCTATCCATCTCCAGAGAAAGAACTGATAGAGTCTGAATGCATATCAAAGCAAACTTTTTTTACTTTATTTTTTGGGGTTTTTTTTTGGTCTGTGTTTTGTTTCATAACACGACTAACATGGAAATGTGTTTTGTATGACTTCACATGTATAACCTGTATCAAATTGCTTGTCTTCTCAATTCAGTGCATGAGAGGCAAAGAGGCAGAGAATTTGGAACTCAAAATTTTAAAAAATGAATGTTAAAAATTGTTTTTGCATTTAATTAGAAAAAATGATTTTTAAAGTAGGTCACCATTGTAAATATGTTGTTGTTATTTGTCCTTCGTTCTTGAAGAGGAGCAGGACAGCGGGGAGGTTATGCCATGACTTGCAAGTGAATTGGATTTAAGTGAAGGAGGGCTGTGCAAAATCACCAGCCTCACTCTCTCCTCCAGAGCCATCTGGGTCCAGTGGCAAGATATAGATCAAGATGACTGGAAATGGCCTTGGATACAGTGGGAGACCTTGGCCTTTTTAAGCTAAGGCTTTTTAACAGGTTTCATTTTCACTGAAGCAATACCCAATCAATGATTAAGGCTAGGTAAGAAATGAAGCAGAGAATGGCCTCTTAACCTAGTCCAAAAAAACACCCAATCCCAATCTGGAAGGGGAAGACCCTCGGGGTTTCTGGCCAAAACAGAAACAATCACTATTTACATACACTCTGAGCCAATCAGGACCCAAACCCTACAGCCTACTTGCACTCACCGTTTTGGTTACTCAAAACTGACTGTGCAGAGATTGTGGTATTCCAGAATTTGCAAATATGCAGTACTGCCACACTTAGAAACCTCCATCCTACAGCCCTCCTCTTCTCATTTTTGAATCCTTTCCTGAAATTACCAAATTGAGTATGACCCTAGCCACGCTTCAGCTCATTTTCATCTCCTTTTTCCCCTCTTTGGAGGCCCCATAAGTGTTGTCTTCCCTTAGAATGTAAGCTCCTTGAAATTAAACAACTATCTGGCTTGCTTTTATTTACATCCCTAGGGCTTAGCATGGTGCCTGTAACATCGTAAGAGCTTAATAATATTTTTTTCTTTGTAGCTAAGCTTTATCATTTTGCAGCATTCACAGTTTGAATTATTTTGTTTTTAGTGTTCCCATTTGCATTGTTAAAGTCACTGTGTCTTATTTTCCTGATTCTGCTTACTTCAAAGTTTGGCTCACTTTGCATCATTCATATATATGTCTTCCCGTGCTTCTCTGTATTCATCATATTGGAGGTGCAATTCAAGCATACCTTCTACATAAAGCCCTTTCTCATTCCCTCAATCGCTAATGCCCTCCCTCTCAAACTACCTTATATTTAATCATTTTGTATTTCTTCTCTTTATGTTTATTATATAAATACTCACACAAACGTGCTTACATATACAGCTGTGTGTAGGGGTAGGGTGGGGTCGGGTATTTGTTGTCTTCCTCCTTAAAGCAGGCCAGCACAATTTGCGGCCTTCAGGCCACCCAAAATCCTTTGGCATGATGCAAGGCTGGCTGGCCCACAGGGCCCAGGTTGTGCAGACCTGCTTCAGAGTCTAGGCTCCTTCAGAGTAAGGACGATTCACTCATTGCATTTGTATACCCAGCTCCTAGTACCACGTTCAGCACATAGCAGGCACTTAATAAATTCTTGTTGATTACTGATTGATTCTTCATTGTTCCATCTCAGTAATATTCCATTATATTCAGGTACAACTAGCTTAGCCATTTTCCTGATCAAGAGGCATCTACTTTGTTTTCATTTTTTTGCTACAATAAGAAGAGTTTCTATAAATATTTTGGTATATAAGGGGACTTTCTTTTAGAGGTCATTGATATCCTTGGGGCATACACCTAGCAGTGTAATCTCTTCTGTCAAAGAAAATAGACATTTTAGTTACTTTCTTCAAATAATTCAAAATTGCTTTTCAGAATCCACAGCTCCTGACACAGTGCAGAGATTTGAACAGGCAGATTCCACGCTTTATAGCAGAACAATGGTCAGGGAAGGAAGTTTTCATCTAGAAAGTCACAGAGCCACAGAACAGTAACTGCCAAGCCATTTTCAGTAGCATTGTTTTGATTATTTGATGTGTTTTGATTCAGTAGTATTTTGATTATTGTTCCCCATGAAAGAACAGGAGCTAGACATGGAACAGAGGAGAGAGGTTGTAGATATCCCTAAAAGGCAGATGGTCAGATGCCTGGCCTGGGTAGATCTCGAGGTCCTCCTCGAGGATGGCTAGATGACACGTGAAGCATGGTGGGATAAACATGGTGAGCTACGTGGGTTTTCATTTTCTCACCCTTCAACTGGAATAGCCAAACCCTCTCAACCATATCACACAGTTCTAGAGTTAAAGGTATTAACTGAGAGGTAGGGTGTATATATGTGAGGGGTAAGGGGGCAGATTGTAGGAATGGTCTTAAGATAGGAGTGCTGGATGAAAGCCTTGATTCCAGAGGACTAATGATGAAGCATGCTTCCCACCTCCTGACAGAAAAGCAATGGATTCAAGGAACAGAATGAGACACATTTTTTGGACAATGGCTGAAGTGGGAATTTGCTTTTCTCGATTATACATATTTGTTAAAAAAAGACTCAATGGTGAGGGAGGGTGGTAAAAGAGAGAAAAAATCCAAGTCTTGATAACTGTGTGACCTTTGACCTAAGCTCTCCAAGCCTTAGTTTTGTAAACTATAAAAGGGGGAAAATAATACTTGTACAACCTACCTTATACTGTCCTTATGAGGAAAGTGCTTTATAAATCATAAAATGTGAGCTATTGTTAAGGACCAAATGTTAAAGTCCTATGCTAGACCTAGGGAAACAAAGATGAAAACCAGACCACAAAAAGTTCACCATATGGAAGGTAAAAAGAGATACAAGTACACAAATAATTGCAGTAGAAACTAGAATGTAATCAAGTCCATAGCAGAGGTCGGAATCAAAAGGTATTAGAAGAAGGAGGGCCCACTTTTATTTTGAGGATATCAGAGAAGGCTTCATGAAGGAAATGACACTTGTTCTATGCCTTAAAAGAAAAGGAAGATCTCAGTAGCCTTAGATGTTCTCTTAGATGACCATTATTTCCCATTCCCTCTCACTGGATCATCAGCCATGTCCTACACTTTGTGCAGATGAAAACAGAGCTCTGTCGTGAGCTACCTTCTTTCTCTCTTCTCTGTAGACTCTTTCTCTTGGTGAACTCATCAATTACCATGGATTCAATGATCATCTCTATGAATATGACTCCCAGATCTATAGATTCACTCTGCATCTCCTGAGGTCCTCTCACTTATCACTACCAGCCTATCAAGCATGTATTCTGTCGACCTGAAAGCTTGGTTAAAGGAGGCAAACAAGCTAGGTGATATGAAAATTCATATTGCTTATTCTCTTAAAGTTAGTGGCATACATACATGCATGGAGCCAGGTAAAATCTGACTGTCTGAACAATGAGAAGGCTTAAATACATTTTAGAACAGTCTCAACTCAGCATGTCTGTGTCACTCAAATTTATGATCTCCATGTATGTTTAATCATAGTATGAGAAAGGAATTTTCTTAATTGAATAGTGGTAAACACAATAAGAGAGTTGACAAAGTGTCAATTGAAATTATGATCCAGGACATATGTAGTTTCTTTACCATTAACTTACTATAACATAGTATATGCCCTTAAAATATTAAGATAAGAAAAAGTCCCATTATTCAAGATAGTCTCAGGTTAAGAGTCTCATCCTTAATGGCCATGAACAGAGGAAAGAATGCTCTTAAGTCAGCCCCATTTGGCCTTGTTAACATAGGAAGGGGTATTCTCAGAGTTTACTCAGAGAACAAAAAAGCTGTTAGGTCCAGGCCCTTCTTCTGGTTGATTAGTTCAGGGTCTGGTCTTTATTGAGGTTATTTATTAAATTGATATTAAATGATTATCAGTTCCTAGATGTCCCATAGTCATCTCAAATTCAACACATCCAAAGCAAAACAATGTCCTCTTCTAAAATCCAACATCTTTCCAGTCACCAACTATTACAACCTCAAGTCATCCCTAATACTTTACTTTCTCTAACCCCACCATATCTAATCAGTTGCCAGGCCTTGTTGATTCTGCCTACACATTTCTCACATTTATCCTCTTCTATCTACTCAAACAAGTGCTAGGGACACAAATATTGTAAAAAGAAACAGTCCCCTCATTGAGCTTATATCCTCATAGGGGAATGCAGCATATGTAGAGGAGTGGTAAGAAGGAAGGAATGTTTTGTTCTGGGAAGGTAGAAAGAGTGGAGAATGCAATGGAGAACCATGGTGAGATGGCAAGTGTGGCCTGGTGTCTAGGGCCAGCCAGTAGATATGGGGGGCTAAGAGTGTTAGTTTGCACATATTCACTAATCAACTGACTCCAAGCCCTGTGACATATTCATTGCACCATCTAACTGCAGCAGAAGAATGAGATCAAAGATTAATAAGCGGTCTAGCTTCACTGGAGCATAGAGTGCCTGAAGGACAATCTTGTAAAATAAGTTTAGATAGGTAAGTTGGAGCCAGATTTCAGGAGGCCTTGAAAGGCAATCCAAAAATGTGAATATTATTTGACAGGCAATATGGGTCAATGAATGTCTGGGGTCAAAGGAATTGCATAGCCAGTTTTCTGCATTAGAATATTTATTTTGGTGGCCATATGAAAGATAGATTATAAAGGGAAGAGAGTGGAGGTAGGGAGAGTGGTTAGATCACAGGGGTGGGGACCCTGCAGCCTTGGGGCTGAGTCCACAGTTTTCCAGGATGTTGTTAAAACAGTCCAGGGGAGGGGTGACAAAGGCTTGGCTTAGAGTGGTAGCAGAAAGAGTAGAGAAGAGAGGATAGTCAAGACACTGCAGAAGCCAAGAAAAACACGGTCTGACACATGATTATATGTGGATGGTGAGAGAGAAGAACAAAAAATAGTGGACAGCAGAACAATGGTAGAGCTGCTCAACCCCTATTTTGCTTTTTTTTTCCCATTAAGGAGAATGATCTTTTTTCTAGAAAGGTCAGAACAAAAATGGCTGATAAAGAATTGAAACCTCATGTCCTTGGTGACTTTAACTTACCAAATCCAAACAAATGGTAACCTAGTGTACTGGGAGAATTGGCTGAACTGTTTGCTGATGTAAAAAAATATGAACTAAAGGACTTGGGCAAGGTAGCTCTTAGTCAAGGTAGAGAAGAGGTCCTCGTAGTAAAATAAGTGATAGTAAATTGGAAATGGCTAGGGTACCTCCCCTTTGATGCTACCTTCCATCTATTCTATACAGATATAGTATACACCTAGTGATCTACAGACACTAGTTTCTCCCAGCAGAATATAAGCTCCTTGAGGACAGGTACTGTTTTTTATTTTCTTTGTATACCCAGAGATTAGAACAATGCCTAGCATGCAGAGCACGCTTACAAAGTGCTTGTCAAGTGACTGGCTACCAGTAAACTTGTCTTTGGTTCCTGACAAAATCATAGATTATATTAGTAAAGGTATAGTTACTGAATATCTGTAGGTGCTTAACAAATGATTATTGCCTGGTCTGCAAAGGGGTGAGTCAGCATGGTCTATTAAGAATAAATAACGACTGGGGCAGCTAAGTGACACAGTGAGTACAGCACTGGCCCTGGAGTCAGGAGGACCTGAGTTCAAATCCAGCCTCAGATACTTGACACAATTACCAGCTGTGTGACGTTGAGCAAGTCACTTAACCCCAATTGCCCTACCTACTCCTCCAAAAAAAAAAGATAGATAATGACTTTAATATCATAAAAGGTATCCATCTAAAACCAAAAGTAAGCATCATATGCAATGGGGTAGGAGCATTCACAATAAGTACAGGAATAAAGCAAGGATGTCCATTCTCCCTGGTTTAATTTGCTGTAATTAGAAATGCTAACAAGAGCAGTATGATAAGAGAAAGATATTAAAGGTGTAAAGACAGGCAAAGGGGACATAAAAAACTATCCCTTTTTGCTAATATCATGATGGTTTGATTATAAAATCCTAGAGAACCAGCAAAGAAAACCAATTAAGGTAATTTATAGGTTTAGCAAAGCTGCAATCTCCAATACAAGCCAACAAAAGTCAGCTATGTTTCTATATAATAATATCAAAATGCAAGAGACAATAATAGAAAGGGAAATCCCATTCAAAATAACTACAAAATGCACAAAATATCTAGAAGGAAAGGTCAATCTATTATAGCAAATCAAATTCTTGTATAAATTTAGTTACCCAGTGCCTTTTAAATTTTACACCATATTATTAACAGACCAGAATCAGTTATAGAATGTCTATCTATGGGACCTTCTTTTGCAGTTGGTCATTCCTTTCTGGAAGTAGAATCCCCAGCTTCCTCCAATGGGCATAGGTCTCTGAGAATGCAGTTCCATTGGCCAGTCCCTTTTGCCCCCCCCCCATACACATATAGGTAAATGTAAAAATACATATATTTACTGTACTACATGTTTGCTATGTCATTTGTTATATAGTTTATTATATATTTAAAATAAATAATTTATATATTTTACTGTATTATACATTACATTTATAACACATATATATTATATGATGAGGTAGAAAGGAGTGCTTGAGGCAGATGAAGCAAAGAGGATGTGGGATGTGAGATATAAGATACAGGATGTGACCAGACAGAAAAATGATCAAAAAAGAGTATTCATTAAAGCCCCTCAGTGTGGATTTGCCTGTGAGCTTTAGCAAAGCACCCCCAATTAACCTGATATTCCAGAACAAGTCTTTTCCTCCCCTTTCCTGTTCTCCTTGCTTATCAGTATGACAAAGGCACCTCCAGAATACTAGATACTTCAAGCATTCCAGAGCTGTGCTTGCCCCTCCTTCCATTCTCTTGTTCCCCTTCCTCCTATTACATAAAATTTTATTTAAACCAGACCTTTAACGTGGCCAATTGCTCTGCCTCCTACAGGAAATAGGGCCACTTTGCCTCCCTTAGGGAAGCCCACTGTCTATGCTTTGTCCTTCCCACCTGAAAGCAGGGCCCACTTTGGGTGCCTCACACCAGTAAATGCATTTCTTTAAGTTGGAGACCGTCCGAGGGAATTCCTTCAGATACTAGGAACCACCCGTCTATTCTTCATCATTTCAGGGTGTACCCCAGCATGCTTGGGGTGCACCTTGAACTCATCATTACATATTGTTTTTTATATATGTATATATAGAAAGTAAACATAAGACAATTTGTGTTTTGGGGAGTAGATATGACGGGCCCAAGCTGAGACCTTTGCCCTTTACTGCAAAAGAATTTGGGTCCCATTTGTCTAGGGCCCCCAGGAAAACCCCACCTTGAACTCTCCTTGAATTTCCCCACTTGATCTGTCCTGAGTCTATAAGCCTTTCATTATCTCTCTGACCAATTCTCTGTTACCCTTAACCTACCTAGCCCTCCATTGTCTGTTATCTCTGATCACTACTTCCCACCCTTGATCCTATCTGAAACCCCATTCTCTTGATTCCTGGCTTCGAATCTCTGGTTACCCCAACCTACTGGCCACTCCCATCAAGATCCTCCCTAGACCCCTCCTCCAATCAAACCAGACTACTTGGTCAACTCTAGATCCCTCCCATAGTCTTTCTGTATATCAGGTCCATCCCAGCCTCCCATTAGTGTTACAAATGCTCACATTCCTTAAGGGTCTAGCCAGTGATGATATTCCTTAAGAATCTGGCCAATATGGAAGATTTTTAGTAAACTTTGGTTTTCTTTGAAAGAAGGCTTAGGTCAAATTCATTCAGGTAGGACCTGCATCTTGCTCTTTCAGGGTCTCAGCACCTCTAAACCTCAACAGATAGAGGCACTAGCAGTTGGAGAGGTCAGAAAAGTCCTCATGTAGAAAGAGGGTAAGCAAAGGGGTTCTAAGAGGCAGAGATCAGTAGAAAGAATATTCTGGGGCAAAATCTCTCTTGGTTTCAGGTGCATAGCAAACTGCCTAAACTCAGCTAGCTACTGGAATTTCCTTATTTGTCCTTATGTGTTACATAACACCCAAATGGAACCTGACTTTGGAGTCTTGAATTCCTCCTCTAAATCCTTCCTCTGCCACTGCTTTTGCCAAATCATTTGCTTTTCTGGTCCTCAGTTTCCTTATCTGTAAAAGGAAAAAATTAGACTAGATGGCTTCTAAAAGTCCCTTCCAGCTCTAAATCTATGATCTGTTCTGCGAGATCCATTGGCTGAGATGGTCCCCAGAGAAAGAACTAAATTTCATATTAAAAAATACTGCTATGGCCTAGCTCAATGAGGCATGTGCCAAGATCAAAGCCACCATGCTGGGAGCTCCACAACAGTTGCCCTGTTCTTCAGGGAATGTTGCTCCCCCTCACTTATCTTTTTTATGATTTTAATTATTTTTGCTCCTATGTGCAGCTTTCATGTAACAGTGTCCCCCTGTGATTCAGTACATACCGCTGAGAGCCACACTTGGTGAATTAAGGAGGATCATGGGGACCCCCTGGCACAGGTCGTGCTTGTGAGAAATAACCCCTTGTGAGCCCAGATAAATGCGGTAATTTAGACTGAGGATGAGTGAAGCAGTTGGAACTTTAATTGGGTCCTGGAGGAATGGATGTGGGACTCAGGATGAGCTCTCCCAAACACCCTACAGAAGGGAGAGTAAGCCCTTTTGTCCCTGTTTCTGGCCTACAGTCCCTCCTACCTGACTCTGATTGGTGAGAGTCAGCTGAGCTTAAAAACGTCCCTGAACACCTACTACATATTCCCCTTAATACGTTCCCCCTCCCACCTCAGGTGATGTGTGTTCACAAAATGGTGCTAACCCTTCCTTAGGGGGCATGTAAGTTAATATGCGTAAACCTTATTAAGCAAGTGAGGTAAAGGTGGTCCTTACATTTTGTCCTACTTTTGTCCCCTGGAGACCCCAGGCTGTTTTCTGAAACTCTCTTCCCATGAGATACCTTTCTTTTATGGGCCCATCTTCTCATATGGAAACATAGCCTTTGTCTGACAGGGCATGTTGACTGCATTCCTTGTTCAGATAACCTTTGTGGAAACAACTCATCCTGCTAACTCTTACATGCTATTGGTTATGGCAAAAGAAAGGTACAGGGGAAAGAGAAAACTACAATCCTGAGTTGCTGGATATACATACACATACACATATATGTATATACATACATACATACATACATACACATATACACACATATATACAATTTGCCACTGGGGTAGCTGGTCTGGGAAAGGGGGAAGAAACCACAAGCCTTCCTAGCAGATTTTATGGGAGAAAAAAAAAACTCAAAACATTTCTCAGTCTTTACAACTGGGCTTAACCCTTCTGCAACAGAAATAGATGCAGCCTTCGTTCTGTTTCCAGAACTTGAGAAATTGGCAAAGTTAGTTCTGCCTTTTTTTTTTTCTGTTGTGTAAAAGAACTGAATGCTGCCTGAAGCGTGCCTTTCAATTGCATTCCAAGTCTTCTATAGTCTTCTATAGAGAAGAGGAGGCCATTTGGTTCATTTACAAATTCACTTAAGAAAGTGAGATTTTCTTCAATGAATGAAAAAGCCTTTATTAAGCACCCATGACTGTGATGCTTATAATTAATTCCTTTTTTTTAAAGCTTTTTTCCTAAATTTTAGGAATCCCCCCAAATATTTGCATATTCAAAGTCTCAGAAAAGAGAATTATCCATGAAAATGTAAATCTCTAGCATGTACAACTTGCTTTTTAAAAAGTATATGTGGGAAACGATGGGAGAAGTTTTTTTTTACAGAGGATTAACTAAACTTTAGCAGAATGTAAGTCAGGTGACTGGTTCTAAACAGAGCTGTGATCTAGCAGAACCAGATTTCTGATCTGGTGAAAGGTTAGATGCTTTTGAAGAGCTAGGTGGGAGATTTGAATTGGGAGCCAATAAAAGGGCTGGCATTTGTCTGAGTCCTTGTACTCTCCTGTACTTTCTTCAGAGGACATACCCATTTATTCAGAGAGAATAAATGTAAAATATAAAGAAAACCTCCCTGGCTTTCCGAGTATTATTTATTCCTAGACTAAGTATGTTTCTAACATATATGATGACTTCAACTTGTTACTTTCAAAGATGTTTGTCTAGTCTGCATTTCCTTCTTACTCTCCTTCTGTGTATTTGAAAAAAAAAGTTTCCTGGGACCTCCAACCTTCTATTCTTTCTTATCTTTTTTTAGGGAGTAGGGGTGGGGCAATCTTATTCATAGCTTACTTATTTGCACCAATAAAAAAAAGAAAAATACGATCCTTGAAACAAATAGCACAGTGCCTGGCTAAGTTATTAATAAATGCATTTTTATTTAATAGGAGCTGCTTGGTGGCATAGTGATATAATAACTGGTCTGGAATCAGGAAGATCCATGTTTAAATCAGGCTGCAGATACTTACTGGTTGCGTAACATAGGGCAAGTCACATAACTTCTCTTTGCCTCAGTTTCCTTATCTGTAAAATGGGATAATGATGGCGTCTACCTCTCAGAGTTGTTGTGTAAGAGATGATTGAACTTTTGTTTCCACAGAAATCATGCGATACATAATTTGTGAAACCTAAGGGGTCATACTTGTTAAAAAGTATCCTACTTATTAGTTACTTCAAGAAATAAAAAAATGTGTATGTGCATGCGTGTGTGAGGGGGTAGGAGGTTTGGATGTAGTCCAGAAGTTGAGAGCAGGCATTTTCTTTGTTCTCTGAAAAGGCCTTTTTCCTGTGTAAAAAACTGCCAGGCCAGGCGAAGCTCACTGAGGATGAGGCTCACTAACCCAGATTGCTGTCTTAGATGATGGGACTTTTCTTATGGATATCATGGGTTGCAGACATCCTGGGATGAGATAAAAGTATTTAGGGCTCATTCCTTTTTTAAAAAAGTATGAAGAGAATGAGGGTGAAAGACGGAAGAGAATTGAAATGTGAAAATGAGAGATGTAAGCAGGAGTGGAGACCCACAACAGGCTGAGTTTTAGGTGTTTTCAGAGAGGCTGTAGACCCTGAAATGCCCAGCCAGTGGAGAACAGAGGAGGGAAGTGCAAATCAGGATAGACATAAAAGGCTTTATAATTGTCTGAAAGGGTGTGTCTCCCTATGTGTGGCCTGGACTCTTGCAGTCTCTGGCTACAGATAGGATCGAGGGATAAGTTAGATCTCTTTAATTCACTGAGGGCCATGTGGAGTTTTTTGGTAAGACAATTATTTCTGACAGTTGTGAGGATCAAATGAAATAGTAATTATAAAGTGCTTAGCAGAGTGTCTGGCATACAAGAGATGACGAATAAATGCTAGCTATTATCACTACTGTTTCTAGCTTAATAAATGCTCTATCAAAATAAGCATGAAAATTAATGAAATTTACATATTTGCCATGTTCAAAAATTCAGGGAGGATCAGCACCTCTGCCCTTTTCGGGGCTACTCATCCACCTTTGGTGTCCACTTTCATCCACCTCTCACCTGTGGCTCCAAGAACACCAGCCACACCCCAGAAATCATATGGACAGACAGGCTAAACCAGGCCTCAAACCTGTCAGTGAGTGTGTGGGATGAAAGACCCTCACCAATTAAAAAGTTAATTTATAATAAGGAGCCGTCTCAGGGTGGGAAAAGAAATAAATTTTATTCAACTCTCGAGAATAGGGCATCGTTTGCCAGAACAGATCTAGCAAGGAAAGCACTTTACAAAAGGCAAAGAACCAATAATTGTACCTAACACAAGAGAATTCCCGCCCACTTCTGACCCTTCTCACCATTGGCTGGGAGGTGGGCTTACAATCTGAGCAGGAAAGCTAGACAAAGAACCAGGAAATCGAGGCATAGAAACTCCAATTCCCATTCCCTTAGTTAATGATTACAACTGAGATGACATCTATAAATCTAAAGAAGGAGAATAGGATAAGGGGAGGGGCAGACCCTTTCCATTCTTTCACAGTACTTTTACAGTAAAGGAAAGCAGGTCACAGTGACCCTATTCTTACTGAGCAAATCTTTAAACCAGAACCATAAGAAAGAGAAAAAAATTTCAGGGTCAACTTTCCCAGAGGCTGAGCCATCTGACTCTCATGGCCTCAGAATCTTTCCACTTTCCTATTTACCTATTTCTTGATTTTTAAACATTTCTTAGTATAGATAGAGAGATATGTATTTATACATATCTTCCCTGTGAAATCTTCACATTTTATTTACCTCACACAGTGAGTTAGGGGAACGTCTACCCCAAGCACGTGAAGACCTTCCCTGGAGGAATGGGCAGATGAGAACGATTTGCTCCAACAGCCATGCAAGCGGGCCGAAGCAGCACTGTGGAGCTCTTAGAATCGGGTTAAGCCTTTAAGATGCCCGTGTCATACACTACATCCTGGGCTATTGCCTGTTGTCTTGACTTTTAGTCTTGCCTCTGGACTTAGATGATTAAGGAAGAGAGAGTGAGGCTGGTGACTTTGCGTACTCTACCTCACTTAAGTCCAATTCATAAAGGAGTCAAGGTGTCATTCCATGATGTCATTGGTCCTCTTCAACAATGTCTAATTCTGTACCCTGAGTCCATTACCTCTGAGAAGATGAGTAGCATGCTTCCTGAGAAAGAGATGACATTCTGATGGAGGAAGCAACACATATTTGGGAATAGTGGCACAGGAAGAGTATTTTGGTCCTCAAAGTTATGTGGATGTTGAGGGGGGCCAAAGTGGAGTAGATAGGCAGAGCCTATCCTAGAGTTGATTAGTTTCAAGGTTCCAGGACTGGAGGGTAAAAGTTAGGTGAGGAGGTGTGTTGGTAAGCAAAATGGGCTCCTTAGCACTTAGTACCCTTGAAGAGTTTGGCTTTTGTTTGCTTTGAGTAATGCTAAGCCCCAGGCCCAAACCCCTATTAGGTATGGCACCTATGTGGGTATGGATTGGTGACTGGGGTGGGGCCCAAGGTGGGGCTGGCTAAGGGGGAGGTGCTAACTCCAGAGCCATGCCCCATTAGGTGTTAACCTAACCTATGTGGATGTGAACCTCCCAGGGTCCTAAGGGGAGGGGCTAACTCAAGAACCTATCATAGCAGCCTAAATTCTGGTCATTTGAATGACATTTGATGACGGCTGAAGCCCTATAAAAACGAAGGACAGAGCCATTTGTGCAGGCCTCTTGAGATGGTGTTGATGAGGAGACTCTGGGTGGGCAGCTGTAGCTAAGGAGCCCTCCAGCTTGTAAACCTGGACGCTGAGACTTTGTTGAACTTTGGTAACTATGAATCTATATTGGTTCTGTCTGCTGATGTTTGTAATTTGTTTGTAATTTGCTCTGAAGTTCAGTGTGTTGGCTTTTTCCCCTGAACTAAGTGAATTGTATTTGTGTGCTGAATTAAAGTAAGCATGTCAACCCCTTCCCCCTGCTTTCCTTAGTTAAGCAGATCAAAAGAACCTGTGTTTTTTGTGGCGTCCTGGCAGCTTTCTGGTTGCTGGCTGTGGGTGGATCTTACACCCCCACAGAACCTGCTAGCCAGATTGTGGAAACAGGAGGTATGATAGGAAGCTGCGGAGGAAGTAGTCTGAGGAGAGGGAGTAAAATGAAGCATAACTGGGATTTTCTAGAGAGTTGCTAATCAGGAGAATGGCACCACAGGAAAAAAATTCCTCCAGGCTGTGGTGTCTGGAGTGGGTGGGGAGGCAGTTGGACCAGATTCTACGTAGTAGGGGTCTGGAAGAGAAGAGGTGGGGCTTTCTGAAATAGTATTCTTTTGACCATGTGACTCTTGGACTTAACCAATGCCTGGGACTTCTTGTCATATCTAAAATAAAATATGTACCTCTCTGTTTAACTTTTGAACCTCTATACAACCTGATCCCAACCTATCTTTCCAGACTCAATGGGTATCAGTCCTCTTCCCACACTTTGCAATCTAGTCAAACTTGCCTTCTATCTGACACTCCATTTCTATGACTTTACATAGTCCATCCCACATGCCTGGAATGCCTTCTGGTCTCATAATTGCCTCATAGAGTCCTTCTCTGCCTTTTATATGCAGTTCAGAGACCATCTTCTGCCTGGAGCCTTTTCTGATGTTCCCAATTTCTAGTGCCCTCCCCGACAAACTTTCTTGTATTTATCTACTTTCCATATATTTGCATTTATGCTCTTTATATTTATGCTGCATATATTTTTATATGTACTTGTTCTCTCTCTGATTAGAATTTAAGCTCTTTGCCAGTAGAGATTAATTCTTTGTACTTGTATCTCAGTCAATTCAATTCAATAAACATTTATTAAGTGCCCAGTATACTGTGCTAAGCACTGGGGATACAAAAAGAGGCAAAAGACAGTCCCTGTCCTCAAGGAACTTAAAATCTGATGGGGGAGACAACATACAAACATACATACATATATATATATATATGTACACACACACATATATGTATATACATATATATGTATATATACACACATATATATGTATATATATTATATACATACATACATATATATATATACATGCAAGCTATATGCAGGTACATAGGAAATAATTAAAAGAAGGAAAACACTGGAATTAAGAGGGGCCAGGGCAAGCTTCCTGAAAAAGATTGGATTTTTGTTGGGACTTCCTTCAAGAAGGTCAGTAGGTGGAGCTGCAGGGGGAGTATGTTCCAGGCATAGGGGACAGCCTCAGAAAATGCCTGGAGCTGAGATGGAATGTCTTGTTTGTAGAACAGCCAGGAAGCGAGTATTAGTGGATCAAAGAGTACATGTCTACCATTAGACATAAATAGGTATGTATCTGTAGGGCTGGGGAGGAGGGAAGAAAAGGGAAAAAAGAGAAATTTACATGATAACCATTATATATTCAAAAGGAATAGCAAGTTGTACATAATAGATTTTGCAGGTTCATGTGCAATCTTTTTTTATTATACCATGTTATGGAAATGCTTGTTTTATTCCATAAATTAAAAATAAAATAAATGTAAAAAAAAGAGTACATGTCAGGGAGTAAGGTATAGGATGACTGAAACGGTATAAGCAGGGCTAGGTTATGAAAGACTTGGAATGCCAAACAAAGCATTTCATATTTGATCCTAGAAGTAATTGGGAGCCACTGGAGTAAGATATAAGAACATTGTAAAGATAGGAAGAGGCTAGATTACAAAGGGCTTTGAATTTGGCATTTTGTATTTGCTCCTGGTCGCAAGTGAAAGTCAATGGAATTTATTGTGTGGGGTGGGGGTATCAGACCTGCATTTTAGGAAAATCGGTTTAATGACTGAATGGACAATGGAGTGGGGATGTCTTGAGGCAGGCAGATCCACAAGCAATAAAACGCAGTAATCCAGACATGTACCAGGATGTTGGCAGTGTTGGCAGGAGAGAGAGGGTTGAGAGATAGTGAGGAATCCAGAATGACTCCTATGTTGAAAGCCTGAGGGACTGGGAGGATAGTGTTGCCCTCTATAATAATAGGGGAGTTTGGAGGTGTGCAGGAGTACTTCAGGGAAAAAGATAATGAGTTCTGTTTTGGACATATTGAGTTTAAGATGTCTACTGGACATCCAGTTTGAGAGGCCTGAAAGGCAGTTGGAGATGAGAGATTAGAGGTCAGAAGAGGGACTGGGGCTGGAAAAGTAGACTTTAGAATCATTAGCATGAGGATGTTAATTAAGTCGATGGGAACTAATAAGGTCACCAAGTGAAGTAGTATAGAGGGAAAAGAGAAGAAGACCCAGGACAGAACCTTGAGGGACACTTAATATTAGAGGGTGTGATCTAGAGGAGGATTCAGCAAAGGAGACAGAGGAGAGGTCAGATAAGTAGGAAGAAAACCAGAAGAGATTGGTGGCCTGAAAACCCAGAGAGAAGAGAGTCTCAAAGAGGAGAGAGTGATCAAAAGTATCAACTATGGAAGAGAGGTCAAGAAGAATGAGGACTGAGAAAAGGCCATTGAATTTGGCAAGTAGGAGATTATTAGTCAGTTTGGAGAGAGCCACTTGGGTGGCATGATAACGTAGGGAACTATATTGTAAGGGGTTAAGAAGGGGGAGGAGAGAAAGTGGAGGCACCTATTGCAGATGGCCTTTTAAGAGCCTTTTAGCTACAAAGGGCAGAAGAAAAATCAGATAAATTAGCAGGGATGGAAGGGTGAAGTGAGGTTTTTTTTTCAGGAAAGAGGAGACATGGGCATGTTTGTAGGCTGGAGGAAAGTCACCTAGCAAATGTTTTGTTAAGTACTTGTTCATTGATGGAAGTAATTAAGAAAACATCTATGAATTTATCAGAGCTTTTTCATTTCCTCCTTGATTTGGCCAGTCACCTACTAACTCCTTTATCTCCCTCAGAGTGAATTATTATTTTGGCTAGGCTGGCTTACCTACCCATTTAAGACCAGCCTTTTCTAGCTCTAAATCTATGATGGTCACATCTGTGCCTAGAGAAAATAAAGTGGTGCCTGCCTTCATTTTAAAATAACTGGTATCACACATAATTCACCAAATTATTGAGGTGAATGTGACAAAAGAATTATCTATGGTATTTTACTTTTTAAAAACAATCTAAAGACTAGAGAGCAATAATATGCTATTTGGCATACTTCATTCACTTTATTCAACAAATACTATTGAACAAAACTCACAGTGCTAAAGACAGATTGGAGGATACCACATGGGTCAATGACAATGCCAAGGAGGGGAATAGATAAAAGAGAAATTAGAAAGGCAGAATCAGTCCCTTCTAGCTCTGACATTTTTCTAGTTCAATGAGGCTGCAAGTGTTTGGATTGCAGGGGGTGGGGAGGAGGGAGGAGTTAGGAAAGATTTCCAAGTTCAGTCTGGGTGGAGAGAATGAAAGGCAGCCTGGTGTAATGATGTAAAGTGCCTAAAGGACTTAAGTCAAGACACCTGGTTTTGAATCCCAGCTCGAGTACTTACTAGCGTTGTACCTTGGGTAAGTTATTTAACTTCTCTGATTCTCAATTTCTTAATCTCTAAAATAGGGAATGATAATAATCGTACTGTCTCAGACTCGAGGGTAAGGTGTTTTGTTAACTTTGAAGTGCTCTATGCATATGAATTTTAAACAACAAAAGTCCAGAGGAATTTGTAAAGGAAGATTTTGAATTCGGTTTTAGATGAGTTTAAATTAGTTGGGGAAATCCGGGGAGTTATTCACCAAGGTGATGGTTGAATCTAGGGAAGCAGGTGATATTTTTTGAAGGGCAAGAGTATTAGGAGAAGAAAGAACCTTGGTGAATGCCCACTCTGTGTGCGGTGGTGGTGAAGTGGAAAATGCAGTCAGAGAAGTACTGTTGTAAATATGAGAACGCAGTCATGGAAGGGAAGCTAAGGCAGGAGTACCTCTTAATGAAAAAGTCCAATTTTCAGAAAGTCCTTCGGCAAAGTTTACCCCAGCTCCCTGATTCTCATCTACGCATTTAACATTTTTATGGTGTTCCCTGGTTCTCCAGTTATTATCTTCCCAGTTTTGTAGACAATTTCGCTTATTTCTCCAGTAATCTAGGTCGGCATGCGAGTCTGGCTCCCTGGTCTGAATTCAGGTTTTGCCCTCTCACCACTGTGTCAGGTAAGTTGGTGGACGAAAGGAGATCATGCAAGTTTGACGATAACTGGGGGCCCAATCCGTCCTCTCTCCCACCCCTTCCCTACCTCAGCATAACGCCTTGGCTTGTTTTGTAGCGGAGGTGCATGCTAGGTAGCGCCCGCCCTGGTGCCAGCTCCACCTCTTGGTACCACCACCCATAAGCCCTTTGGTGAGTCCCACCCTGCCTGATGCCAGGAAGGCGTCCCATCCCCGGCCAGGCACTGAGGCTGCGCTTTTAAACTGGTTTAACTAGTTTCTCCGTAGTTAGTCGGCCGGGAAGAATAAAGCCCACAGGGGCAATGGGAGGGCCTGGCAAGCGGAGTACAGGTAGAGGCGGTTCGCCCCTTCAGGAGCCCGAGAAGGTTTGCAGGTGGGTTGTTTTCACACAAGTTGCTGAGCTTCCCCAAAAACAGTTGATCCCGAGGTACACGTCCACCCATCCCTCCCTGCGGCCCCTCCCGGGCTACGCAGTGCGAAGACGCTAGAGATGTGCGCGCTCTGCCGTGACGGGATGCTTCCTGGGAGTTGTAGTTCAGCGCCTGGAAGGGGACTCCCGCTTAGCCGAGCGCTTCGATCTCTCGAAGACTACAGCTCCCAGCGTCCTCCGCGCGAGGGCACAGAACGTCGTGTCTTTGACGCCCTCCGCCGGGTGTCCAAAGGGAGGAAAGGCAACCGGGGAAGCCGGCAGCGGCGGGAGGAGGGGATGCGCTTGCGCGTTGCCCGGCTGGCCCCGTTCCGTCCCAGTCATTGTAAACAGGCGGCGGCGTAGAAAAGCTTGGGTGGGGTGGTGATGGGGCGCCTGGGGCTTGCCCGGGGTGCGGCAGAGGAGGCGGAGGCGGCGGCGTGAGTGGGAGCGCAAGGCGGCACAGCGGCGGCAGCGGCGGCGGTAGCGGTAGCAGCCGGAGTAGGTCGGTCGCACAGCGGCTGGGGCAGGTCAGTCGCGTGCCCGGGAGTCGCAGCGGTTGACCCTCGCGCGCTCTGCGGGGGGGTCCCCCTTTTCCACTGGGCGCTGCGCCCCTTCTCTTTCCGGCCCCCGCACCACGTGAGGGTTTGATACTTCCGTCTCCCCGGTGCCTGTCAGGTGCCGCCCCCCTCGCCCCTGTCTTCGGGGGTTGGGGAAGGGGCGTGGTTTTGGCAAGGGGGGGCGTCTTAGACCCTCCCCCCGCCCCCTTTTTACCCTGGGACAGTGCCTCCTAGCTGTGAGTCATTTGGCCCCGTGGGTGTCTGGGAGGGTAGGAGGTCAGGCTCGTTCTTCCCACCTTCGGTGCCAAGAGTCCTCCCCAAAGGCCTCCTTTGAAGTCGGCCTTTAAAACCAAACCAAACAAAACCCTGGGCAGTAACCTTGAATGTCTACGTAGGGCACCAGGGAAAGGCTTCAGGAGCCTTCTCCTGCTGAGATCGAAGACCATTGGGCTGGAAATGTTAGGGTTTGCTTGAAACAGTGCTGTGGCTCTCGGATTTAGGCTTCAAAAAGTGAAGAGACATTGGAATCCCAGATTTAGAGCCGGGATAGGTCTTGCAATTCAGATCCTGCCTTGAACCTTTATTATTTGTGTGCAAGTCACTTAACCTTTCCGTGCCTCAGTTTCCTTACCTGTAAAATGGAGATAATAAAACACTGCCTCCTAGGATTGTGAAGATAAAATGAGATACCTGTAAAGTGGGTTGCAAACTTTAAGGATTTCTAGGAAATGCTATTATTTAGTACAGGGATTCCTAAGGTGGGATCAGTGTACCCAGAACATAAAGTTCATGAACTTGGATGGGAAAAACATCTTTTTTTTTCCACCTGTCTCTAACTGAAATTTATAATTTTATTTAGTTGTTTTAAAACATTTTTAGGGGCCACAAACTTCACCAGCCCATCAAAGGGGGTCCATGTCACAAAAAAGGTAGCCCAGCTCCCTGCACTTTACAGGTGAGTGGTTAAATAAGTGGTAGAATTTGAATCCAAGTTCTCAGGATCCACATTCTGCACTTTCCCCCAACTGCTTTTCATTGGTTTTTCCTCCTGCCTGGAAAACTCTCACCTGCTGCCTCCTGGTTTACCTGGCTTCTCTCCTGTCTCAGCTAAAAATCTTACCTGCTAGCTTTTCCTGATCATTAAAGCCTCACTCTCATCTGAAATTATCTCCAATGTTGTTCCCTGTATTAGATTGTGAGCTCCTTGAAGGAAAGGACAGTCTTTTTCTTTTTCCTTTTTTTTGTATCCCCAGCTTTTAGCACAGTATCTGGTACATAATAGGCCTTTAATAAATACTAGACTTAACTTGACTTCCTTTTTTCAGGATTAAGGCTTTTTTGAACTCGCATTTTGAATTCTTTTATGCTAAAACACTCTTTTTTGGAGGGTAATTGGGCGTTGGGGTAAAGTGACTTGCCCAAGGTCATTTGGTAAACTCTGAGGCTGGATTTGAACTTAGATCCTGTATCCACTGCATTAACTGTCTGTGCTAAAACACTCTGATGTCATTTTAAAAAAATCTTTGTAGTCTGAGAATTAAAATTATCTTTGTAGTATGAAAATGAAATATTCAACACCTCTGTCTTTATCTGAAACAACTTAAGGTTTTGAGATCTGAAATTGACCTTTTTAGGGCCCTTCTGTAATAATTTAGTTTTGTGAAATTAAATTTCGAGATACTCCTGGGAAGAAACCCAGACTAACATTGTTATTTAGGTGTAGTGAACTCTTTACTGAAGAGTAAAGATTTTCTGAGTACTCATTTGAATACTGAGCTTACACCCATTATTAGTACAGTTTAATTGAATTGTATTTTGTGAAGTATAGTGTTGCTAACTTATTCTGAATGATGTTTTAGCATTCTGCCATTCTTATGAGGCTGTTTACAAGTTATGACAAAATAATTTTGAAGGTCAGTTTGGTACCTGACCTGTCAACATTCAAGAAAAAGTGAAAGTTGGAGATTCAAAGATAACACGACAGTTTCATTTGCAATTATCCAACTATCTTAGAATAGATTCTATGAATTCCCTCACTGGTTGTTTTCCTCCATGTAGTGTTTATTAGTGATAGTTGAATATAATAGTTGGTGAAGACAAAACTGTAGATAGGTACTGGTGTCTCGGTTTGTAAATGAATGATAAGCTCTGAACTATAGATACAGTAATTCAACACTCAGCCAGTCAGTAAACACTGATTAAGCACTGTGCCAAGCATGCTATTAAGTGCCTTGACTATTTTGAAAACATTTCATTAGACAAGTCACTTAAAAAAAAGATTCCTAACTCGTGTATTGTTATATGCTCCTTTTCCCTTATTCTGCAAGATTTAAAAGGCCAGAAATGTACTTGAACATTCAGATTTTTGATTTGTTCAACTGTTTCTAAATAAATGATTTGTTTAGTAGTATCTCTTTACCTAGGCAATTGTACTTGGACAGAGTGAATAACCAGAAAGTTTTTCTTTTCATTATTTTTAAATTTAATCAAGAACATGAACTTATTTTCTTGGGCTGTTTATTTTTTTCCCTAGTCCTCTTAAATATTTATTGATCCCTTGTTTTGTGTGAGGCTTTGTATAAGATAGTTTCTGGCTTCAAGAATCTTTCTAATGTATTTGAAAAGGTAAGACAAATTCATTCAACAGACAGATTCATAATCTGCTATGTGCAAAGTACTTTGCTAGGGATTGTGAAAAACATGAATAGCAACATATGACTTCTGCTTCTAAGGAATTTACAGTCTATTGGGGGGAGATAAAACGTACATAAATATAACACAAAATAGGGTATTTAAAATGAATAAGAAAGGTACAAATTGTGAGAATTAATATTAGGGAAAGGCTATCAAGTTGGAAGGGGGATCATAGATACTTTTATAAAAGTAATATTATTTAATCTGGACCATGGGAGGATCTAGGAAAAGGACATGACATAAGCAAAGACATAGAGATAAAGCAAAAGTAGTTTGGGGGAAATGCTGAGAAAGTGTAGTTTAGCTGGAATATTGACTCTGTATAAGGGAGTGATACGTGATAAATTTGAAAGGAAGACTCAAACAGGAATTGGATTGGGGAGAGGAGAATGGAAGTAGAATGTTCAGGGCCTTGGATACCAGGTAAAGAAGTTTGGACTTTATTCTGTAGCCAGTGGAGAACTATTGAAAGTTTCAGGTCAGGGAAGTTAAACTGGTGTAGTGGAAGAGGATGAGATGACCTTGGTTTCAGTCTCTGTTCTGTTATTTCAGGAAGCTGTTTTATGAAAGATGTTAACCTCTTTGATCCTCAGCTTCCTCACTTCTTAACTGTGGGGATTGAACTAGATGATTTTGGAAATGTTTTCCATTTCCATTAAAATATAATCAGGCAATATTTAACAAAAATACATTAAAATATAATAGAACATAGTTAATATGTGGTTTTCTAAGTCATTATGTAACCAGCTGGGATCCTTACATATGATTTAGGTCCCCCCCCATTCTTTTTTGACCACTGGTTTAGAGAGGTTCTGACTGGAGATGAATATAGATTTATGTTGTCATAGAAGTGATAATGAAAACCTTGGGGAATGGATAAAGGCATCAAAAAAGAAAGTGTAGGGTTAAGGACAAAGTCTTAAATGTATGAAAAGTTAAGATGCCATGTACTACATTTTACAGATGAAGGAACCAAAGCCCAGAGTGGTTAAATGACTTTCCTAAAATCATTCCTAAAGTCATAAATCCCAGCAGGATTGATATTTGAGCTCTGATTCCAGGTCTAGTGTTCTGGATGTCACAGGGCTTGTGGTTCATTGCCAAATAGGTGGCATCTATGGTAGGTGTTATCAGAGGAGTTCAGAGTTGAGTGAGGCTACTTTGGTTAGAGAAGTCTTCAGGATGAGATAGAGGATTCTTATATATTGAAAGGAAAGAGCATTTTTTTCATAAACCTTTATTTTTGAGGACTTTGTAATAATCTTTTTCATCCTGTGATAGCACCTACCTCCAAGGGTTGTTGTTTGGATCAAATAAGATAATATTTGTAAAGCTCTTAGCACAGTGCTTGGCACGTACTAGGGTGCTATATGAATGTTATTATTATTATCATCTTTCCAAGTTGAAAAAATCCTAATTTTTTTAGCCTTTTTTTCCTCTGTGAAAACTTACCTGCCTTTTCATTTTTTCATTTAGTTGCTTTCTCAATCCTTTTCAGCTCTCATGTCTTTTTTGAAGAGCAGCAACTAGAACTTCAAATGGTATTTTAGGTCAGAGCAATATCTAACAGGCAGGTCATCATCTTTTCTGCTACTTAGAGTCTTAGTGAGTTACTCTGTCTTCAGAGTTTAGGTGACTTGCCAAAGGTCACACTGATATTAAACTCACATCTCCCTGACTTCAAAGCTGACTCCCTATCCACTGTCATGCTGCCTCTTCTACTTAATCAGAGTTTATTATACTAGTAATAAAAGTATTAGAAATAAAAATAATAGCATAATTTCATATAAATGATAATGTATCTAACCTAAAATACTATTTGCAGTTTCAGTTGGTGCTGTTTAAGAAAGACATAATAGAGCTGAAATGGAACCTCCCTCCTCGTTAGGGGAGTTTTGTCACCTGGGAATTTCATATCAGAGAAATTACAAGTACTGGTTTCTATCCTTATCCTTAACTGGGACTCTCCATTATGGAGTAGTAGAGATTAACAGCTACTCCCTTTTAGAGATGTGTTAGTGTATTTTTTGAAAGAAGTCATACTAGCTAGAAGTTTGGACTTACGGTATCACACATGGTATATTATAGCAGCTATCGAAAAGGTTGTAGTATATTCCATGTGAACAAATTTACATACATGTACATATATTTGTATATATGGATGTTTACACATAGATGTAAAATCAGAGCACCTATTTAAAAGCTATCAGTTTATTACCCCTAACACTGCATCAGTCCTGGAAGTATTGAAGGAGTTATAAATTTTTGAAAGAAGTTTATATACAATTAAACTTACAACAATATAGATTCCTTTTCATTTTTGTCTTTATATCCTAAGCACTTAGCAAAATTGCCTATTGAATGAGTGCCTATTAGATTTTTTTTTTGATCAGTATCTTTGTACCTTAATGTTTAGTACCTTGCTAGACCCAATCTAAAATGCTACATAAATATGCTTTGTGTTTTGAAATGTTCTTGTTGCAGTTATGGAGCAATTTTGTTTATGAGGTGGGAATTTCTTTAAAAACAAAATCTGTAAATCAGAAGTTGCATATTGATGGGCTTCTAAACTAAATCATATTTGTGGCAGGCTTGATTTATCTCTTAACCATAATTTACAAGATTGTTTGGGCTTTATACATTTTTAGATATTTTCATCTTTTTACTTAAACCGAGCTCTTGTGTGTAAATAAAAAATCCCATGCACCCTTTGTAGCATTGTTCTAAATAATACCGTTTTGTAGTAGTGTTTATATTTTATAGTAAGAATGTGACAAGTCACTAATAATAAAAGAAATAGAGATCAAAATAGCATCTGAGGTTTCAGCTTACACCCAGCAAACTAATTGGTAAAGTTGACAAAAGATGGTACTAATTCAGTATGTGTGTCTATAAGTAAAGACTGGCAAGCTAATGAATCATGCCTTGGTAGAGCTGTAAATTACTACAGCCATTCTGGAAAACAGTTTTTTAATTATGCAGATAAAATGACTAAAATGTCCTTGCCCTTTGACTGACATTTTTTCCTCTGCTAGATACGAACTCCAAGGGAGTCATTGGTAAATGACCAAAGTATGTATAACATCTTTTTGTGTATCCGGGCACTAGAAACAAAATACATGAATGTAATGGTTATTACTTTGCAGTAAGAAATGACTAACATGATCTACACAGAGAAGCAAAGAATGACATATTTGTAGAACAAAGTTGGTAGACCCAGAAAAAAAAGACCTATACACAATGACAACATGTAAATGGAAAGAGCAACCACCACAAAACGATTGAAAATGAATGTTGCAAAATTAAAAAGAGTAAGCTTGGCCCCAAAGAAAAAAATATTAGAAGATGCTGCTCTTTACCCCTTTGCAGAGACAGTTGTGGGGGGATGGGAGCATTTGCATTGGTTTGCAACATTCAACAAAATGTCAGATTTTTTCAGTATAATGATTATTTTTTACTGAATTTTTGCCCTTTTTTTTTCGTTTTTAACAAAATGTTCTTATAAGAATAGGAATCTCTGGGAGGGAGAGTATTACAGTGGGAAAATATATGCAGCGTCAAAACAAAAGAAAGCAATAAAAATCTATTTTTAAAAAAATCCTACATGGCTAGACCACACTGTAATATGGCAAATCTTTTGGTTGGTCATCTGGGGTTAAGTTAGGTAGTCTATGAGAATCTACTCTAGCCCTTGAACCCTAGTGTAGTCAACTGCTTTCTGTAACATTGCTCTAAAAATTTTTTTTTAAGAAATTCTGAGCCAAAACACTGAATTTGAGCATTTCCACATAAAAAGTAGAACCAGAAATAGGATCGTACTTGAAACTGAGAGTCTTTTATGCATAGCTCTTTCTTTAAAATATATAATAAATTGAACAGGTAACTTCCAGAGCTGTTTTGCTTGTCAGTGTATAACATTGTTTTGTTACATCATGTTTCTATGGATCTAGTTAATGAAATCTCAGAAAAACAATGTGCCATCCTTGTCATCTTTTGATTTGAGTTTAGAGTGGTAAAAATCTAAAAGATTTTGAAGAGAGGTAAATCTTTGAGTTAATTTTTTTAAAATCACATATTAAATTAATTTAGTCATGAATAATTCATGCAGGGACTGTTTGTTTTTATATCTCCAGTGCATAGCACTGTGACTGGTACTAAAACCCTTAACAAATGCTTGTTGAGCGATTGTTGATCTGACAGTTTTAGTGTGTGCTGATGTGACAGCCAAAAATACTAATGTGTTACCTTAGTTCAGAGGCATGGTGTCTGGGAAGAGGGAAGTGAGAAGCAGATTATATTATGTTATTCATAAGACATCTGAAGTATCGTGTTCACTTCTGACCACTGGATTTTAGGAATGATCTTGATAAGCTGAGTAACATCCAGAGAAGGTGTCCAGGGTGGAGCAGAGCCTTGCAATAATGTCATTTGAGAATATTTAAAAGAAGGTGAGGTTAGCCTGGGAAAGAGAAGACTTGGGCATAGCAGTAGGTGGACATCCTTTCCCCTACAAGTCCTCAAGTATTAGATTTTAGTGATTGATCTCAGAGGCACAAGCAGGGGCAGTGGGTTGAAGTTAGAGAAAGATTTAGGCTTGAGATAATTTTTTTTTAAGTTTTAAAATTAAATTGATCTTTATCATTTTATTTTTTATTCTGAACTTAGGAAATGTTCATTTCCTTGTACATTGTAGAACAGAAGAGATTTGTATATGAAACTGCCAATCTTATGTATAGCTTGCTTTTCTTTTAAAAATGTATACCAAATTCAACAGGTAAATTTCAAAGCTGTTCTGCTTGTCTTCATTCTTCTGACCTTCCATTCTCTTCTCGTTTTAGAAGGAAGGGGAGAAGAATCCAATCCTACCCCCTTTTCTTATGCCTTTCGCCCCCCAAAAATGGCAGGGGGGGAGCCTTTGTCACAAATTCCCACATTGCCCACTTCCAAAAATGTGTGTCTCATTCTGCATCTTGAGTCCGTCATCCTTGGTCAGGGTTCTTAAGTCTTTCAAAGTTGTTTGACTATAGTGTTGTTACTGTATAAATTGTTTTCATGATTCTACCCACTTCACATTCATTCATATATGTCTTCCCTGGTTTCTCTGAAACACTTTCATCATTTCTTACCACATAATAACTTTCCATTGCATTCATATGTAAGGAAACACTTCTCATCTGAGCTATTTCAAAGTTGAACGGGCTCTCCCAGTAAGTTGTGTTTCCTTTCATTATAGATATTTGAAGGCCAGGTAAACACTTGTTGGGATTTTACAGTGAAGATTTGTGGTCAGGTGTAGTACTAGATGAATAATTGAATATTTTGATGTACCGTGTAAGATTGATTAGAATGTAAACTCCTGCAGGCAGAGATTGTTTCTGCTTTTGGCCAAAGCCAAGATTTCATTGTACTATTAGAGTACTTGGAACATTGTAAACATGTAAAAAATGTTTGTTGATTGATGGAGTGTCAGAAAAGAAACCACGTGGAGATGTAGATCTGGAATTTAGAGAAGCCAGAACCAAATAATTGAGATTTAGAAATTATCTGCATAGAATAGTTGAAGACTTCAAGCTACCGAACTGTGTATCTCCTTTCATAGTCAGACTCCTTAAAAAAAAAAAAGTTCTCTAGCAATTTTTTAATCTCCAGTTAGTTGCTTTCTTTGCTGGCTTTTTGCTACTCTGTTTCATGCACTCTTCACCTTTGCCTGGACTACTACAGTAGCTAATTGGTTTCCTTCCCCATAGTCTCCTGTTTCTAATCTTTCCTGTGAAATCAGTATTCCTGAGTCACAGATCTGATCATGTTACTCCTTTGCTTGAGAAGCTTTAGTTCAGGGATACTTGATCTTTTTTTGGTTGTGGAGGCCTTTGGCAGTTGGGTGAGGCCTATGGACCTTGACTCAGAATAATGCTTTTAAAATGCATAAAATAAAAATACATGACATTCCAAAGGAAACTGAAACTTCTTTTTTTACTTTGACTTCACCTTTCTCTACACAATTTGTTACTGGCTGGTCTGCCTCCGTCTCCTGTATGCTACAGTCCCTGTCCAACCTCTTTGCTAGGAGGGATGAGCGGTAGAGGGACTGGTGGGGTCCCTGTGCTTGGGATGTACTTTTTGCTTACTACTACCTCTTAGTATCTCCAGCTTTACACCAAATCTCAGTTCGATTATCATTTTGTACAAGATTATTCTGATTCCCCACCCCTTTTCCACATCCCAGTTGGTAGTGCTCTTTCCCTAGAAAATTATTTTGTATAGTTAGAAGGCAGTGCATTGCCTCCTGGGCAGTCCACTTTACTTCTCTGAGCCTCAGTGGCCTCTTCTGTAAAGTGAGGGGGTATATACTTGAAGACCTTTCAGGTGTCTTAGAGCTCTAACTCTGATCTAATGATCCTCTATTTTGTCTTTCATTTTCTTTGTCTATCTTGTTCATTCTTCAAAGGTAGGGACTACTTTATTTTATGCTTGGCACGCTGCAGGCATTTAAATGCTTGTTGAATTGGATTGGAGTGAATATTACCTTGTTGTTGTTGTTGTTTGTCTTCCTCCTTTAAGAGGACCACGACATCAGGAAGGTGGTTCTATGGTAACTTACAAGTGAATTGGATTTGAGTGAGGGAGGGCTTTTGGAAGTCACTAGCCTCACTTTCTCCTCTGGAGCCATCTGGGTCCAGTGGCAAGATATAGATCAGGCCAATTAGACAGGGCCTTAAGGTCTTTTCCAGGTCCCAGTTTGACTGAGGCTATGTCAGTTCAGTGATTAAGACTGGGTAAGAAGAATGGCCTCTTTTACCTAGTCTGGAATCTAGGAGGGGAAGACCTTCAGGGTTTCTGGCCAAAACAATTGCTATTTTCTTTCACTCTGAGCCATCTGGGCCCAAACAATGACCCGGTGGGGCTTGGGCTGGGACTTAATTATTGTTGGCCAATCAATGAAAGCCAGACTTATATAATAATAATAATATTATCTAGGGAAAGAGTGAACAAGGGTAGAAATATCTGGAGGCATCAGATCTTAGGCAAAACCATCCAAAGCATAAAATATTTTAGAGAGCAGATGAAAAGATAGAAATGTATATAGTCCTGATGATCTTAGCTCATAAATAGGTTCGTTACATTATTTGTCAGTTTGTCCTAGGTAGGAGGTTATTAGAATTAAAAGACATTACACTGAATATTGAAAATTTTCAAGCAGAAGTATCCTAGAAACTCTTTAAGAGCTTCCTTTCCCACATTGTCATAATCAGTATTTTAATGGATATATCCTGATTACCCTGAAGACAGTACAGTCTCAGTGCTAAGGTTTTGGTGATGTAATTTAAATTTGTAAAAACAAAACAGAAACTTTTCCCTTTGCTCTGATTTTTCCCTCAGACTGTGTCTTAAGAAGCATGCCATTATTTATTATGGCAGCCAACTTAGTGGTATTTAAACACCATAAAATATTTGTTTATTAAAATGAAAACATGGCATGCTAATCGTTATTAACCAAATTAAGTTTTATCCAGAATACCGGTGATTCTGTTTAGGTTGTACTTAGTTCAAAGAAGATTTGTGGGGAGATAGACTAGAAAGAACTGTACTTGAAATTAGGAGACTTATATTCATGTTGTGGCTTTGAAACTGAAGGGCAGTGGATTAGTTGGTCAGTCATGTAAGCACTCTGAGATCTGGTTTGTCATCTGTAAAATGGGAATAATTATACTCACACCATCTACAAGGTTGTTGTGAGGAAAGTGCTTTGTGAAACACTTTTAAGTTATACTTTGGGACCAGATACACTGGGGACCCGAAGTGTATTTGATCAACAGAAGACAATACTATTCAAGTCACCGTTTATCGGTCTCATATGCAACAAGTTAGTTTGTGATTTTCCTAAGAGTTAATGCATCTATTTTCTTGGTGATTTTGTTTTCAACATGTGATGAAACTGAGGATCAAAAATCAATTGGATATAGAGAAATAATAAGTATTCTTGCTTAACTCATTTACAACAAGAAAGAAGCCAACCAAGGTGGTCCAGTATTGGTCAGCTGGTCATTTTAACAAGTGGTTGTTTCAGAATGCTTATGTTCCCTACACATTCATATATGAAACATTTTCTGTAGTTCTGAATTAGGTAATCACCCCCATTAGAGTGTGAGTTCCTTTAGGACAGGGACTGTTTTTGTCTTTTTTGTATCCCCAGTGCTGAGCACAGTATCTGGCACACACAGTAATTGCGTAATAAATGCTTATTAGCCACGTAATCATTTTGGTTGAGTTGATTAAAAACTGTAGTTCTGGTGCTGTTTACTGTACTTAGTATAGACAGATTATGGTTTTCAGTGCAGTATCCAAGAGGGTGGGGATCATACATACACATATGTATGTATAC
>CM053622.1:197165168-197190126 GCA_028646595.1 Phalanger gymnotis | reverse complement strand
TATGCATGTGGCCCATGTTGAATTGCTTGACTTCTTAGGGAGGCTGGATGGGAAGGGAAGAGGGGAGAGAATTTGGAACTCAAGGTTTTAAAAAAATAGATGTTCAAAAGTAAAAAAGTTTTTTTTTTCATGCAACTAGAAAATAAGATGCACAGGCAATGGGGCATAGAGATTTATCTTGCCCTACAAGAAAGGAAGGGAATGGGGGATGGGAGGGGAATGGGGTGACGGAGGGGAGGGCAGACTGGGGAACAGGGCAACCAGAGTGTACGCCATCTAGGAGTGGGGGCGGGGAGGAAATGGGGAGAAAATTTGTAATTCAAACGCCTGTGAAAATCAATGCTGAAAACCAAACATATTAGAAAAAAATTAATTATTTTAAAAAAAAAAGAAAGAAAAAAAACTAGTTCAGTTGAACTAGTTCAATTCAGTTCAGTATTTAAGATATTTAGGAATCTTCTCAACTTTGAAGGGCAAGTCATTCTTGGTTGAAAGCCTGTATTTTTGCCTTTTAGAATAATAATAACCACAGCTAGAATTTATAGATAAAACTTTAAGGATTTGCAAAGTATTGTATACCTATCACCTTATTTTATCTTTACAACTACTTTGGGAGGTAGGTATTAATATTATCCCCACTTTACAGTTGAAGAAACTGAGGCAAACAGGTTAAGTGACTTGCCCAGGGTCATACAGCTAGTAAGCATGTGAGATCAGTTTTCCTAACTACATGTCCAGTGCTCTTAACAACTGTGCCACCTGCCTGCCTGTTTGTAAAGCCAGTCACGGCAGCGCACTTGAGGACTGCTGTTGTGAATGATTTTAAGGGTCTAGTCGCATAGTATATTGAACTCTCTATTTACTCTGAACTAAACCATATTCAAAGACCTAAAGCATAACATTCATAGAAACATCCTTAGGCAAAACATATCATTCAGTAGCATTCCCCAAAATACTTGTTTATACAATCAGGAGGTCCCAGGTCCCTAATATAACATATCATCCTTAAGGGGTAGCAGAAAACACTAACACCATCCACTCCTAGGTCACAGTAAATCACAGTCTCCTCAATCAATACAAGAGTGTCCAAGTAAAGTCCTCATTTATCTTGACTCAGGCTGACTTCCAAACCCCACGGCTCCTCCTCCAAGGGCTGACCACTCCCAGCTCTTGCCTGGATTCACACATAGGCTGCTCTCTGCCCCTCCTCTTTGTTTCAGCTCATGGGGACTGCTCCTCTTCCAAGTTCTTCCTGCTCCTGCCTGACAGCAGGCTCTATGGCTCCTGTCCGGAGTTTCTGTTTCTGGGAAAAAAAAAGGTTAACAGGGCTACAACAATATTTATACACATTACCAGAACTGTAATTAACACACGGCAACAGAGAAGACCTCTGTCTGAGTAATTAACACATACCAACAGATAAGAGTGCGAGCATCACAAATATTCTTTCTGTTGGGCCTCCCCACAAGCAAGTTCACCTAGCTGTTCACGCACGCTTCTCTCTCTCAGGTCTGTTTCTCTCTCTCCCCCTCCAAACAGTGCAGTTTATACTGTGGCCAAAGATCTTGATTCATTCAAAGGCAAGACTCAATCAAAGGTACTTGATTGCCTTAGTGCTTTGAAGCTTGGAGGTCAGCACTTAAATTAACCTTACATTAAACACTTAATGTGTTACAGAAATTTAACTCCAAAAGAAAAAACAGCAAAAAAAATCGCACTTTGCTTGCCCTTACGTTCCACCCCTCCAGGATCCTTGGCTTTCACAATCTAAATGACCGTGGATCCTGGAGCAAACAGAAGCACTGTGTTTTGTGATCTCATCCTCTTTGCCAAAATGTGACTTGGAACTTTGGGCAGGAGCCCATAGAGCCTGCTGTCAGGCAGGAGCAGAAGAACTTGGAGAGGAGCAGTTCACATGAGCTGAGACAAGGAGCAGGAGCAGAGAGCAGGCTGTGTGTGAATCCAGGAAGAGCTGGGAGTGGGCAGCCCTTAGAGGAGGAGCCGTGGGGTTTGGAAGTCAGCCTGAGTCAAGATAAAAGAGGACTTTACTTGGACACTCTTGTATTGATTGAGGAGACTGTGACTTACTGTGACCTAGGAGCGGATGGTGTTCATATTTACTGCTACCCCTTAAGGATGATATGTTGTGCTAGGGAAGACCCTAGCCTGGGATCCCCCCGATTGTATAAATAAATATTTTGGGGAATGCTACCGAATGCGATGATACATGCTGTGTGGGTGTTCCCAGAAATGCTATAAGATATACTGAGTGATAGGTTTTATTTAAGACTATGTGGCCACCTTAGTAATAAGTTATTATGTTATGTTGTTGTGAATGTTACGCTTTAGTTCCCTGAACAATGTTTAGTTCTGAATAGAGACTTGATTGTACTGAGATTAGACCCTTAAAATTATTCACAGCAGCAGTCCTCCTGCTGTGATTGACTTTACACTGTTGTGTTCTCTGATGCCCTCTCATTTATAATAAAAACTACCAGGCCTTGTGGGATTCTGACTGTGGCTTCTTGGTACTTGAACTGCTTTGTGGATGTTTGGAGTATTTTTTTTTTTTGACAACAAAGCTCTGGATTCTGGCTGCAACGTTCATGGCACTTTTAGGGATTTATTTCATGAGGAGGTGATAGATGGATTCTTTCTGTTTATTTGCCTTCTAGTTCTAATAGATGACAGATCTGAGTAGTTTTTATTTATTATTTTAAAAAAATGTCTAGACTTTTTTTATTCATGGTTTTCAGGGAATCCATGATTCTTAAAATTGTGTCTTTTTTTAACCTGTTTTCTAGGTGAGTTATTTTTGATACTAGATACCTTAAATTTTCTAATATTTTTCCAATCTTTTGATTTTTTTCCTTTAATAGTTCTTATTGTCTCATGGACTTACTAGTTTCTGTCTAGTCCATTCTAGTTTGTAAGTGAGTCTGTTGCTTAGGTAAGGTTTATCTTTTTTTCTTTTAAGCTTTTTATTTCCTTCCATTTCTTTGCTTCATGCTTTTATTTCAGTTTTAATCTCTTGCTTCAGTTCTTCTAGATATTTATGTAGTCTTTATGGAAAATCCATTTTTCCTTTGAGTCTCAGCTTGCAGTTTTTATGGAGTTACGCTCTCCTAGTCACAGACTTTACTGGTAGCTCCCCTATTGCCCGTGGACTTCTGGAAAAGTTTTTGTGCCCTTCTGGGGTGGAAGTTAAGTGCCTTGAGTGCCTACTATAATTTGTCATTGGGTTTTTTCAATCATGTTTTGATCTGCTGCATACGTTAGGTTTTTGCTGCAATAGATAGGGTATAAGCTAAGTGGTCTGCCTCCCATGCTGGAAGCCATCTTGGCCTGAAGTCATCTTACTTAAAGAATGGCAGTTGGGCACTATTATAACTTACAGTTGCCTTGTTGTTGTTCTGTTGTTTCAGTTGAGTCTGTCTCTTCATGACTCCATATGGGTTTCTTTTTTTTTTTTGGCAAAGATACTAAAGTGGTTTGCCATTTCCTTCTCCACTCATTTTACAGATGAGTAAACTGAGGCAAACAGAATTAAGTGACTTGCCCAGGGACACACAGCAGCTAGTAAGTGTCTGAGACTGGATTTGAACTTGGGTCTTCCTGACACAAGGCTCAGCACTGTGTCATCTAGCCACAATTGCTAAAAACAAAAATTTAATCAGTATGATTAAACAATTGTCTTTTCTGTTAAAAACAATAAATAAAAATGTTCAGATTTTGGAAATATGTTTATGTATACACATACACAGACATGAGAGATTTGGACCAAATAACCTCAAAGGTCTCATCTGGCTCCAGATGTATGATTCTTAAATTTTTTGTTTGAATCTCTCTTCCTTGCTACTATTATATAGTACCTTGTAATATTTTTATCTGTTGACCTGTTGAATACCTGCTTCTCCTCCCTCCCTGTTGCACCAAAACAAATAAACACCGTGAGGTTTTTGGAGACAGAAGCTTTGTATTTCAGTGTGTGTCTTAGGTCACCCAGTACATGTCAGAGGATGGGCTTGAACGCAGATCTTCCTGACTGTAAGCCCAACTCTCTATCCACTATACCAAGATGCTTTGATGCTTCTTAAGAGCTTAAGGTATTCTTGTAGAATTTGATGTCCATCCAACTCAGACCATTTTACACCAGAGAAAACTCTTTATGTTGCCACCACCATCATTGGGGAAAAAACAACACCAAAACCACTGTAACACATACATAGTTGAGCAAAACAGATTTTTACATTGGCCATATACAAAAAATAAATGTCTTTTTTTTTGCACTATGAATTGTAGGGCTAACTCTTGAATTTTAAGGTGGCAGAGTCTAAAGAAGAATGGTTGTTTTATTAGTATAAGGGTACGGGAGACGTGTGCAGAGGAGATGGAAGGAAACAAGAGAAAGACTGAAGGAAAGATTGAAGGGGTTGATTAGAACAAGATTCTGAAGAAGGTGGGAAGCATCTTAGGCCTTAATGAGGAAGAAGGCCCAACTCTTAGTTTGGAGGAAAGAAATGAATGATTTGAGGACATAGAGGTTTTGAAGTATAATGGAAGAGACTTGAGGAAACCTGAGATGTATGGATTCAGTCTTTTCGGGTATGTAGGAGATGGCTGAGAGAAAGGGATGGGGTTGGAATTTTAGGGGAATGTGATAGGGAATTAAAAAATAGTATCCAGAAGAGAGCTCTGGCTTAGTATGTGAGACATTGAAGAACCAAAGTAATTTCTAGTTTCCTAAGTGGTGATTTGAAAGAGAAGGTATTTTATAGCCATTTTAGTTATAAAACCTTTCAGATAGATTTCCTAGTGAGTTTTAAGACTATTATTTATTTTAAAATTGTACATATTTCCTGCTAGTTGTAAAACTGGTAAAGCAAGCTCTTGGCTTTCTGATTTCCTTTTAAAGATGTTATCAAGTTTAACAAACCATCAACTTTATTGTTAAACTCATTTCAACAAGATTTTAATTGAGCGATGGTTCTTCATTTTTCCTCTTTATATTGCTTGTCCTTTTGCATGGATGGATGATTCTTATTATGTACACTGATTAATACTTGGGATATAGACAGAAAAGGTTATTTCAATAGCAGTGAACCCTGTTTCCTTGTAGAGACAGCAATTTCATTTGTGGTTTTGATTTTTTGATCTGCTGTCTTGAGATACTTTTATTAAGTACTACTATTAGATGTTGGTATGCTTTGTCTCGTTTTGGTGCTGAAAGCACTCATTGTTTCTTATAACATTGAAAAGTACTCAGTTTATTTCTTGACTGCCACAACTCCCCCCACCCCCACCTGTCCCTGAGAATTGAGAGTACTTATTTTAGTGGTTTGTGAACTATCAAACCAATAGGAAATGGTGTGTAGTAACAGTGTTGGTTCTGGAGTTGAGGGATGACGGTTCAAGTTTCCTGACCCTTCCTGTGTGACCTCGGGCAAGGCACTTAACTTGCCTGGGCCAAAGTTTCCTCATCTGTAAAATGAGGCAGTTGGCAAGAAAAACAAAATCCGTTACAGATTTGTTTAGTCAGGCAAAACAAGTTCCTGCATTAACCATATCCAAAAAAAATGCATTTAATAAATGCTTGTTCTCTTCCTTCTTTCCCACCTCCTCCCCGCAGAAACTTAAACTACAGAGAGAGGGAGAGGGAGACACAGAGAAAGAGAGAATAGGAAGTAATTAGGGTGCCAGGGGAGCATACTAATATAACTGAGCATATCAAGACAGGCCTCCTAATACGAGCTGGGTGCCTCAGCTGTTCTGTTAAAGGAACTAAGAATTATGGGACAGCAGCAGTGGAGGGGAGAGGGAGAAGACCGCTCAAAGGCACGGAGATGTGAGATGGAACATTAACTGTTAGATAGCCTATACTTGGCTGCTGACTTTTTATTCCTGACTAACTTTTAAACTTCAAAGCCCTTCTTCTGTCATACTAGCTGGTGTGTTAATGTTATGCTCTACTTAAATGACATCTAGGAAAGATTTTAAAGTTTAGAGGTGCCCCCACCCCCCAATCCTGCAGCCTAGTAGAGACCAACAAGCAAGCACATCTGTTTCTCCTTGGCTATTCAGTTCTAGCCTTTAATTACTACAGTAAGCCTTTAGCTGGTCTTTGTGGTTTCATTCTTTTCCTACCATTCTGTATTGCTCAGTGCCACTTGATAAATCTTTCTGAACCCTCTGCCCCTTTTCATTATGCCATTCTATCTAGAAATTGATAACGATGTTATTGTCTATCAGATCAAGTCTAAACACAGATAAAATACTTTCTATTTAAATATTTTATTCTCCCCCATTAGATTATAAGCTCTGTAAGCAGGGTCTCTTTCATTTTAGTCTGTATCCTTAGCATTTAGCAAAGTGTAACATTCTGTGTAAAATAGAAGCTTATTAATAAGTGATGAATTGGATGGAAATTTAAGTTGATCCAGGAGATGTAGGGGAAAGAATACTGATGTGATAAGTCCTCAGTTTTGCTCCTGGCTTTAAAAGCCACTTAAAGTTTGTGGTTATGTCACGTCACTCATCCTCTCAGAGACTCAGTTTTCTCACTGCCCTGGCTATCTCGTAGAATTATTGTTAGGATCAAATAAGCTCATCTATTTACTTCTGTGTAGCATTTAACAGTTTTCAAAGTTTTATTAGTGTGCAAGAAGATTATATAAGGTCAGGAATAAACTTGACATGAGGAAAAATTGGTTTGACTTAATATTAGTAGCAGTTAATCCATTACATGAGCTGCTTAACATTTTTGGGTATTTGCCATGCAGCAAAAGTACAATGGCTAATGAAGCCTCAAAAGTGATTATATATATCATTACATGACATATTAACTTAATTGTAAGTTGACTGTCGCAATAAGCACTAATAGGATGTGTTCCCAGTTTGTTCAAATATGGTATTATGGTTGGTCCCAACTTTAAAAAAAAAAAAAGGAACTTTGAAGAATATAGCCAAGACCGTTCCAGAATAGTGATTGTAATATTTTTCCTTTTTAATTTTCAAAACAATTTAGCATTCTGTTTTTGAATTTTGAGCATATACTTGAATCACAGTCACCAGAGACAAGGACAGAAAAAGTCACACCCTAGTTATCTCATCATGCTTGCATTACTCTTCCCACTTTGGTGAGGAAATACTAGATCCCTTCCACCCAGCAAGGCAGCTCTGTAAAATATGGACAAGGGCAAAGAGTTTTATAGGAAAAGCAGGGGTCCTTTTTTTTTCTTAAACTTTCAAAAATATTTACTTATTTATTTTTAGTTTGCTGCATTCACTTTTATAAGATTTTGAGTTCTAAATTTTGCCCCCTCCCTCCCCTCCCCCTTCTTAAGACAGCTTGCAATCTGATATAGGCCATACATGTACAATCATATTAAACATAATTCCACATTAGTCATGTTGTGATAGAAGAATCAGAACAAAAGGGAAAAACCATGACACAGAGCAAAAAAGAGAAAATAGTATGCTTTGATCTGCGTTCAGATTCTATGGAGAGCTAAGTCTATCCAAGTCGGTCATTGCACCATGTTGCTTTTACTATGTACAGTGTTCTGGTTCTGCTCACTTTGCTTAGTATCAGTTCATGTAAATCTACAGGTTTTTCTGAAATGTTATGTTTCTTTCAAGAACACTTCTTTGAGGACTATAAAATTTGGAGAACTTTCTATGTGGATTCTTGGTAGGCTGCTTAGATTCCACTGCTTAATAATTCCTAGAAAAATGAAAAGTGTATACTTTCAGTTATAGTAAAGAAATAGTGCAAAAAAAAAGAGGGGAGGCTCTTTTAGGTGAATTGTACTCCTGAGTTTTTTATTTGGATTGGATGTGAACTTCTTTTTCCTTTTGCAGGTGTAATGGATAGGTAACAGAGAAGAACTTCATTTACTTGTCAAGGAGTCAAAATGACTGAGTGCTTCCTGCCTCCCACCAGCAGCCCCAGCGAGCACCGTAGGGTGGAGCATGGCAGTGGTCTTACTCGAACTCCCAGCTCTGAAGAGATCAGCCCTACTAAATTCCCTGGATTATACAGGACTGGTGAGCCGTCACCTCCTCACGACAGCCTGCATGAACCTCCAGATATAGTGTCTGATGATGAAAAGGAACATGGAAAGAAAAAAGGAAAATTTAAGAAAAAGGAAAAGAGGAGTAAGTAGAATCTCTCTTTTTGCTTTATGTGCAGTTTTCCAATACAGTCTTACGTGATTTTTTCCAATTTATTAAATCTTTTTAAAGTTGCTCTGTACTAGAGCATAAACCTTATCCTACAAAAAAGCTGCACTTTTTTTATTTGAAAAAAATGTTGCTATATAGTCAAAATGAAAATCATAGTATTTCCACAAGGATATTTCAGTTTTGCAATTGAAAAGTTGCTAACTGCTAACTGTTCCTCTGGGGGGCAGGGGGGAAAGGAGAAGTGGGTACAGACCCCCTTTCCTCTGTCTTCCCTGTACCTGTGATCCCAAACTGAGACCTGCCTGTTCCTACCCGTTTCCTCCTGGTTCCCCAGCATAGATCCTGGGTAGGCCTTGGTGAACAACTTTTTCCTGGTTACCAGAGGGTGCCTTGTCCCTGTTGAGCCCTTGGTACCCCCTCCTCGGTGGGCACAGACCTCCCTGTCTCCTGTCTTGCCCTATCCTAGTTCATTTTGACTTTTTTAAAATTTCCCCATCAGGGTCTGGTCTGTGTGGAGGGGTTGTTTTGTTTTGGGTGGTCTTGCTGTACTGCTTCCTGCTGCCCTACCATCTCGGCCTATTTCCACGTAACCTTAGAAAGGTTAAGTTAGTTTCCTAATCTCTAAAATATGGATGATAATATTTGTTCTATCTACTTTACAGGATTATAGATGGGAAATAGAGACCTTTAAGATGTTTGTAACTTTTCTGTTCGATTCAGATCTTTTTTTCCTTTCAATTCAGATTTTTAAAAAAAGTTTTGCAAAGGCTTTATATATCTCATATGATCCTCACAAGAAACCTGGAAGGTATTTGCTATTATCAATTCAGAGATTTTTAATCAATGTCCAATATGTACAAAGATCAAAGTGAAATGGCTTGACCTAGAGGAGGCTAAATTCTAGGATCATACAGTTTGCACAGAAGAGAATCATGCAGGGGCAGGTAGGTAGCACAATGAGTAGAGCACCGGCCCTGGAGTCAGCAGGACCTGAGTTCAAATCTGGCCTCAGACACTTGACACACTTATTAGCTGTGTGACCTTGGGCAAGTCACTTAACCCCAAGTGTCCTGCCTTCCCCCTTAAAAAAATGTTATAGTAGAGAGTTATGCAAAGCAGTTTTCAAGGAAGAAAATACTAGTAACTTAGATCCAGAAAGGTTAAGTGTGGGCTGTGATGCCTGAGCCATACTTTGAAGGAAATTAGGGATTCTAAGAAGCAGAGATGAGAAGGGAGCACTTTCTGGGCATAGGACACTACTTTTGTGCAAAGGCAGTGGAGGCCGAAGTTGGGAAGTTGTGTCTGAGAAGGAGCTTGGGTTTGAGTGGAATAGAATGTGTGTGTGAAAGGGAGTAATAATGAAATAAACTGGCAAGGTAGATCAAAGCTAGGAGGCTCTAAACTCCAGTTTGAGGATCTTGCATTTTATCTTAAAGGAAATAGAGGGCCATTGAGGATGTTTGAGTTGGGGTGGGGTGGGGTGGTAGTGATGTGTCTGAAGTAAGTGATGTAATTTTTACAAATTTTATTTATGTAGTTCCTAACTTTTCTGTCTTCATTTTCTGTTTTATCTAATCCACGCTTAACACAGTTTCTGAGATAATCTTCCTAACTTGGGTCTGACCATATCACTTTCATGTTTGAAAGCCTTTAAAGGTTCCTAACTGCTTGCCAAATAAAGCATGAATTGCTCTGATTCTAGTATTCAAGACCTTCTTCATTTGTATTCTAATCTAATTTTACAACTTTGTTACTCTGTTTCCCTTTATGTGCTTTATGTTGCGTCCGAACTGTATTATTATTTAATTTGCTATTATTTGCTCTTCCTTAATATAGCACTTCTCAGAACTTATGTCTACATCTATTACTTTGTTTGTCAGATGGACAAGTCTTTGGAAAATCCTTTACCTATATTCCTACTGGATGAAATTCTTTCTTTCAAACTCAAATTAGATGATGCACCCTGCTGGTTCTACCTCTCCTTCATCAAGAAGCGATTCCTCTCTGAATTTGTCAGTCCATCTTGACCTCGCCTTTGTATTTCTTACATAGTACTTTGTACTGTAATTATTTTTATGAATGTTTTATCTCCTCTGTTGAGTTCATTGAGAATAGGGATTAGTTCTTTTTTTATGCTTAGAATCTAGCATATGGCCTTGTACTTTGTAAGTACTTAATATTTATTGAATTAGAAAACTAATCATTTGCACACAGCCAAGTATGTACAGAGGATCTCTGAGTAGAAGAAAGAACCTTGTTTTGGAGTTAGAAGACTGGCTTTAAATCTTAGCTCTGGGACATTGCTGGTTCCATGACGTTCATCAGTCAAGTCATTGGATCCCTCAGTTTCCTTATCTGTAGCTGTAGCTTTGTGAATAGTAATACTGCTGTAACCTGTCTACTGGGATCATTGAATTTTTGTGAGAATTAAATTAATAGAGATAAACCATAAAGTACTATATAAAATTTAAGCCATTATAATAATGCAACAATTTGTAATATTGCTTTACAGTTTACAGAACGCTTTCCCGTATGCTATATGGGAATAACCATGTTAAATGATAAACATGAAAGAAGCTAAGGCAAATGAGAAGATCCATATGGTTTAGAGGAAGAAATTAAAGCTCAGAGAAGAGATTTTTATGTAGTGCTTTCTATGTGCCAGGCACTGTGCTAAGTGCTTCTTTACAATTATTATCTCATTTGATCCTCAAAACAACCTTGGGAGGCTGGTGTTGTTACTATCTCCATTTTACAGATGAGGAAACAGGGTAAGTGACTTGCCCAGGGTCACTAGCTAGTAAGTGTCTAGGCTGGATTTGAACTTGGGTATTTCTGACACCAGGCCAGGCGCTCTAACCATTGTACTACCAGCTGCCCACAGGTCACATATTGTCTAAATTTTCACAGGTATATTTGAATTTTACAGGTCTCACATGTCATGCTAATAGATAGTTTCATGTGTTTAAAAAGTCTGATCAAGGTATACTGCCTAACTTAAATAATTAGCTCTGAGAATATACTTTGCTAATTGTTCTTTGATGTGACACTGTTCAGAGTTTGTGTGTCTCTGTCTTTGTGTATTTAAGTAGAACTCTAGAATGCTAGAGCTGGAATGGACCTTAGTGATTCTCTGGTCCAGACTCCTTGTTTTACAGATGAGGACTTGAAATCTCAGAAAGGCTGCTCAAAGCCATATAATGAGTTCATGGGAATTTGTGACAAAACTAGAACTCTAGTCTTTTGAACCCCAGTCTCGTGGTTTTTTCAACTAGTATCATACTACCTTCCCCTTCTACCCACTAAGAACTTCAGGCTCAACTCTGGCCCATAGGAAACTATTTTTTAATAGTAATAGTATTTTTCCCCAATTACATGTAAAGAAAGTTTTCAACCTTCACACGTATAAAATTTTGAGTTCCAAACTTTTTTCTCCCTGCCTCCCTCCCCTCCACCCTCCTCAACCATAGGAAACTATTGAGAAGAATGAGAAAAAGACTTTAGTAGTAGCAGAAAAACCATCCTGAGAGATAGATTGTTGTGATTAAGTAAACTCAATCTATACAAATCTTGGTTTACAAAGCAAACATAGCCTATTGGTCCAGATATAAGCTGAACTTGCCCCCACCCCCCGCAGCCCCCCACGATCTGCATATATCTAAAATCTGGGTATCGCTTCTGATGATGCTATCCTAGACTTGATGGCTACCTCTCTGATACACTCAATAGTAATAACTTCCTAGTTTGTAGTTAATAATAGTAATAGCTCACTGCCACATAGAGACTAGAGCGAGCTGGGAGAAGCCTCTTTTTTTAAGGTGCGAGTCTTCTGTTTTCCAAAAGGAGACCCAGTGGAGGGCTTTAAATTGTTCAGGGCCAATGAAAATTACCACCATTAAACTCTGCAATCTTCAGGAGGCTTCTGTTTGTTTCTGTGGTTGAGGTTTATGTTAAACCTCAGTGGACATTTCAGGATGAAGGTGGCAGAGCTGTCAGAAAACAGGCTTTGAAACTTGGAAGCAAATAGAGAAAAAGGAGAAAGTTGAGGATGTCTCAGCATCTCAATGTTGGCTACTTCAGAAGTCATCCAGCCCAGCCTATACTTCAGTATTAATCTCCTCTATTTCTCTGACAAGTAGATGTTCAGGCCTCTATTTGGAGTCTTTCAGTGAACCCATTTTCTTCTGAGGCAGCACATTCCATTTTTAGACAACTTGAGTTTTTATTGTAAGAATTTTCCTTATGTCAGGTGTGAATTTGCCTCTACAGCTTCTACCTGTTAATCACTATTTTATTTAAGGGACCACAAGGGTGGGTGAGGACTAGCAATTGGTTTCCTTTTAAAAATCTTCTCTTTCTAGATTTTGATGCAACACCATTCAAACACCCCCACCCTCACCCCAATCTGAATGGAATATTATGGGATAGAGGCATAAGGGCATACTGAACTTAGGTAGAAAACTTGAATTACACAGTTATTGGCTAATAGGGGTCTCCAGCTCTACACATGTAACATTAATTAGACTTGAAGAGCTCTCAAAAGTTGATTTTGGAGATTTTTTTTCTGTTTTTTTTTTCTGTAGTTATTTGAGTGTTAAATCAGTACCCATGCAAGTTTGGTCAAAAATACCATAAATAATGGCAGAAATGGGGAATCTCGTACTTTTTTTGTTTGGCTAAAAGCTAAGGGATAGAGTGTCAACTATTCCATCATCTGTTAAATAGGAATCAGATACATTTATTGTCTTTAAATATCCTTTGCATAAAGTCAGCAGTATTTGGTTTTTAATATAAGTTTAGGTGTTTGGGATTTTTAAAAAATTCAAGTAACATTTTGGAATTTAACTTCCCATGTTTGTTTATTATACATTTCTCTGCTAGGTTCTTTTTAATTTTCCTGTTTTGTGTGCCAGAGATAAAGTTTAGGAAAAATAATAGATTCCAGTAAAATAGGTGTGTACCATTTTTGCATCTTAGTTTGTTTAATGATTTTTGCTTGCTTTTCACTGCCCATATATTTTCTTTTCAAAACACTTCAAATTTAGAAGTGTTGCATATAATTGGTTCAAAATGATATTAGAGGAAGTGACATGGAAGCTTTGCTTTATAGAAAAGCTCAACACAGTATATATAAAATATTTCTCTAATGCATGTAAAGTGTGACAGTTTAAAAAATGAAATTTACAGAGAACTTTAAGGAACATGTCTATTTTCACCTAAAATAGAAGTCAGCCTGTTGGAAGGCTGTGCTAATTGTCTGGCTGTATGTTGCCCTCTTGTGGCTAAAACATATCACTGCAAACACTTTGTTTTCTTGAAAGCAGAAACCAGTTTTCAGTATTGATGGGTTTGGAAAGGGATTATATTAACACTGTGGACAAAGGCAGAGTGTCTAGCTTCAATGGCATACTGTATTCTGTCATCTGTTTTTTATAGCAAGAATATTCACTATTTTTCAAATGGACTGACAATTTAAGACATTAAACAAAGATGTAATGAATATCCCCCACTTTCTCTGACAGCTGAAGGCTATGCTGCCTTTCAGGAGGACAGCTCAGGAGATGAGGCAGAAAGTCCTTCCAAAATGAAGAGGTCCAAAGGAATACACGTCTTTAAAAAGCCCAGCTTTTCTAAAAAGAAGGAAAAGGATTTTAAAGTGAAAGAGAAACCCAAAGAAGAAAAACATAAAGAAGAAAAGCACAAGGAAGAAAAACATAAAGAGAAGAAGTCAAAAGACTTGACAGCAGCTGATGTTGTTAAACAGTGGAAGGAAAAGAAGAAAAAGAAAAAGCCAACTCAGGAGCCAGAAATGCCTCAGGTTGATGTTCCAAGTCTCAGACCCATTTTTGGGATACCTGTGGCTGAAGCAGCAGAGAGGACCATGATGTACGATGGCATCCGCTTGCCAGCAGTTTTTCGTGAATGTGTAGATTATGTAGAGAAGTATGGCATGAAATGTGAAGGCATCTACAGAGTTTCAGGTATTGTGTCCCTATAACTAACTAGCTGTGGTAAAAAAAAAAAAACCTTCATCAAAGGAAGAAACAGGATTAAATTTAGAAGATTTGTGGCTTTTGCTCTAGTCCGAAGTTCATTTTCTTGATTTTCCAAATTGGAAAAATTTTATTTGGTATTTGGGCACTATATTTCCTGTACCGTATTTCTTTTTATTAGTATGATTCACATTTGAGTTATTTATAGATAGGTTTGTATTGTGCCAGTTATATATTCCGCTGTGGCCCAGTGGCATAGAAAATGAGACAAAAAGTAGAATTTGTGGGCAGTGTCTCCTAATCTGGACCCTTCCATATACCCTCTTTCCTTCTTGCATCTCACCCTCATCCCCCTCCCCCAGCAGTGAGGCACTTGGACGTAGCAGTGGTAGGAGAGCAGGGACAACAGCTTGGCGGCAAAACCACCTAGTGGGAGAAAGGAGAAAAGCTATGTTTTCTAGAAGCCCCTGAGTTAAAAGGCATATCTTGTCATCACCACCGAACAGGAGGAGCTGTATTTCCCCCAGGTAAGGGGCATAACATTTTGGTCTTAAAATTTTTAGGCCAAAACACTGAATAGTACTTTCAGCCATGTGTAGTACTTACATGTACAGATGTGGTTTCCATTTGTCTAACAGAAATTTATTGTATCCTTTATGGAAGGCCTCCTGTCATTCAAGAATATGCTATTATACCTCATTGTATGGGGGCATGATTGATATAATAGAATCCGTGCCCTCTGTAGCAAGGCATCTTGTCTGCTTAAATGTTCATATTCAACTTGTTAATGTATGATAAACTTCAGTTTTCACATTTATGTTAAAAAAAATGCAATGCTCTTTTCACACATTTGTGTGACAGTTTAGTTACAAAAATAATGATTTGAGGAGATAGGAAAGGCCAGGGAAAACCAGAAAATAACATGCTCCTGAATTTTTTTTTTCATCTTCCAAACACCTGTGAGTTTTGACACTAAGTGTCATAAAACTTTTTGATTACTAGAGATGGGAAAATTGTTTCTTCATTTTCCAGAAAATAAAATTGAGATTTTTAATTTGAATTTGAAATCTTTGAAATAACTCTTTGATAACAACGTCAAAATAGTATTCAAGACATTTAAAAGTTCGGCCTTTGTGAAAGTAAGAATTTGCTTTTTAAAAAATGTACAGATCTGTGCAAAAATGTACAAATGCTGCAACTGTGTAGCAAGCTGGTTGATTTGTGTGGCCTTGACTGGCATGTAGTAGTTTCTGTACAGACTAAACAGCTTCTCCACTGTGGGTCTGAGCGCTACAGAGCTTTTGTAAAGTCTTTTGTCAGTGGCCTATTTTTGTGATAGAGCTTTCTGGGTATTCTCAGTGGTAGCAATCTCCTTTTTTGTGTATGTGTGTAAAATCATTCAAGGTTAGCTGTTACCCTATAAGTTGAAGGTTAAGCTGATTCTTTTTATTGATTGAAATAGCTTTGTGGCCTATTCTGGAGGTAGAGGTATGTCATGTTTGACATAGCATGATAAATGTATGGTTTATGGTTTTTTTTTTCCTTTTTGGAAACTTTCAGCATAATTAATAGGCAAAAACATTGCTTTTTGTGTACTGTGGTGTGTTTTGTTTTTGTAGATTGATTTGCAATTCTAATTTAAAATTCATGAAATTTCATTTTATACAGTTTGACTCAATTTCTGTATGATAGCACATTAACATTTATCCATATCATCTTCCTCCATGAAATGTTTTATTTCCAATGGTAAATTTTTTTTAACAGGAAAACACTTTTGGAAAAAAATTAAAGCTCTTTTAAAAAATAAAACTTTTGTTAAATGACCATCCATGCAGTACACAGTGCTATGGGTAGAAATTAGGAAGGGCAAAGATTCTTTAAGAACATGAACAAAATAATGTATAGTTATGTACATGCATAGTATATAAGCACTGCTGCAAAACTAGAAATCCAGGTGGACATCTGATTAGAAGTAGATAAAAAGGAATGTTTAATTGCAACTTTATTTCCCCCAATAGAAAGTTTCAAACTGAGATTTGTTTTGTTGCATTAATATTATTGCATTTATTTTGTCATTGCTATAATCACAAGTATGATGAAGCCAATTATTTAGATATTTACCAAACACTAAGTAAATATCAGTAATTTTGGGAATGTGTAGTCTTTCAGTGTTGCATTTGCACTTGTAGATTTTTCACTCATTTTTTATATTTTTTACATTAAAATTTTGACAAAATTTAAAGCAAGAATGTCTTGCCAAATCTTATGTGACCGTTAGGTGTTTAAAAACTTAGCTTTATAAAACCAAAAGTTATTTTATGTCATAGTGAGCCTTACAGGATATTTTTCCTTGAATAAGATGAATCAAACACAAATACATGTTATATAACATCTTGAAAGTCAGATTCATTACATCTGTAAACCTAAAAAATCAAAGCTTTGTTAAAACAAAAATACATGTTCTGTTCTCCATTTTCATTTTTTTTCCTAGCTAAGTGTAACTTCTTGTTGTAAGAAAGTATTTGTTAAAAACCTCACCTTACCTAAATACTTTAAATTAGTAAGGTGATCTTTTAGATCACAAAAGGATGCATGCTGTAAGGCTGATTTTGTTTACAGTTCCCCTTTCCCATTTGATGAAATGTTAGCTTTTTTTCAAATTTTAATTATTTGACTTTCCAAAACTTTTCAGAAATGCATCTCTGTACATCTACACATGCCAAGTTCTGTTGTTTATATTGCTTTGGTGGTTTTTTTTTAACTCGATTTTTTTTAAGTGAATGGGGAAAACATTAGACTATAAACATTTTCACTAATGGTCCTCACTCTTAACACTCTTAGTAGGAATATTTCATTAGGGGAGTGAATATTTAGAGCTTGGAGCATGATATCTGTTTCTTTTATTTTTATCAATTGTTTCTTTTATTTTTACTAGAGTTATTACCTATTGACTGGTTTGGGTTTAAATCTTACTTTATGAGTGAAGTCCCTTCCATCTCTAAGAAAGATATTAACCATACCTTGGCTTGGATTCTTTAGGTATCAGTAAATACTCAAGTATTTATAACTAAATAGTAATGCTTATAATTCTCAGCTTCTGACTGAATATAAGCATGGAAGGCAAGCTTTAACATTTTGTTTGAAGGTAAGTCATCAAGTTGGTGATCCTTTGTGCAAGTAAACAATTTAGCAGCAGATGGTTTGTTAGTGGTCTGGTTGGTTGGAGTTGGTTTAACCTGGCAGGAATGGGAAGAGTTGTGTAGTAAAGAAGAAAGCTTACAAATTGGTTTATTATAGTCTACTTAAGTGTGTTTGATTACTTTTATTTTGGTGTTTTCTTTTTAAAATCCATGTATTTTAAGGAATAAAATCAAAGGTGGATGAGCTAAAAGCAGCCTATGACCGAGAAGAATCTCCAAACTTGGAAGAATATGAACCTAATACTGTAGCCAGTTTGCTGAAGCAGTATTTGCGAGATCTTCCTGAAAACTTGCTTACCAAAGAGCTTTTGCCCCGATTTGAAGAGGCTTGTGGGAGGAACACAGAGGGTGAGAAAGTGCAAGAATTTCAGCGCTTGCTGAAAGAGTTGCCAGAGTGTAACTATCTTCTGATTTCCTGGCTGATTGTGCACATGGACCATGTTATATCAAAGGAATTGGAAACAAAAATGAACATACAGAATATTTCTATAGTGCTCAGCCCTACCGTTCAGGTACTTGGTCTTTTCTAAATAAAATGTGTATAGATCATATGAAATGTCCAGGGGAGCTTAGGCCTAGCCTTCTGTTAGTGTGCCTGCATAAAAAGCAGTTAAAAGTAAAGTAAATATTATATTATGTATGTAAGTGTTTACTAGGTTCATAACACATAGAGACCTGTGGGCATCAGCTAGGTGGCCATATTTAGCCTTCAGTATAATTATGTTATTTGAACATTGCAGAAACTTTGGTATGAAACTATAAATTATATCACAGTGACAGTGACCTATTATTAAGAGGGCATGTATTTTAAAGTTTTTAACTACCTCATCAAACATTGCCTAATTATGTCATATAAATAAAACTTACTTAAAATATTATTACTAGGGCTGTTTTGTGCAAGAAGGGGGTCAAGAAGACTTGCTAAAATTGGTTAGTCATGCTTTGACCTTTATATTTCATTGTATAACAATGGATACTAGAAAGGCATTGTATGATATTATAATTGGAGCAAAGATGCGTCTGTGAGAGAATTGGGTGTTATGTTAATTGAGGGCTTTTCTCAACAGCAGTAATTGGTCTTTATTCTTTTATATGATAAAGGTATAAAATCTCATCGAACTTCTACTGTCTTGTTTTTTCCCTCATTCAATTCTGGGAAGTATATTACCTTGGCTGAAATGAAACGATCAATGTTCATATTCTTTGCATTACCCAGGTTCCTCTAATCTAGAGTTATTGTTGAGAAGTACAACCAAACTGGAAATGAGAAGGACTTTTTTTTTTTTTTGCTTTTGTTAGATATCCTTTGTATAAACATTTTGTCATGCTATATTGGGAGCAAAATGTAGACCTTTTCATATTTTCACTCTGTTAATAATCAGACACAAGCTCAGAATCTGGTAACTTTTTATCAGGTTACTCAACAGTATTAGGACTGTTAGCATCACTAATTACAGTTGTATGGATCCTATTTAAAATGTTCTAGGAAAAGAGTGAGAGCTTATTTTAAAAGCATTTTTAGCAAAATTAAAATTAATGGCTTATCAGAAAATTACCAAAACAGAAATTCCAAAGGAAAAAAACTTGATAGGGAACCACTTAATACTTCTTGAATAGACTTTAGTGGTATGCATTCATATTTAAAGATGAGCACTTACAGTTATGAGCTCTCCAACATGTTGACAGTTCTCTTAGCCTTCTCCCTAGTTCCACTTTTGTTCATTGAAAGACAATATCCCCCATTACATTCTTGAAAATGTTAGTAGATTTTTATTATGAGCATATTAGAAATAGCAGAGCATATAAATAGAAGTGAGCCATCAGCTTCTACTTTTTATTTTTGATCATTTGCAGTGTTGTAGGTAAAGATGACTTATTTTTTTCTGTTATTAGTAATTAATGGCTGTCCACTGACATTTGAATGAAGTTTGTTTAGCCCTTAGAAAAATCAGTTGTCCTATAAAGGGGATTTTCATTCAGGTGTAGGTTGAGCTAGGTCTCTGAGAATCCTGCTTTAAGACTGTTTATTCAAGCAATGCTAAGGAAAGTTGCAATTACAAAAATTGTTTGGAAATTTTTTTCTCTTTATAGATAAGTAACCGTGTCCTGTATGTGTTTTTTACACATGTGCAAGAGCTCTTTGGAAATGTAATCTTAAAACAGGTGACTAAACCCCTTCGATGGTCTAACATGGCCACTATGCCAACACTGCCAGAAACACAGGAAAGCATCAAGGAGGAAATCAGAAGACAGGTTTGCACAATATATATGTATATATACACATATACATTTATATATGCACATACGTGAAATTTGTTTTTAGCCCAGTGAATTAAATAACATTTGGTCTCGTAGATGAAACCTTCGATGTAACTATTTCAGTGCTTCACTGCTGTACAGGAGGTGAAGGAAGAAGTTTCTAGTTTGTTGCTATATCCAGCACTAGACATAAGAATGGTACATGTCTTCATTGAATTGTATTTCTGGCACATGTTTAATATTGTTTTGTGTATGTTCTTTTGACTGATGTGATCTGTTTCTTCAAGGACAACTTTAAAAGCTGAGACTTGGAATTAGTTCTCCTGGTTTCCTCATTATTCAGTTCAAAGAATGATTTGTATTTATAAACTTAGAGTTAGTATAGTTAAATAAAAAAATGAAACTATAACCTAACACAACAGCATAAATCATCCCTTGGCATTTAAAAATTGGCAGACAATAACACATAAGGGGTTTTGCAGAGTCTTTGTGACACACAGGACTCACCTTAGCACAAATATGTCTGTGTTATAGAAAATGGAATTTTCTCACTTTAAAGTAATATAAAAAAGTTTTCAACATTGTGCATCCTTGCATGTTGTGGTTTAGGCAAATACTTTGCCTATTGCCATACCTAGCTCTGAGCTTGTGCCATTTAGAAGTTTCACTAATAATGTAGATGATGAAACATAAGTTTACAGTTACAAATAACAGACTGAAGAATAATTAATTGTTACTTGCAAAGTTTGATTTAGAACTTAACAGTTTGGTGTTATAAACAATTGAGGATCAGTTGAAGAGAAATATTTGAGGTAACAAAGCCTCTAACAAAAAAGGACTAAATGATAGTCCCTAAAAACCCTTTAACCTTTGTGATTTCATTATTAGACAATCACCTGATAATGACCATAATAAAGTTTTTAAGGAGGAAGAATTCTTGCAATAAATGTTTCCTGAAATTTTTTCAGTGGGATGATTAGTGTTTTATTGTTTGTTATCAGGGTAACAGATTTTGTTTACCTGCAGCAGATTTTGAAATTAGAGGCTTGCATCTCCTACCTACCCATGATGCTCTTAGGGTTGTTTGCCCTATCAGTTGGAGAGTGCTCAGAATGGGAATGGAAGCAAAATAGTATCAAATCCTAAGCAAAACAATTAGAAATTAATTTTCAGTTAGCATTTTCGGTATAGCATTGCCTTGCCCATTAGGGCAGATAATTAAGCTGACTACATTATTTAAAAGTGGCACATAATACTTTTAAAAAATTATTTTTATTTTATGGAATAAATCAAGCATTTCCATAACATATAGTACAATAAAAAAGATGATTGTACATGAAACTGCAAATCTACTAGCACATAATATTATTTCAGTGGTAAGCAGTTGCAAATGATGTGTCTGTGGTATATTTTTAGGAGTTTCTTTTGAACTGTCTACACCGAGATTTACAGGCAGGAATAAAAGATTTATCCAAGGAAGAAAGGTTATGGGAGGTACAAAGAATTTTAACAGCCCTCAAAAGGAAACTGAGAGAAGCAAAAAGACAGGTAAGTAATTATGTTATTCCATGTGCCATGTTTACAGTTTATTACCCAAAGTATGTATATGGCTGGAATTCTTTTGTACTCTAGTTAAGTGTTTCTTTTAAATTAAGTTGTATTTCTTGAAATTCAGTCACTTGCTTTTAGTAAAATTCCAAAGTTAGATTTGTTGATGTTGAAATTTAAAGCTAATATTCATTTTTCATAGCTTAAACATTTTTCTAAATGCTTTTTTCAAACTTGACTAATTTTTAAAGACCCAAGTTGAGTATGTTGTATTGTCACCTAGTCTGTAACATCTGTAAATAGAGTTCTGTGAAGGCTTAGAAGTAGGTCAGATGGGGGCACTGATTAAGGGGTTGCTGAAATCTCATGAACTTTGGAATGAATTAGGGCTTTAGGATCTGAGAAAAACAGTTGGGATAGAGAATGGGAGACTGAGAAAGTGAAAAGCAGGGGGAATCCTAAGATTTTTGGCTTTTTTTGTTAAATGAGTGTTGGTATCCAGCCAGCCTCTAATAACTAGGAACCGCATAATCAGATTGGCTTTAAATGAAAATTTAGTTCTTGCATTTGTAACACCCGGTGATCTGAAACCTGTTAACTCTCCTGGATCTCACTTGTAGGCCTAATTTCCAAGGAGTCTTAGAGCTGAGGACAGTTTGTAGGTTAGCTTTGTGTAGTGTTTAAAAAAAACAAACAAAACTCTTCAGGTATACCTTTGTGATAGAGAAGTTAGGGATTTGTGTTTGGGTAAGGGGTCAGTTTTATTTTTCATTTTCTTTCAGAAGGGAAACTGCTTTGTGTGTTCCCCTCCTCCTCTCCCTACCCCAACAGAAGCTCTTTGGGAAGGATGTCAGTACAATTCTTCAGAATCTTGATTGCTTTATATTTTCTTTCCTTATTCTCACTGACAAATCTTCATTTTCTTATGCTTTTTGCTTCCCTTTGTCCCTGTTTTCAGTCCTTCCCCCCCCACCCCCTTTAAACATGAGATTGTAATTGGTTTCCAGTAATAAACCAAGCCAGTCCACAGGTAGATTTTAAACTATGAATCGTGTGAAACTCATGCTCATTGTTGCCAGCTCTAGGCCCCTGGTCCCTGGATACAAAGAGGTGACAAAATAGATATAATTTTCTACATTTATCTCAAAGAACATAAATGTGAACTCATTTCCTTATCAGTTTACCTAAACTGGAGTTGACTGGGTCAACATAGAAAAGGTTAAATTGACTCTTCCCAATTATTGTCTGGTATTGTTCTGAACCATCTGAGGGGGAGGTAGGAAGGTCATGCATATGCCATCTGGGTTCTGTGATGTAGATCTCAGGCATTAGGATTCAGTGTTGGAAGTATAGTAGTCTTTCACTCAGACAGAATGTAAGGAAAATGGCTTTGTGGTCTCAGTGCCAAGGCTAGAAGAAATAAACGTTTTTGTTTTTGTTTTTTTATAGAATGCTTTACCTCCTCAATACATTTTGGGTATAAGCAAATGGTATATGTCATAAAAATGGACAAATGATTGTACTGACTGCCATTATTTTTAAATTCTAGAAAAGGAAACAGGTAATCTTCCAGAAGAAATGTTTTAGAAAAGTGTGAATGAGTCTTTTGTAGCTCTCTGAAAGTTGCTGAGTGTATGAAATAGTGGTCCTTTGTCACTTACCTGTCTGGTTTGACAGGAGTGTGAAACCAAGATTGCTCAAGAGATTGCCAGCCTTTCAAAAGAGGATGTTTCCAAAGAAGAAATGAATGAAAATGAAGAGGTTATAAATATTCTACTTGCCCAGGTACTTACATTTTAAGTCTCTATAATATTTTCCTGGCTAATTTTCCTCTTTCTGTATCTCAAGAAAATTCCATTATATATACTGCATTGAAAAGAATGGAGTGACTAGATTAATAATAGAGGATAGGTTTATAAGGGATCTTTTTTTTTTAATAAAGTGAATTGACAAAAGCAGTAGTTTTCGAAGTGTGACCCATAAAGGTCATACTCCATGGTAGACCATGGTCTGATAACCAAAATTACCATTAAATAAATTGTTTTTGTAGATGTGTATCAGTAATTTACCTTTTTTTGTTGTTAAATATAAAACAAGTTATCACCATGGATATTTTGTAAGAATCAGGATTAGGGGCCTTCTTCCCATTACAGTGAAGTTTGTTTGCCCCTGTCGAGTTGGTCAGGTCATCCTGTCTGCAGTTGGGTCCCACTGAAGTGCTCCTTTACCATGCATTTACAGTTAGGATTTGCTTTGTCCAGGTGTATAGGGCAGTAACAGAGGAGTGTCTTCCAAGCTCTTGAGATGATATTCTTTACTCCACAGTTTCAGTGTGTGGCATATAAATTTCATAGTTTGGAAGAGAATGGCATTGCTAAGATTAAATCATACAGTGTTTTTGTGATTGCATAGGAAGTAAGACATGTACATTCCCTTTTGTAATACATTCATAACTTTGGTTTCTAAAAGGTTACAAAGAAATCTTGAATTATACCTTTTTTTTTTTAATGGAAATTAGACCAGAGGTTACTTCCCAAGAGCTCTTGAAGAAATAGGACAATTTTCCCTATGTGAAAATCACAAAGAAAAGAAATTTATTTGGAATTAATTATTTCAATCACTGTATTGACTGGATGTAAACCAGCCACCTCACTTCCCCTAATCACCCTAGTTTTTATTTGGTAGAAGCCAAAAGCTATCCTTTCATGAAGTATACGTGTATATATAAAGCTTCCTGTATCTGTGGAGCACTGAGGTGTAATACTACGTGAAACACCATCTATTTTACATGCTCTTTATAATCCTTGAGTCATAATTTGCCAGTTTACAATAGAAATTCTTATTTCCTGAAACTTGTAGAAATATAGACCTTAGCACAGTATTTGAAAAGATTTTGAGATCTGTAAACATGTCTCCAATGACTGGGTTTCAATGTACAGAAGAAATTACATAGGTAATGAAAAACTGCTCAGCATGAAGCATCATTCATTGCACTTGAATAAGTATTGAACACTGGCATCAAGACCTTTTTGCCCATGTGGAGTCTGCTCAGGGAGATGTTTAAAGGTAATTCTGTCAGAGGACTTCTTGGTCAAGTGTGCTGTAAGTCTAAGCAACACACAAAGGTTATCTCTCCTCTTCTCAACCTTGTTTTTCAAACCCATGCAGCTTATCATAAGGGAAAAGTTCAACAGTAACCTTTTAATTTAATAATTTTTCTGCATAAGCTAGATGAATGATATTAGACCATAGAGGCCAACATCTTAAAGTATTTTACTTTTGTTACCGCGCATAGTAATAAGCATTATTTGTTAATGTTGTAGACTTTGGACTTGAAACACATTTTAAATACTTGATTTTTGTGTTTCAAAATTTGATTATGAATTGAAAGTGAGTCTGCCATCTATTCTGAATTTATTATAGTCCATATTAACCCATTCTGAAGATTTGCCAAGAAGCTAACTAGGAAGGAATGAAGCTCTGATCTGCAAATTTGTTGTAGCCTTACAAAACCTTATCATTAGGATGCCTAAGCTAGAAGCAGCAAGCAAGTCAGTTTGAATCCTTCCCATTATCTCAGGAAACCTTCTTGTGTTGCCTAGGAGGAAATCATTCCTATTTTCTTTTTTTTTTGTTTTTATTTTTTTTTAATTTATTTTTGACATGTTTGGTTTTCAGCATTGATTTTCACAGGCGTTTGAATTACAAATTTTCTCCCCATTTCCTTCCCCCCCACTCCAAGATGGCGTACATTCTGGTTGCCCTGTTCCCCAG
>CM053622.1:197149538-197164668 GCA_028646595.1 Phalanger gymnotis | reverse complement strand
TGTCCTGGGTTGGGGCCCTGCTTCCCTCTGCCACTTTGTGGGTTCTGCAGCTCTAGAATTGGTTCAGAGCCATTGTTTTATAGGTTTTTGGAGGAACTTGGTGGGGAGCTCACGCCAGTCACTGCTTCCCAGCCGCCATCTTGCAATCATTCCTATTTTCTCTGATTCATGCTCTACGTATTTTATGTTATTCCATTCAGATGCTGAGTGGAGGAGAGAATAGAACTATCATGCCAGCTAGAGTATCTTCACCTAATTTTCATGTCTCTCCAGAGTTTGAAGTGCCTACTATCTGCCTGCTTCTTTCTTTTGTCTTCTGTATTATGTAAAGAAGCTTTAGCATGGGCAGATGGTTGCTTCTGCTCTGTTCTATAGGTGATTAGCCAGACTTAAAAATACCTAGTTAACTTTGGAAATGAAAATTTAGAGTTACAATTAAGTTTTTCTGAAAATGGGTACTGACATTTTTGAGGAATAATGTGAGAGTATAAATTTGGATTATAAAACTTTTTTTTTTGGTTAAGCTAACCTTGCTTTCTGAACTGGGTCCTTCTTATTAGAATTATTTCAAAACTCAAGACCCTGAATATAAGCCTGTGCCTCAGTCTCTATCATAAAACCTTCCTGGTTTTATGTAGCTAATGTTACTTTGGACCCAAGATGGAATTTGAGAGGGAGGTCACTCAAATGGGTGAGTGATCAAGTAGTGAAAAAGGATTAAAAAGAGCAGGGTTAGCCTCTTCAACTTTGGATCTATTTCTGTATATTGGTTGCCTTGAAGTTCTTGGAAATTTAGGGCATTGGATTCTCCCAAGAATTTAGGATTTTATAGAGTTTTCTGTGAAAAATTCAAGACCTGCTCAGATAATTTTTCTTGGTTATTTTAGGAAAATGAGATTCTGACAGAACAGGAAGAGCTTCTAGCTATGGAACAGTTCCTCCGGAGACAGATTGCTGCAGAAAAAGAAGAAATAGAACGTCTCAGAGCAGAAATTGCTGAAATCCAGAGGTAAGGAAGAGCCTGGGGAAACTTTGAAAATACTGCCTTCCTCCTCCTAAAGCCTACCATAATTTCTGATCACTATAACTTGGGGACAAGCCTTAGCCACTTAAAAAAAAACCTCTAAGAGTTTTCGTATTAAGTCACATTTATTTGGCTTTCCATTTGCCTAAAATAATGGTGTTAGAATTAAATATGTGTGCAGAAACCTGATAAATATTGGCAGTCCCATTTTCTTTGCAATGTGGTCCATGAAGCTTTTGATCACCTTTACCATTCTAGTCGTCAGCAGTATGGTCGGAGTGAAACAGAAGAATATTCCTCTGAAAGTGAGAGTGAGAGTGAGGATGAAGAGGAGCTGCAGGTCATTCTCGAAGACTTACAGAGACAGAATGAGGAGCTGGAGGTAAGAAATTGTTTCTGAAAAAAGTCACCATCAGTACTAGTTTGGGAAGTGGGATCTTATGAACTATGGACTTACTTGGGGAAGTTCCTTTTCTTCACTGCCTGTAGGGCACCAGTTCTTAGTTATGGGATGTTATTCTTCAGCAGTTGACAAGCCACTTATGAGTTACCAGGCATTTTCTGCTTGGACAGGTGAATGTCTACATTGACATGGCTAGCTGCATTCTTTTTTCCTTAAGGCAAGTCTCTGTTCCTGCCTGCTATTTAGGCTGGCTAAATATTCCTGCCTAATGTTCCTGTCTACTATTTAGCTGGCCCTCAGGGGAAAAATATTTGCATAAAGGAAAGACCCAATTTCTTTATCCACACTCAAGGAAGGAGAATCTTTCTAAGATAAACTATCAACAGCAGAACGGCTGTGCCCTTGGATAATAACCACGTTCAACCTTAGTTTCCTCTGAAGAGATGAAGGGTTTTGACTGGGAAATCTGGGATTTTATGAGAGCAATAAGTACATCTGTAAGAGCCCTGGGGGTTTTAGTGCACTCCAAGTTCAGGGTGAGTCACCAGTGTTTGATGAGAGTCAAACCGAGAATGCTATGTCATGCCACAGTATCCCAAGAGTTAGAGGTGATACACTTACTGTGCTCTGCCTTAGTTGAACCACATCTGGAGTGTGCTGTTCAGTTCTGAGCTCATTTTTGGAAGGATGTTGATCATGCTGGAGAATGACCAGGATGATAAAGGACTTTAGATCATGAAGTAAGACTGGCTGATGGAACAGTGGCAGATTTAGGCTTTTTTTTTTTTTAAGGAAAAATTTGTAATGATTAGAAAGGGACTGGACCAATGATTTCTCTACAGTTAATCATCTTGGAGTATCCTAGAGCACTGACTTAGTGACTTGCCTGGAGTCACACAAGCCAGCCAGGCAGCCAGCGGCTAGACTTGAATTTAGGTCTTCATGGCTCCAAGGCTGTGCACCACTGCACAGGCTAATCACAAGTACCGAGTTTGTGGTTCCCTTTCACTGTCCATCTTTCTGTCAAGACCGGGTGTCCATTTGTTGGGGATAAACCACCTTGCCGATTGCCTTGCTGGACAGCTCCAGTTGGATGGCCCATAGGCCAAACTCAGCTTATGTAAAACGACTCATCATCCCCTTTCCCTCCTAATCCCTAACCCATTCCTTTTCCTAATATCTTGATTTCTGTCAAGGGTACCACTATTCTTTTAGTCATTCAGGTTCCCAATCTCTAAATCATCTTTAATTCTTCATTTTCATTTAACCCTCAGATCCAATCAAGTGCCTGCCTCTTGCCACATCCTTTCTCATATCCACTCCCTTTCTCTCTACTCACAAGGCTTCTACTCCAATTCAGGGCAGTACCTCTTACCAGCTCTTACAGTAGATTTAGTCTGCCCTTTCTAGTCCACTCTACACAACTGCCTAATTGATATTCCTAAAGCTTAGGTCTATCCATGTCACTTAATTGGTTCCTTATTACCTCCAGGATAAAACATAAAACTCCTCTTTTTTGCAGTTAATACACATTTTAGTGCTCCAGCCTATCTTAGAGGTATGTAGTTCTCCATTTCCTCTTCATGCACTGTAAATTCTGCCGACACCAGACCGTTTGCTCTTCCCTGTACATGAACTTTCCTTCTCCGGACTGTTTTTTACAGTCTTTCTCCCATACCTGGGATGTTTTCCTTGCAGGAATCCTTAACTCAATCCAAGGCTCAGCTCAGGTGCCACCATCTAAAGGAGAACTGGATTGATTCTTCCAGGTGTTAATGAAATTGCTGCCTGCCCCACTCTACTGCCCTTGCCATATTATTTTGTATCTATTGTCTATATTTTGTCTTTGTTCTAGTAGAATGTGAAAATAGGGATTTTTGCTCTTTGTATACACCATACCTATCCTGTTGAATTTGGGATGTTGTAGAAGGGATTCTTAATGAGGTTGAATTAGCTGCCCTCGGAGGTTCCTTCCAGCTCTGAGATTATTTAACTTCTAAAGTTTTTTTTCTCATTCCCAACCTAGGACAATGATACCTAGGCAGTGATCAACCAAGGACAGTGTATTGTGAAATATAATGGCTCTTATACATTTGCCATTCCATAGCCACTCTGAGACTTCTGGAAAGAGAGAGAAGGGGTTTTTTAGACAGACTGAGTGCCTACTAAATAGCCTATTTTCCTATACTTGGCTGAGGCTGAGAATGAGAGAGAACATGGAGATCTTGATGTAAATTGAGGAGTTTGTAGTATGGGGAGACTCTCCCTCATTTTATAGATGAGGAAATGTAGGCCCTGAAGAGTGAAGTGATTGGTCCTGAATGACAGAAGTGGATTAGAATTAGAATTAGAACCAAGATCCTCTTGCTCCAGATAGCCCTCTGCACTAGCCTGTGCTGGCTAATGTGACCACAGAGAGGCCGTACCTGCTTACTCCCTTCTGCATCCCCTTAAAGAGCCTCACTTAAATAGAGTCGGCTTGGGGTCCTCATAACACTTTATTATGACAGGAAGTGAAAAGTGGCATGAGACTGACACTGGGGTGAGGTGTCTCTAAGAGGTTGGACAATTTGTTATTACGCCAAAGAACGTGTCTTTCAACTCCAGGAAAGAATTTTTAGGCCAACTATACCAGTATAGTGTATCTTGTCTCCCCAAGGAAGATTTAGTAATAACAGTAATAGCTACCTAGCATTTATATAGTGCTTTACAGTGTCCAAAAGCACTTTATATGTATGATTTCATTTGATCCTCATAACTACTCTGTGAGGAAAGTGCTGAAACTGGAGCAGAGAAAGCTTAAAAGAACTGCCCACAGTCTCAGAACTAGGAAATATCTAAGGCAAGAAAGAACTCTATCTGGTCTTCTAGCTACCCTAGGATCATAGCCAGATAGCAGTCAGAGGGGACCTGTCCCCTCTTGTTTACTTACCCAGCTAAGGCTCCCAGGAGTACTGCAGCAGGAGTGGATTTTGAACAGGGCTGAGGTTTTGCATCAAGTTTCACAAGTTCCAACAAGCCATTTTCTTAGGGACAAAAAATGTATTTTAAACCCAATATATCTAGATGATGGGTGGGATTGGGCAATGGGGCTATAATTAAATACTGGCACATTTCTTTAAATGATTGTAAGCATGTAGCCACCAAAGGAAGCAGTACTTTTTGTCCTTCCCTAATTGAGCTTACTGCAACAAAGAGACCACTGTGTCAGATTTCTTTGCCATTGAGTAACCATTTTTTTTCCCTCACTGCTTAATTGACACTGTTCCTTCTGTTATTGGTAAAGATAAAGAACAATCATTTGAACCAAGCAATTCACGAAGAGCGAGAAGCCATCATTGAACTTCGAGTGCAGCTTCGACTCCTCCAGATGCAGCGAGCAAAATCTGAGCAGCAGGTGCAGGAAGATGAAGAGCCAGAAAAGCGTGGGGGTGGACCTCAGCAGCAAAGAGACAGTGTCCCTGAAACAAAAGCAGCAAAAGAGCAGCAGCCAAAGGCGGTCAAGGAGCAAGCGAAGCCATCACCAAGCAAAGACCGGAAGGAAACACCAATATGATCAGCCTGTAAGGCATCAATGAAATCTACTAGACTTAACAAGGACTGTGCAATTTACTGTAATACTGAGAATAAAAGTGCACACATCTCTTCTGGTGTATATTATGTAAAGACGTCGTTTAATCCTGGGGATGCTTGTCTCTTTCATATGTATGAATTCTACCCATCAGGCTCAGGTTACACAAAGTGTACAAAGCAGTGAAAGCATTTTCAGGCTTGGAGGGGACAGACGTGTTTTCCAGATAGAGTTAGCTTATTTGAAGATTAATTTGCTTCAGTTCACATTAAATGAACCTCAAAACTTTTAAGTAATTCTCAAGAATAGTTTGATTTTTTTTAAACCAAAAAATGTTTTTTTTTTGTTTGTTTTCACTACAGCAGATTGGAGGCTTGATCTCTTTTCAGGGGAAAACAAATCAGACATGAATTACTGTATCTGCCTTGTGAATTGATCTGTTGTTTCACCCATCTTGATTTCTGCTTACTTAGTCACTTTTGCTTGTGCCTTTTATACCTTTTTGGTGCATAATGGGGGAGCCATCTGAACCTTTCATGATGGACAAGAATGGCTTGGGCTAACGGGCTACTTTTATATATCCTTATAAATTCTAACTTTGCAATTCTAGACTATACTAAAATAAATTTACACCACTCCAGGACTGCATGGTTCAGTCCCAGTAACACAGATGTGATCGCCCTCAATGCTCTCCTGTATCAGAACTGTTTGGCAGCACGAGCCACAAAGAACAGAAAGTGAGGATAGATAGGCCCACTTGTTGCTAATTTTGGCCACACCATTAATCAGCAAGTAACTCCATGTTCTTCAAAGCTTTTCCACAAAGCTGGTTGGAGGCATTAGCCTTCTCCAAATTTCTTTCCAAACAGAAGTGGGTAAATCTTTAATGTGACTGATCTTTTATTAAATACAGGTGGATTTCTATTGCTTGCTTAGGCTAGAATGTAATGTCTCTTTGCCTGGTTAAGCCATATACTCTCTTGAACAAAACTTTAAATTCTTTCAAGTGAGCCTGATTTATAGCCTCCAGTTTGATAGGATTCAGCAATAGAAAACCATTACTTTTTAATAGTTGCTATGCTGTTCTTTACCTTTATTAATTCATTGAGATTTATACCTAAAAGCAGTGAACCTTCCCTAACACCTGTCGTCTTAGGCCATTTTCTGTTTAAGAGAGTTATTTTCTGTTAGAGATTAAATGATGTCCATGAAATTTGTCAAATATTCAACATATGACAATGAAAATGAACCCCAAGAGCATTGGTATTCTTTATTCCCTAGAATTTTGAGTATTTATTTTCAGCACCTCTTGGATGTGGTTGTATCCTCTACCTATTGCACTGTTGTGAATTGTTGGCCATTATTTGATTTTGTACAAAAAAAAAACCTTTGATATGTTATAGAAAACAACATACTATTTTTTTAAAATCTGGAGAGAAGATATTATGGTGACTAAAATATGGTCAAGGTGATGAACGTAAATGTATAAAGCCTTCTTAGTGTTCTGTTACGTTCATTTTCTATTTGCTGGCAAAAATATTTAAGGTTACTTTTTTGTTTGCATAAATACTAATTTCTATCAAGCTGTTTTGATTTTTTAATCAGTGTTTCCATTCTCTTATTATTGGCTAACTTTTATTTTGTGCCAGGACCATTAAGCATCAAGCAAATAAATTCAAGCAGCCATTTGGGAAAAAAGTTTCCAATTTCTTAAATGCTCATTTCTTTGAAATGGTTTTAAATGTATCTTGTGGAAAGCAAGGGGATGGATTATGTGTTCAAGGGGAGAGGATTTGGTGGGGGTTGGTGAGGGGGGAAAGACTGGACCTGTGATCTCAGTGGTACAAGGGAACTCCTTATGAAACACCCCCTACCACCACTCCCCATCACCTCCCTCCAAAACAGATAAGACCTGTCATGCAACTTATGAGTTAGAGAATTACCTGGAGCACTGAAACAGTGACTCTGTCCGGGATCCCACAGCCTACTGTATGTGTCAGAGGCAGGACTTCAAGGAACTTAAAACCTATTTTCTAGAATCTTGTCATTTATATGTAAAGACATCTACATGACCCATCTGTACTTAACTGTGTTGTTTTTATGATGGTTTTGTGTTGTCTCTTTGATACCAAGAGCTTATGTTTGCACAAGCCAAAAGGTTGGGGTTAGGTGTACGAATATGGCCATGAAACAGATTTTCTGTGAAACCTAACAGGCTTATATGGGGAATGTACCATGATCATCTTAGGCGGTAACCAAGTGAGCTATCTTACCAAGGTGGCTACTTTTTTAATAACAAAAATTGGCAGCTAATCAATTTTTTGTAAAATGTTAATATACTTTTATCTGGTTCTGTTACTGAAAGTGAAGTATCTATTTGAATTATTAACACTTGCTCCTAGCTGTATCTTGCTATTACTGGCTTTGAATAAAAATTTAGGTTTGATTTCTTTGAACATTATGTAACCCTAAAAGCTTAAGATTTCTACAAATTAAAACTTAGGAAAAAATATTAAGTTACATTGCTTGCATCTTGATTTAACAATATAGAAAATACAAAGAATTACAAAGGAAACCAATGATAATATTTCCTCATTCAGGTTCATGGACCCTCAGAACTCTCCAGGGATCCTAGGTTAAGAACCCCTGCTCTACCGTTTGAAATGACCTTTGAATTATCTAAAGGAGAGAAATTTTCCAGCCTGATAAAATTGTATAAATCAACCCCCAAACCTATACATCATTTTTCCTAAAAGCCTTCTATAACCAACCAACAAATGTAGGGTATAAATGTATTGTGTAATCTGGTGCCTCTTAAGGGGTCATGCCCTAATAAGGACTTTGCCAAAATCTGAAATCAAACCTCAGGACTGAAACTAGGCCAGATCAGAGTTGGAAACCTGAATTCATTAGAACATGAAGGATACAAATAGTCTTTCTTCGTGCTAAGATAGTCGTCTCTGAAACAACTGTAATGTTACATAGTTCTTGAGCAAATAAGTGGGGAAATACATATAACTGATCCCAGTTGTGACTGACTGAAAATAACTTCCTCTTTCTCTGGGGAGTTTTGGATGATTTTGTTTCATTTTTGCCCAGCACCTGCTGGTAGTAATGACAAAGGTGTTTCTCGCTTTGTTACACACTCAGAACAATTTGAGAGTTTGGTGCCTTGTTCTGTTGTTCAAACCACATAAAAGCAATTGAGGATTTTTCTTCCCCTGGGAAACGAGGCCTAGTTTTGATTCTTTCTGCCTTCCATTTTTTTTTTTGGAGGGGGGGAAAGCAGGGCAATTGAGGTTAAGTGACGTGCCTTGTAGCTCTCACTGGGCTTGGAAAAATGCCTGGGTCTCCTGACAGATGGGGAGAAAAGCTGTGGGGTCAGTGATTCTAACCAGCATATGTGAAGGATTAACTTGGGTAAAAGACAATTACATTAGAACTAAGTGATGGTGCAGATTATTTTATTTTATCCTTAAACAAGTTCACTAATTAAAAATGGAATTGATGATACACCATGTAGAATGGAGTGTTCTTCAGACCTATGCACAGTATCACATACCCCACTTAATTTTTGAATATGGGGTGATAACTTGGCAGTAATCTTTCTGCTGAATGTTCTCTTTTGTGACTAATAAATAAGCATCTATAGTGTGCACAGCTCTAGGATACAAAGCAATAGTCAATTCTTCTATCTTTAAGAATCTTACTATTTTTGTGGAGTGGGGGGAGAGAAAAGGGATATGTGCACCTATGATTAGTAAATACAATATAATTTGAGCAGGCAGATAACACTAACAACAAAGGGCATCATGAAAGCACATAGGACCTAGCACGTGAGCTGGGTCTTGGAGGAAATGTGATCTACATATGGGGAGTGCCAAGGTGAGATGGGACGGGACAGGACAGTCGGGCTGGAATGTAGCAAGTAGAGGAATAGGAAATCAGTCTGGGGTGAAAGGAGAGCTTCACCGATGATTTTTGAGTAAGGGAATGATGTGATTAGACCTGTGTTTGAGGATTACTAAGCTATTTGCAGGTTTCCTCTGTCTTTAGCATCCATATGTACAGGCCCACCTAGGGGCAGGAAGAGAGCAAAGCCTGCTCCAGTTAACTAACCTGTACCTTCATTGATCTTTTTAGTTTATAGGAACTGAATGTTTAATATTTGGTTGTCTCCCTATTTTCCAACTGTGTTCAAAGCCCCAAACAAGCAGTGAGATATCTGAGGTGGCACAGTTGATGGGCACGGGCAGAAGAGACCAAGAAACCCTGGAAGAATGATACACCTAACCTTTGATCAATATCAACAGTCCAGGTCTCTTACAGATGAAGCTTGGAGGAATTCGATATGTCTGGAGATGAGGACTTTATATCCAGATTCTTTGTGCTCTCTTCGTACACCACCCCTCCATTCAGCTGAGGATAATCCAAAGAAAAGGGGGAGAAAGGCTAGGCTGCCCATAGCTTTAAGTCACAAGGATTATGGAATCAGCATGAAATATGAAGCCCATTTCTTGCTCCTGTGGTGCACTTAGTATGTGGAACCTCACAAGGACCTTTACAAAGATGGGTGTTTTGTCATTTCGTGTTGCTCAGTTTAATTTGAATTGAGCTACATCCAGCATTTCTTCCGTTTTCCTCTAAACTTGTGTCTTATGCTGAAAAATCAATGTGCCTGTCACCTCTAGCCCCCAGTTCCCTAATCAACATTTCCAGGTTTTGGAGGAGCTGAGCTTATACTCACTTGGGAGCTTTTAGTAGTGATGAGAAGGGCCTTAGTCATTCAAAAAGAATCACAAATTGATTGTATAAGGGAATATTTGTGAATAGAGCCCTTGCCCCACCCTTTTTATCTAGTCTTTCAGGGTTTTAATACAAAAGAATTATTTTCTTAGCAACAAAACCTGAAACCTAAACGCCAATTGAAGAAGGCATCCAGCTTCAGAGTCAAGAAGGTGGGGGAAGAAGGAAGTAAGCTTAGCAGGGCAGGTTTGGTCTGTCCATATTGAAAGCCTGGTTTAAGACCCTATTAATTGGCAAAGCCTCCACCCTATAGTACTCCTCACTTCGGTTGATGCTATTTTTAGTTCACTCTCTACCTTGAGAAGGCTATCTAGTCTCGGTGGGGGAAAAAAAAAAAAACTGCTTCTAGTGCTTGGCTGGACCTCTTTAAAAACTGGGTATGACAGTGCAGCATCTCCTAGAACAACCATATGGGGTTGTGACCCACAGTTTTAGAAGCGCAGTACTAGAATACAAGTCCAACAGCCTTGTTTTCTTGAGGTTATAGCTGAGGAAAGAACTCTCATTTTCCTTAGTTTGAGTCAGCCAGTTACTGATTTTTAGAAATCATTTTTGAGCTGGAACGGTTTCTTCCAATTCCCTGTCCCAACTCCTCTCCTACTGTATACTGTGTATCTTGCTCTTTGAGAGCATTACCCTACATGGAAATGTTCTGCCACATTTCACTGCTGAAGTAGCGTCAGTTTTTCCTGGACCTGGTCAGTTAAATCCCTGTCATACCCTCCATTTCCTAAGGGTGCAGCTGTCAAATGCGTTTGCTCCTAGGATCCTCTGTGTGCCAAAAAGCCTGCTGCCTTAGATGCCATACATTCTTGGAACAGCATAGGGCCGAGTTCTGCAAAATGGAAGATTTACCTGAAGTACTATGTTTTCAAAGATACTTTGTTAATATAGCAAAAGCCCTGAAAGCTATACTCTGCAGTGTCTCTGAGATTCCAAGTGAGTACTCCAGTGTATATGAAAGTCCCCCCTCACTTTGCCCAGAAACCAGGCAGTTTAGGAAGCTATTCGGAACATTAATAACATAACATTTCAAGACTGCTAAGCTTTTATAAAACGGCAGACACAGCTTTTCATGTTTGCACAATTGCCCTTGTGACTTGAACTAGAGAAGTGTTAGCTAAAGTTTTATGGAGCTGTCAGAATTTTCTAAACTGACTTAAATGATCTTTCTGAGTGACAGCTGAATGAGTGACTTCAGAAATTTAAAAAGTAATCTCAAGACTGGCCCCCGGGGCATTCAGGAATGTAAAAAGATCAATGTCTAAAAAAATCTTCAGATTAAAGAAAGCATATAGCAGTAACTGTAATCACTTCTACACTCTCTCAGGTTTATATTGAGATAGGGTAAGTACAAATAAATTTGCTATGCTTTTTTTCCTTCCTTCTTTTTTCCCTCATGACAGTCCATGAGGAATGTGTTTTCATTTTTTCTACCTTCTCTCTCTTCACCACCCAGCCTCTTGCTGCTGCTGCTGCTGCTGCTGCTGCTGCTGGAAGCCAAAATTTTCTTGCCTAAACTGATCCTGACTGACCAGTTCAGCTCCTGTTCCTCATGTTCAGCACAGCTTCTGTTTCCCCATAACATGCCTGAAAAAAGTAGAGCAAGTTATATCTAGACTAGTCTTTGGGGCACATGTGACTAATTATTAAGAGACTGTCCTTTTAAAAACCTCTCATTTCAAGTTGATGAGACACTTCAGTTCACAGATTTAGAGCTGGAAGACATCTTAAAAGATCTATTCCAATCCTCTCTATCTCACTTTACAGAAGAAAAAGACAAGGCTGAGAGAAATTGACTTGCCCAAAATAATAAGCAACTTAAGTAGAAGGCAGATTTGAACCCAGGAGTTCTTAATTCCAAATGACTGCTCTTTCCGTATATGTTGCCTCTCAATTATTTAGCAGACCACTGAAGTATTTATTGTATTGTTTTAGCTGAAGGTCCTTTAGAACTTGTATTTATTTCATGATGTTTCCTAGAACAATACCATAAGCAGCCTAAAAACAGCCAAAGAAAAATGTGGCAATTCTTTACCTTTATAGATGGTCAATAGTTAACAGCCCAGGATTGGAAGCACGAATTTTAAGCTTTCCCTCCTCAACCCCACCTTAACCTCAGACCAAATCCTATCTCGTGGAGTGTAGGAGGCCTTTCTCAATTTCTCCCTTTCCCCTCGTTTGGAAACATTTGCATGTTGTCTCCCCACAAGACTTCGAGCACCTTACAGGCAGCACCGTGTATTCCATGCTTAGCACCAGGCCTACATAGTAGGGGCTTAATAAATACTGGATTAATGTGGTACTGAGAATAATGATGTTACTGTGGGGATGTAATTTCTCTCTGCCTTTTTATAAAAAGGAACTGTTACTGCTTTGTATGGCTTTTAAAGAACTAAGAATTTTCAAGAAAAGTGTATCATACACTGTTTTGCCTTGTAAGCAGGAAAATTAATGATACACCAATAAATAAGCTCTAGGAAACTAGTCAGATGTCACTAGTAAATGGTTGGATTGAAAATTCAAGATGAGAGAAGACCGGTTAGCATATGGACCCTGGAGTATATAATTAATTGCTGGGATGTTAGCTGCAGGTTAGCTAGCACAGCAGAGTTAAGCGGCATAGCCAAATGCTCCTTAAATATTCCTTAAACACAGAAAATGTCTACACTCCTTTCCCTGTATATACCTCCAAATTGTCTGGGGACCTTTTGGCTGTTCCATCAGCGTGGATTAGTAGTAATTGGGCAGATGCAGAGGATTTGCTCTGTCTGTTTCCATTCTGCCCTAGCATTTCCTGTAGCTATCAGATTCAACAGAATCCAGACCCTGACCCTCCCAGTCCGGCTTCCCAAAAGTCCCCCAGGTAAACAAAGGCACTTGTGATACCTCTTGATTTTTCTCTTTGATCCTGAGGACCACCTGGAGCCTGGTGTAGAGGGGTTAAGGTTCCAGTGGGGCCCACTGCTGGCTTGCCAGAAACACTAAAGGACAAAGACTATCTCTTCACATACATTTTTAGAGCCTTGGAGAAAACACTAAACTACTCGAGGCAAATAAGGTTTTAATCAATCTAGTACCCCATGTTGTACTAAATCAAAAATACAGATCATCAATCACATTTATTTCCAAGTGTCTAAAACCAGCCAAGAGTATGTACATCTTATTAATAAATTTTATTTGGACAAGTAGAGAACAACTTGTGTCACAACAACAGTTTTAAACAACATGATTAAAGACTGCGGTGCTCCCCAGAGTGGTCACAAGTATGTACAGTACGGGAAGAACAAAGCTGCACCTCAGAGCTGATCATGATCCAGTTAAAAATACCTGACATATAGTACACGTGCTAATAAATTTCCTTCCGGTCATGACCAGCATGAAAAAAAATAGGACATAGGTATTCAGCAACGGTTTCTGCTAATGGATACAGCAATATGCTGCATTTAAGAGTTAAAATCAGATTCTAGTTTAGTGTTAGCATCAAGCCCTTAAGAGAAATCCAAACATTTCTATTTTCCCAATTTACACACATCAAAAACTATTCACACTTACTCAGGATGGGGCCAGGCAGCAAGCCACAGCACCCTAATCAGGTCCTTGCCTGGATAAAAACGTTTAGAGCTAATACTGGAGGCCTCTTTTACATCCTGTTACAACACATCTGCCTTTCTGGCTAAGACAATTTCATCTACTGGTTGCTAAAGTAAAACTTGCTAAGTTAACTCCCAAGGAGAAAACAATGCAGGTTTTGGGACTGTTATCCCTTCCAAAATGCTCTGCCAATTCAAGTTTCATTCATTCAGGAAGACAGAAGGATTTAAGGCTTCGGTGACAAGTATAATCCTCTGAGAAATTAGTATTTCCTAAAGTCAAGATGAGCTAGTTTACCACACTTTCTCTTGACTCTTAAGATCCCTGGCGTCAGGTGGAGGTAACTGGCACCTGTAGTTAGGTCTGGCAAGAGAGGGAGATCTTTCCTCCTTCAGAAAAGGCTGTCCCAGATCATCCATGTCAGGAGCACTTGTGGAGTTTAAGCAGAAGAGACAATGAGACTCGGGCTCTTTAATAAGTTGAAGAAGCTGTACTCATAGCATCTTCAGCAATTTTGTTACTAGAAGGGTGAATGCTTGCAAAGTATTTGACATCACTGTCACTATCCATCTGAAGAGCCATAATTGTTTGTTCCACAGCTTCCTGATGAGAGTTAGCAGAACTTAAGAAATACTCTGCAAACGAAAACAAAATAAGTGCAACAATATTTAATGTTTTTCAAGTGTAAATTTGGAAAATTTGTATAAGTGACTCAATAATAAAGAGATTCATTCTTCTACAAGGCATTTACTCCTAGTAAAAGTCAATGATGGTAACAAAAGCCCTACATACACCAAAATACTTGGAGCAACACTTTTTGCAGTAGCAAAGATCTGGAAACAAAGTCAATGCTCATCGCTTAAGAAATGGCTGGACAAGTTGTGGCACATGAATATAGTAGAATATGACTGCACTGAAAGAAACGGTACATATTGAATACTAAGGACAGACACATGAAGAGTCACATGAACTGAGGCAAAATGAAGAATGCAGAAGCAAGGGAAGAGTGAGCACCACGATTACAGCATTGTAAATGGAGAGAACAGCACTAGAACCACTAAAACTGAATGTTGAACAATTATTATGACCAAGCCTGGCCCTAAAAAGAGAAAAGAAAAGATACCTCCCTCCTCTTCTTTTCAAAGGTGGGGGATGTGGGTTTGAAATATCACAGATAATATCAGACTCTTTCTATGTACTACTTAATTTGCTATTCCGCCCACCCCCCCCCACACTTTTTTCTTGTTATACAAGATGGCTCTCTGGAGGGGGGTGATGGAGGGGAGAGAAGGGTTCAGAGGAGGTAAAGGCAAAAAGAAATAAACTAAAAATGTTTTTTAAAAAATCTGATGCAGTTACCACTAAAATATGGGAGCTGATTAAGATAAAAACCAGGTGACAGTCCTTTCACTGAAAGTCTTCAAGTTTAACAATCACTTGTTAGATGTACTGGAAAAAGGGTTCCATTCCAGATATATGGTTTGAACTAGATGGCTCCTGAGGACCCTTCCAGCTCTGAAATTCTGGGATAAAGTCTCTCTGATGAATTCTAAACTAGTCTATTATGTGACTATGCCAAGCACCTGTGATTTTTGTGTCAATCACAAACCTCTCTGTGACTTCTGTACTAAGTTTCCAGGGGTTGCCTCAATATAACGCTTGAGTGACTTGTGCAGGAGTCATGTAGCTAGTATCAGAGCTGACTGCTGAACTTAGGTCTTCTTGCCTCTAA
>CM053622.1:197130246-197149038 GCA_028646595.1 Phalanger gymnotis | reverse complement strand
TTTTTTTTTTTTGGTTCTGTTTCTTCTTTCTCATGATTCATTCTGTTGGTCATAATTCTTCTCCACAACTTGACTAGTGTGTAAATTAATTTAATGCCAAGGTATACATGGAAGTTATATGGGATTCCATGCCGTCTTGGGGAGGGAAGGGGGGAGGGAGGGAAGAAAATCTGGAACTCAAAATTATGTAGAACCGTGTGTTGCAAACTAAAAATAAAAAAAAAAACACTTTATGCTGTTCCCAAGTTCTTGATTTCTTAAATGGCAGCTACGACTATGAAACACTTTCCTCCAAATATATACCCTTAGCAGCCCTCTGAGATACTACAAAACACTACACTTCCATACCACATTAACTAAAAACTCTAAATTTAATGAGGAAGTAAAGGAGTTCAAGGAAAGGTGGTTCTGATATGTTTACAAGTATAACTACAAGAAAGTTGTTAGGGATTTCTAGGTATACAATAATGCCTTTCACCCATAGGAAACAGGATGAGTAAAGGAGACAGCATTCACAGACAGCTTTCTGAATCCTCTCTGAACCCAATTAATATATGAGCTAACTCTTTGAGGTAGAAGGTCCCGAGAAGCTGGGTGGGAGTCCTGAAGGCATGAATTCCCTCAGGGATCAACAGCAGCAGCAGTTTTAGATCTCCTGGCAGCAACAAGTAGCAACAACTTTAGCTCCCAGGGCAACAGTTGTAGCAGCAGGTTTTGTGTATCCGATATCTGAAGTCAAAGTTGGTAGTGGCAATGTGCGTATATAAGTTTTAATGTTCATCCCCAGAGATCAAAAGTCTTATTATAACTATATAAGTCACTCGAGAGCCTAATATGATAAACAGAGTGTTGTAGAATCCACTGAAAGCCAGGTTTAGTAGTGCTTGGAAGGCTCCTCTAATAATCTGCTTCATCTCAGTGTCTATCCTCTAGGATCATCTCTAGTTCATCCTTCATTTATCTTGTTGGTCTATACCTGTCTCCCGTATTGGAATGTGAGCTCCTTGAGGGCAGGGATTGTTTTTGTGCCCTTCTCTGGATCTCCAGTGTTTAGCACAACACTTGATAGTGTAGGTGCTTAATAAATGCTGACAATGGGGTCTTGAAGCAAAGCTTGGATCAGAACTGAAGACTTTTTGATTTCTAATTTTATACGAAAACTTTCCTCTGAAAGTATTTAAAGTATGAAGTAGGTTTATAACTTAACAATTAACTCCACAGATCTAGTTAACAAAGCAAGCACATCCATAATCTTTTATCTCAAAAGCAAACCAAACCTCCAATATAAAATGTAGCAAAAAGTGTAACATACTCAGCCAGTTCAGCTCGAAAACGCCAATTTCTGCTATTATCTGTTACTAAAAACTCCTGGAGCTGGTAAAGATATTCTCTTCTTTTGTCAATATGAAGAAGCTAGAATAATAGAATGGAACTTTCATCAAGGCAGGGCACAGAGCAGCTGTTAACATATTAATAAGAGGAATGCAGATAAATAACTGAAAAAAGAACCTTTAACTTTTGCTAAGAATAGTATTATCAAAAATATACTTAGATCTTCTTCAAATACTTTAAGCTAAATCAACAAATAAAATATATGTTTGCTTCTTCTAAGGTTCAAAATTATCATGGTCCCTGGGAAAGAGAATTTTGCTCTAGAAGCTAATGTAAAGTTCAATACCTTTCTAATTTCAAATGCTACAACAGCAACTGGCCATTTTGGTTACTCATTTTGTATCAAAACAACTCAATTCCACTCACCAAATGTCCGATGTCCAGTGGTAGTTTCTAGAACTGTAAGCTATACATTACTGTGCATAAATTATGGAAATTTAGTACCAGAGCTTGTCATGGTTCCACCACCATAAATATTAGAATAAACAGTTTGATCTGACATATCACTAATTGTAATGCACACATAAAATGAGATGTGTAGAAAGCTTTGCAAACAAAACGCCACGTAAATATAAGCTATTTGAATGAAGCTAAAAGAAATTTGTTATTTGAACATAAGCCTGTTGTTGGGGATCCAGCAAAATACTAACTAGCACAAACTGTGTGATGGTATCACTTAGCACTGTGACCCAAATTCATCTATCAGAGTGTTTTATAGATGGAAGGATCCACTAGAAACTCAACTGTAAACCACTGTTTTAACATGGAGCAGAAAGGCTGGCTGGCTTAACTTTAGTGGGCATCTATGGCAAAAAAAACTTAAAAATTACCTTCAGAAAATCATGTAAGTGTTTTAGGACGCCTATCCTGACTTCATCAAGGTCCTTTAAAAACCCATTGAAAATTGGAACCAGATCTGCAGCTGTCAATTGGTCTCCAAGTATTACTGCAAGCTCATGGATAGAGAATGCTAATGTCCTCCGAACTTTCCACTGCAAACACATAAATAAATGCATTAGTAAATAAATTACTGAGTACTTAATCTTTAATGGTGTATGAAATTAAATTTAAATTAAAATGTCCATTATGACAAAATTTGAAATCTGAATAAAACTGCCAGGATGTTAGTACAATCAATTTTCCATTATCTGTGCCAGTATAGTACCACAGTAGCAAATAAAAGAAAAATCTCCTTGTCAATGATATTGTCCAAAAGAATCTCTGCTCTACCCCCTACTAAAATTCTACCTCATTTTATTCTTTTACTAAAACTTGAGGATATTCTTCTTTCTCCTTTCTTAGTTGCACAGCCCTCTGGGTCCCAGGAACCAAAATTTAGGCTAGAATTAGATATATTACTGCTCAGATACATTGCAGATAAAATAGGCTTTTGTGGGATAGTCTGAAAACCTTAACATCATTTACAGTATTATTTCTATGAGAAAATATTTTGGGAGTTTCAAATAACCAACTTACAAATCAACTTTCGGAATAAAAATGATTCATAAAATTGAGAACTGCTTGTATATCTTTGTTCGGGATAAGTCAAAATACTTTGAACAAAATAATGAAGCCTAACTATGTATGACTCAGAAGGAGGCAAAAAGTTTTTTGGAGTTCAGGATCTCCAAATGTTTTGGGCATCTTAAAGGCCATGCTTCTTGAAGCATTAGATAAAATTTCATGAGTTCTTTAATTTTAAAAAAATTCCAGAAAAAGAACAAAAATCTTATGCTTATCTTTAACTTAATTAAAATCTTTTACCCACCTGCATATCTGATGCAAGAGTCTCATAAGTCTCTCTTAGACAGTGCCAGTTCTGCCTGCCAAGTGTAAGTGCCACACCTGGAAGGCTATATGCACAGTGTTTAGCAATCTCAGTGTCAACGGTCTGTGCACGAGAGGGATCAGTCATAGATAAGTACTGGTCCAACAATGCCTGAGGCACAACATCCTAATATAAGAAAGAAAAAAGATAATAACATTTTCTCAAATAGTTCTAAAAATCTAGTCTACTATTCACAAGATAAAAGGATATACAAATTATCTTAAAATAATATTATTCAGTATTTAATAACAAATGAACTATCTTATCAAAAGATGAAAATAACACCTAAAGGAAACAAAATGGAAGCCATAATAATAATAAAAGAAAGTTTTAAGCTTGGAAAAGCAAAAAAAATTAAAGCACAATTAGAATTAGTACATGTATTCAAAACGAGCCAAGAAAATCACTCAATGAATATGGGTTAAGAAAAGAAACAAGAATAAACACAAGTGAACACTCAAGGGCATTCTATTACTTACTTGTACTTTAGATTTTCTTTCCTCTTCAGGGCTAAAACTATCAGTGCTCAAGTCTGAATCATTATGCAGGTAATTAATAGCTGAATCCATACTCTGTTTAGAAAAAAAGATCTACTTAAAGAAAAGTCCGTTGTGTCTCTAGATATTTTCTTCATTTAAATGTCTTAAATTAATATCCTTACCTTCAAGGCTGCCAAAAGATTTATTTATATCACATACTGTAAAGTATCATTTTTATTCACCCCTATTCACTGTACTTCTCCTTCCCTCCCCTCCCCCCAGTGCAAATTCAGACAGTAAAATATCTTAAACCTCTCTGGTATTTTTTCCCTATGTCAAATAAAACTTTCTGAACAACCTTATGTGAAACACATAGGTTATTAAACATATGTAACTAAGTAGTTCTAAAAAAAGTCACATACATTTAAAATTTAGAATGCGGATTATTTTGAAATACAACCAATATTCTGAGTTAGACCATAAAACAGCATCTGTTTTCAATCTGCAGTTACAGAGGACATAAGATGTTACTGCTAATAGCCCTCTGGCTTTCTCCATGCTCACTGACACATTTTTGGTTCATACATTTTAAAAAAGGAAAGCAACAACAAAAGCTTTTCTTAAGTAAGAATAAGCTATCATACTGTCCCCATCTACAATAATACCAAATGCAGAGGAGTTTATTTTGGGGGCATTATTTATATGACTAACTATGCTTAATGTGATTTAACCAAAAGAACAGAATTTCACTCTGACTGTATGAACCCTCTCCTGAAAGTATTGGATGCCACCCCATGCCCCAATCCTCTTTCTAAGTGTCCTAGTAATAAAATGACTCTTTGGCTGGGGCAGTTAATAGAATCAAAGAGAGTTCTGTGCCCCACTATACAAATAAGGTATGTCTGTACATACATATAACACACACATACATACACACTGGTATGTGTGATAAGGAGGAGGGGTGGGACATAAGGAACTGGGCAATGATTACAAAGGTTTAGCTACAAGTACAAACCAAAGATGATGCTATTAATTGTACCCACCCTCACACTCCAGAGTCCAGATAATGTCACTGGCCCTCCGCAACATGGCCTCAAGTCCCGATCTTCTCCTGCTCAGATACTGTGCTGCTTGCTGCAGTGAAATGGTCCGATCAGAAACAAAGCACCTCTCCAAAAAGAAAAGGAAAGAGTTAATTTTTTTTCTTTATAAAGGGCTTTGTTTCCAGTAAGACTATTTCACTGCAGTGAGCTACATTAACATTGAGGCTACTAAATGGTCATGTAGACAGGGCTGGGATCTAACTTCTGAAGCACTCAACATGATGCTGATGTTACAAAGACAGAATGTGGTGAGAATGATTGCTTCGACTTGATACAGTATGGAAAACTGAAGAATCAGCAACAAAAGGATGGACATCCCTCTTGACTACAGATTTTAGCTACAGCTATTCCCCACACAGCCTGATGTTGCTTATTCAAACTATTCTAATGTAACAAATAATTTGTTACCTCAACACTATCGTTGATTAAAGGCACAGGTTCATCTTGATTTATTTTACAATTCCGTAGCTCTTGTATGAGGATTTCATCTTGTAAATTATCTTCCCTGTCTAAGCCGACCAACTTCTTTTCCTGAGTGCCCATATGGGTGGCTCGGAGTGCAGCAGACAATACTTCTACTTGTGCTAGCATATAAAAAACAAAAACAAAAACAAAAACCACAATGAATGTGAGCAAAAAAATTATCTTGCCCCAAAAGAAGATGTATAAATTTAGTCACATTTCACTTGATATTTGTATTTTTAACATTAACAGTCAAACAGAAGCTGAAAATTTTCTATTCTGATAATTCAATTATTAGTCCCTCAAGATAAAAGTAGATACAAACTAACATGTTTTCATGGGACAGATTAAAAGGTTTTACTACTTCTAAACATTATTTTGTGTTAGTATAAACAGACAAATGCTACAAAGTTGTAGAAGGAGTCTTTGGTTTATTAAAGAAGCAAATTCAGTAAAAGTTAACTGTTTTGGTAGCATATGAATCAAATGTAACCAACAAGGCTTACTTACTAAGCCATTTTAGCAGATGAGCAGTCACACAAATCCTGCCAACATAAAACAATGGTAATTACATAGATTCTTGGTGGTGGTTATAGTCATACATTCATTCATTTAACATTTAAACATTCCTTATCTCATCCAAGTTAACTCCTGAAATTGCCTTTTCTTTTCTCTTTCTGTAGTAAATAATGGGTAGTTCCATACAAGAGGTTTTCTTGATTTATGACAAAAGAGAAATCAGTAAGCATTTCTTGCACCTCGAATATAATGTCCCTCTTACATAGCCACTGTCTAGAATGCTGGATAAAAACTTATCTGTAAGGGGCATAAAAAATGAAGATAGTATCCCAAAAGAGATTAAATGTTCAGAAAGCAATCCTTAACATATTTTTTTTTTGGTGTGGGGTGGGAGAAGGGTTGGAGGAAAACTCACTAGAGTGCCTAAAATATTAAAAAAAAATGACCAGGAAAATTTTTTCATACTAATTTAAGGAAAGGCAAAGTAGCTAGCCTTACATTATTTGTTCACATCACATTACATGTTCACATTTGTTCACACTGTAGAGATACGGAGAAGCTATAATTTGTAAACAAGCACACCAGGTTTCACCTATGACACAAACAGTGATATCTTTTTTTTTTTTTCAAAACCAGCACTTGATATCAGTTCTCGATTCTGAATTGAACATTATTTCCTGGATTTTGCTAATTCTAAATAACATTTGTGGGTAACAGAATGGATTGGCAATGGAGGCTCTACCAAATCTGGAGGCTAAGACTTAATTTGCCCAATCAGTATTGGCAATATAGAGATGGCAGTGGGGAGTGATGGTTGAAATCTCTTAGTCATACATGTTAAGTTCTCTGAAGGTATAGGTTATAATAACAATTTCTTTTTCCCAGTCTCTGACTCAAAAATCCAAATTTAGCAGGTGTTCAGTGCCTATTAAGTATCTTTCAAAACAGAATTGCCACAACAAAATACAGAAATATTGTTCCTAAAGAAATCCAGAGAAACCCATATATCAAGAACTTCCAATCTAAAGGGCATATCTAATTCTAGATAGCCCTGAATCAAGAGGTTGCTATTTTGTTCTCAAACTAAGTGACAATTTGTTAATACGGGGTCTTATCAGCCTCAATAAACACAGAACACTTTGAATCTTATTTCTGAGAAAAATATGTTGCAGAGAATTATATAGCAGCTTTTCCTTTCTACTATAAAAATACCCAATACTCTGGCTGAATATTTTCAGTTAATTTCCAAATTTCATTGCTTAAATATGCAAAAAAACAAAAACCCAACCACAAACCTATAAACTCTACTAATACAGGATAAAAAGGCCCCCACTGAATGCCCTTAAGATGTACATCTGCCATTCTTTTCTGTAGAATAATGTGTCAGTTTTGTGTACTTAAAATGAATGTATGTTTGCAAAAACCAAATATATGCTCCATCTTATATTGAGTAAAACATGATACATGATACAAAAATAGCATCGACTAAATAACAAAGTCTGAAGTGACAAGAAATCTACAACATTTTTGAAAAGTGAATCATTCTTAGAGACTTGTGGTACAGTATATACTTGAGTCCTAGTCAAAAAGATTTGTGTTCACCATTATGCCTTTGGCAGTTGACAGCTGTGTGACTCTGGGCAAGTCACTGAGCCTCCATGTGTCTCAGGAAGTTCTTTGGGACTTACCTATTCTTATAATAAGATGGGTTGCCATCTGAATTGGTGAAGAGTTCTTTATTATGACAGACATCTACATCTATGCTACATATGTGCATAAATAATTCTTAAAATTCAAAAGACTAATTCAGATGTTTGAGATACTTTTCCATTAATCACTTTCTTTTTAATTTGATTATTTTTTTTTGAATTTTAATAAAGTACTTTAAAAAGAGAGGAAAATAGACAATGGCAGTTGACACTAATTAAGAGTACTAAAAGGTTGTAAAATATATAACTGAATTTAAATCAACCAGCCAACAAGCAATTAAGTTACTACAGGAACTATTATTTCTATTTCAAAGATAAGAAAACTGAAGCTCAGCGTAGATAAGTGACTTGCTCTTCGTCAAACTGCTAACTCAAGGAGGCAGATTTCAAACCCAGGTCTTTCTGCCTAATGTTCTATCAGCTATTCCACAGGGTCCCTAATACAAATGTTTAGGGTAAAGTTAAATGTCATCATACATATGTTTTTTAAATAATTAAACTTAAAATGCCAAACATTGTTTTTGGAAAGACGTGGTGTTCAGCCACACTTCCTTTGGGGAAATATTAGTAGCAAATTTTCCCCCCTAGATTATTCTATGACCTTTACCCTTTCTCTTGGGTGAATTTCCCCATATTGCAATATAGGAAGTGTCAAGGTGTTACCATTTCACTGGAAGTGAAGTGAATGTTTTACAAAGTGAGGCAACTACCTTGGTCATAGTGTTGGTCAACAGCTATACAAAAACTGTGGTAGTTCACCTGGAACCTTGATTCCTTGAAGGTATATAGTAAATGGTCACAAAGGACCATCATTTATCAGTTTCATTCAATTACTTCCTGGAAAACCAGAACCAATGAGATTGAGTTGACTTGAACAAATACCCCAAAACTTTAATTCCTTGGGAAGAAGAAGAAGAGAAAATACATACCCTGTCTGCAAATGAAAAAATGTACATAAAGTGCCTCTTGAATTTTAAAATCTTTGTACCTACAGAAACAGCTTTTATTAAAATCTCTACTTGTTGCTGAGAACTAAATTGTCCTATCTTAGTTTCCAGTACTGATGATAAATGAGGGAAAAATAAATTCAGAGAAATTTGTGAAAGTCTTACTTTTTAGTCACTTTTTTAATACCAAAAATTATAATACTCCCTTATTTTTCCAAAAGGAATGGAACACATTAGATTATCAGATTAAGGGAAACTCAAGTTTTGTTCACTTACACATCCCACAAGCATGCCAAGGCACTGGAGGTACTGATACGAAAATGAAACAGTCACTGCCTTCGAGGAATTTATCTGACAAAAGGCAGCAAGAGAATGAGTAAACAGATTTATACAGATAAATAGACATTCTCAGTAATTCCCAGGCATGAGAGCATTAGTAACTGGGAGATCAGGATAGAAGCGGGGGAGGGGAGGGAAAGACTGCAGACACACACATCTGGGACAGGGAATGTAATATAGGAACAGTATGCATGCCAGTTTGGCTAGGATACAGTGTATGAGGGAAGGGGAATGGAAGGGTATAGAAAATAATGTGTAATCAGCCTAGAATAACAGGCAATAGCTATAGTAACTGTGATGAATTTTAAAACAGAAGAATTTCTATTTTTTATCTTAGAGGCAATTAGAAGAGCCCCATGAACTTCTTTCTTGAGTAGTCCTACGCTTTAAGATTATCAATTTAGCTGCTAGGTGGAAGATGGATTGTTAAGGAAAGAGTCTGAAACTACAGAGAGGCCAATTAGGAAATTGCTGCACTTGTCGTGAACTAGGGTGGTAGTTCTTTTAAGGTGAGAAATGGGCAGAGATGAGTGGTGTTATGAAGGAGGTAGAATCACTAAGCCTTGGCAATTGAATGGATATAAAAGATAAAAAGGGGGCTGAGAACCTGAGTGAATGAAAGGATGATTTCAATAGAAATGGAAGTGAGGAAGGGAAGAGGGTTTGGGGATAAATAATAGTACATAGGACAGTGAATTGTTTTGCAAATGTTGAATTTAAGATGCCTATAAAACATCTTAAAATGTTGGTTTTTATAAATGTTGGGGAAAAGTAAGACCTAAAGGTATTACAGGATTAGATAAGATGAGCTCTGAGGTTCCTAAACTCCCAAGACTGATCATTCCTCACTTGTCATGCTATTGTAAAAGTTAAATATTTAACAAGGAGGTAGCTTGTATGTTAGGGACGATGGCCAGGCAAGTATTTTGTATTTTTCTTCATAATTTATCTTGTCTGGATATCTGAAAAACATTGCTGAAATGTGGAATTTCAAATAAAATTGTCAGAAAGTACAGGTACTTCTGGCTACTGTAATATATGGAGTAATAATTATTCTATCTCCTGGGGAAAAACTGCAAACATCCACTGTTGACTCCTTTATCAATGAGGAATCACTGCTGGACCAGGGAACTACCCTTGAAACCTGGGCTTCTTTTTCCATCTTATTTATAATCTTTATGAACCTCTGGGATCACCAAAGATGAAGCAAAAAGGAATCTTTTCCCATGTGAGAAATGATGATTGATAACTAATATCTTGGGGAAATTCAGAGCTCTCCCCTTTTTCCAAAGTTCTGCTTTTTAAAAAGTTCAATCTTCTTCAGGACATTATGGCTAATGAGATTGCATTAACTCTCTTTTGGTGAGACCTAAATCTAAATCTAAAGTGGGGAAACCCACTGTCTTCTACTCAAGCTAGGGGTGAAGACAGATGCTTTTGTCTCGGTAGCCTAAGGCTGGAGTAGTCTGAACAGAGAGATAATTTCTATGTCCAAGGGTCACACTCAGCCCCACAGTGAATACCTAAGGGTATATAAACTGTGAGTTTACCACCATGATTGTCTTTGGTCTGAGACAGACAGCAAAATGACCATCCTTTTATTAATAACCTGCTGGCCTTATTAATAAAATGATTAAATTACCCAGAAACTAGGTCTCTCAAACCTTTTAAATTAACATACCCATCAAAAACTTTTGGATAAAATTTTATGTCTTCTTTGTACGACTTGTTTCCTAGAAGGCACATACTAATAGTGACTTTTTACATTCGAGTTATGTATCTATTTGAATTTATTGTGGTATATTGTGCAAGATATTAGTCTAAACCTAGTTATTGCCAAACTCCTTTCCAGCTTTCCCAGTATTTCTTGTCCAATAAGGAGTTGTTTCCCAAAGAAATAGATGTCCTTTAAGCACCTCAAACTCATATTTTCCTCGAATCTCCAAACTTCCCTATTTGAAGTCAAAAACACTACCATCCTTCCCAGTCCCAGTACCTTGGTGTCATATTTTTTGACTTTTTATTCTGTATCACTAGACATATCCAACCTGTTGCGAAATTCTATTGTTTCTGCTTGCATGACATATCTTGCATCTATCCTTTTCTTTTTACTCACACAGCCACCACCTCTAGGTTAAGTCCTCATTGCTTCTCAACCTTCATGGGAAATTGGCCAAATGCAGTCCATTGGCCCTCTGCCTGTTTCTATATGGCCCATGATCTAAAAATGTTTGTTTACATTTCTAACCACAAAAAAGCTTCAATAAAAAAAAAAGTTTTTAGCAGATGGCATCCAATCCCTATCTATAGTTTGTTGACCCTCTGGCCTAAACCACTGGTCTTCTTGGATTAAGTGTCCAGTCCAATCCCTCCTTTACTCAGTTGCCAGTGATTTTCCTCAATTTCAGGTTTAACCATAACCCTCCTATATACTACAGTGTCTCTCCGCTATTATCTCTAGGATCCAATATAAAATTCTCTGGAATGTAAAACTTTATAATCTGGCCCATTATTACATTTTCAGTTTTCTTATACTTAACACTGCCACTGCCACCACCACCACTCAATGACCCTGCTACAACAGACCTATTTGTTGTTCCTTATTCACACTCCTCCAGTCTCAGTGCCTTTGCGTTGTTGGCTTCTTTCAAGATCCAAATGAAATACTACCTTCCACAGAGGCCTTTCCACATTCCTCAGCTGGTTGTGTCTTCTCTTCTGAGATTACTTCCCACCCACTCTCCATATATCTTTAATATACCTAGTTATTTGTATATGGTCTTCCCCATTAAAATGTGAATTCCTTGGGGGCAGGGATTTTCTAATTTTGCCCTTCAACTGTATCTCCATGTCTTAGCACAGTTCCTGGTACAAAGTAAGCACTTAATATATGCTTAGTGACTGACAGTGGTAGAGGAATGTGAAAAAATAAAAGTATATGAAGCTTTGAGGGTTAAATGAAACGCACTCTCCTATTGTGATCACTCTACTGTAAATAACCAGGTAACCAGCAGCTCCTTGGCTTGATGAAAGAGGAGGCAGGGTAGATGATCATGCCTGATCACACACCTAAAGGATTTCTCCCCTGTCCATCATTTCCAACATGCCCCTATCTTGTAGGACTTTGTGGCCTGGTGAGATATGGCTGAGGTAGAGGATGTTCTGAGTGCCTTGGAGTTCAGCTATAGAGTATTCTTTCTGGTAAAGACCATATCCAGGGACCATGCTTTACAAAGAAAATGTCTAGCGGTTGGGTGCTTGGATGGTGGATATCCAGTTATCCTGACCATACAGCCTGATATTAGAACAGGCGACACAGTACAACAGGAAGAACAATCGAATTGCAGGGCAGGGGTTTGAAGCCCACCTCTGCTTCCCACTGCCAGGGGGATCCTTCTAGACTGAACCCTTACAATCCCTTTTCAGCTGCAGGCTGACCAAGCTATAAAGTCTCAACACTTTAGATGCGCCCCCCCCCCCCATGCTAGTTGCTCTTCTCTGATTCTATCAGCTCAAGAGAGTATTCCGAGTGCAGTTATTTAGGAATAATAACAATAACAATAAAAAGCATGAGGACAGACAAAAGTAATTTTCTGTTTGTTTAAAATATCATTCCTAAGCAGGCCTAACATTTTGTTAGTGGTACCATGTACAGTGTGGGACCTGGTGGTCCTAGACCCGAGCTGAAATCGTACCTCAGACACTTAAGGAGTCTGTAACTCCGGGGGCAAGTCCTCTAACCTCTAGCCGCCTCAGTTTCTTCTTCTATAAAATGGGGATAGCAATAGTACCTACCTCTACAGGTTGTTGGGGGCATAAAACAAGATAATATTTTTACAGTGCTTGTAAACCTTAAAGCACATACAAAAGCTATTATTATCGGTGTTGTTAATAAGCATTATACATTCTCCCCCCTGGGAACTATTGGCCCAAAGACTTATCAGTGAACATACCTTTCCTCCCCCATAACCAATCTTAAAACTTGCTCACATGGAAACTTATCAGCTACTTCTCCATCTACCTGTAAAGTCTTAGTTTTCCTCCACCTACACTAATGTGAATTACACACCCACAACAATAGCTAGCATTTATAAATATTATCTCCTTTGGTACTCATGACAATCCTATGTGGCAGGTGCTTTTATCTTCATTTTACAGAAGAGAAAAAAGAGGTTAAATGACTGGTGGTCTTCCATGCCTGGGATTTTCTGTCTCACCTACACTTTTCAGAATCCCTGGCTTTCTTTAAGATTCTGCTCAAATGCCACCTTTTGTAGAATACTGTTTTTTTATACTAGAGCCTTTCCTGAAGAGTACCTTTGATCTACTTTGCATCATCTTCTTGCTGTTACTATTATTATTATTATGTACCTTTTTGTCCATGGAGTTTTCTTGGCAAGGATATTGGAATTGTTTGCCATTTCCTTCTCCAGTGTACCCCCATTTTACAGATGCGGAACTGAAGCAAATAGAAGTAACTTGCCTAGGGTCACACAGATAGTAAATATCTGATGCCTATTTGAACTGAGATGTTCCTGGCTACAAGCCCAGTGCTCTATCTACTACTTCACCTAGTGGCCCGTGGACATCCTATTCCGTAGGCATCTTACACTCAACATATCCAGAACACAATTCATTATCTTTTCCTTTCAAACCTTCTTGCTTTTTTTTTCCTGGTGAAGACACCACTATCTTTCCAATCATCCAGCCCCACAATGTCAGACTCATCCTGAATTCTTTCTTCTCTCTCACCCCTGTATACAATCAGATGCCAAGTGCTGTTGATTCTACATCGATAAATCTTATACCATTCCCTCTTCTCTACTCAATTTCAGAGGACTCATGATGAAACATGCTACCCACCTCTGGATATGGCCAATGTAGGAAACTATTTTGCTTGCTTATGTGTATTTGCTACAAGGTTCTGTTTTTCTTTTCTCAATACAAAGGGAAAAGGTAGATTTTCATTAACTGAAAAAAAATTAAATGAAAAAGTACAGAGATTTCACTACGTATTCACTCTCTCCTCCAGACAATTTATAACAATGGTAAATAAGGATGGAAGTAAGACTAGTTCTAGTATTGAGGAACCCCACTTTTTATACTTTCCTATCCACAGAAGAATTAGAAGTATTGTACCTTGTTTGGTATAGAAATTTTAGATTACCTTAGAAAGGAACAAGGTAGCTATCTACACTAAAATATTCCCTTATATTTGAAATCAGGAAATCATCAAGTATTTATTAAGCACCAAAATGTTCCAGGGACTATGCTAAACAATGCTCAAAGCAGTAAAGGCTAAAGGTCTTAATCAAGGTCTGCATTTTATTTATAATAGGGACTGAGGTTCCTTCTTACATCAATTTTTGAGTGAGTCGGTCACCTCTTTTGTGCAAGTGCTATGTCGTTTGAGAGTCAAATATCTAATTTACCAAGGATTCTGTTAGACAGTGTGACATGACGGCCAGACTTAAGAGTCAGGAACACTTGGTATGGAGTTCCACTTCATATACAGATGTATGGCCATGGTCTTGTCACTTAAATCTGCCAAAGGTCCAGGCAACTGTCTTAGGACTATAAATTGCAGATAAGGCGCTAAATTATACTGAAAGAAGCAGTTCTCTAAACAGATGAAATTGTAGGCCTCAAAACAAAACCTTTAGATACCTAATATTCAGAAAGGGAGATTCTGAGGAATGTTTTTTGAAACTGACTCTTTTAACTCTTGAGGATCCAGGAACTGCCTGAGGATCACTCTTAATTTCCTCTCTCCTAGAGGGAAAAGAAGGGGACGATCTACCCTTTGAGGGGATCCTTTGACCTAATATCAACAAAATCCCAACATTTCTTCTATGCATATAGGTCTGTATGGTACATTCTGTTCAAACAGAATAATTGTGCATTCTCCCTCTAGAGACTGCTGGTCCAAAGACTAAGAGTGAGTGTGCCTTTCCCCAACTATAATCAATTTTAAAACTTGCTTATATGAAAACTTATTAGCTTTCCCAACTACCTAGAAAGTCTTAAGGCTCCCCCCAGTAAATTTAGCACTTCACCTGCAACTTCCTCCCACCTCTAAATTGTGGGGCTCAGAAGTGACTTTAACATTCAATGTGGGACTGACCAGGACAGAGTAGAGTGGAACTATCACCTCCCTCATGGGTGAAATTATGGCCTTCTTAATGCAGCTTGTTCTGTATTCTTGGGGTTTTTTTACACAACTTTTAATGAAATGAAAAGGTTTTTAAAAAAAATTTCTGAAGAGATATTGACAGATATCTGTACCACATACTGAGCAATTATAATGGTACTTAGAATGTAAATCTGAAGTCACTGTTATGAAGTAATAAAAGTAGAAATGACATGTACTCAAATTATGAAATAATAATACAGACATCTCTTGACTGCCATATCATGCTGTTGACTTTCAGTGAGCTTATTCTATACAAAAACTCCCCATGTTGTTTTTCAGACAAAGTGCAATAAACATACCTTCATCTTATACTTGTGATTTTTAAACTTATCTATAATTTTTATATATTTATCTTTATTAAGCTTAATTTTGTTTTAGTCCAGGGTTCTAGCCTATCAGAATCTTTTTTACATTGTCATCCAGTGCATTAGCTAAATCTTTTAGCTTTGTGTCTGCAAAATCATGTCATCTATGTCTTTTCCAAGTCATTTAAATAATTATTTGCATAAAATAATTTCATTTAAGAGGAAAGCATCAAGAAATAGGTAATTCACTGTGGCAAATGCAGCTAGGAGGAAAGAAAAAAAACCCCAAAATATGGAAATAAAGAAGTCATTACTGATCTTGTAAAGAGATATTTAAGTAGAGAGATAGTGATGGATGTCAGATTATGGGGAGTAAATGGTGAGAAAGTAGAACCCGATAATCCTAGTAAATGAGTGAGGTCAGAAGCTGTTGGTTTGGGGGAAGTCAGAAAATGGATCAGGTAGCGGCATAGAGTGGAAGATAAGTTGCTGTGCAAAGGTTAAAGGTAGCGAAGTCTATGTATTTTGGGTTTCCTTGGTTGGTGTTAAAAATTCTGATAAATGTGTATCTTTCTTGACCCCAACGACACAAATCAGAGGCCCCTGGATGTCTATATGGAAGCAACATGGAAGTTTCCTGATTCTGCAAATCCCTCCTTGTTGTGTAGAATACACACACACACACACACACACACATAGACACACACACACAGACACAGACAGACAGACAGACATACACACACACATACACACACACACACACACACACACACACACACACAGAGTCTCAATTGTTTCTACATCATAAATTTAGCCTGGTTGATTAGAATTGAGACCACAGCCCCCTTTATATAAGCCAAACTGGTACTTCTTGAAAAAAATTTGGTGAATGCTTCTGTCATTTAAATGTAAAAATCTGGTAATAATTTCCTTAACAATGTAGCTTCTTACTATAAATGACATATTCCTGTACTTGTACATATTCTAGTTTGTGTACTTATCATAACTTATCTAAACTTTCTCACTAAGGATCACCTAGTACAGTGCTTTTGAACACAGTAGGTCCTACACCAAGAACAGGTTGAGTAGAAATGAATTACTCAGCCCCTGCATAAAAAGAGGCATTTTAAATGGCAGGGTCTCCAGACGACTGCCCAAAGCACTAGTGAGGTTTCCAATCTGCTTTACAAGGTTTGAAAGAAGAATCTGTATTTGCACCTATCCTCTATAACTTTCCCCTTCTTCATTTATAATGTCATTATCTTCCTTACCTGGTTGGAATAGTTTCTAATATCAACTAAGGAAAGATATACCACGATAAGAATACTGCATTCTAGACCTCATGAGACATTTCTATTTCACTAAAATGATATCGCTGATACTAGGAAAGGGAGGATCTAATGATTAGAACGAAATTTTTCTTTTATTACAGCTCTGTACCAATAGTTCTTTGGAAAGCAGACAGCACGACAGAAAGTATTTCCTAATTAGAATTCCAACTAGATCTATATGGAGAGTTGGGAAGAGAGTAGTGGGTAAAGAGAAATCTTGAACAAGAAACACATTTTTGATGTTTCAACTGGGTTCCCCAGGGTAAGTGATCATCAGCAGTTTAGTAAAGTACATGCACGGATGCCATGAAAAGCTTTCTTTGAAGCAATATTTATCGACTACATAGTAAAAAATCAACCAAGGAGACAGTCTATGTTTTAAAATGTCCCTGTCTGAATAAGGCAGAAGCTATTGGAGGCAAAAAAGATTGCATGTGTATACCAGCCTCACAAAGACAGAGAGGAAAAAGTATTTTTGAGTTACAAGTGACTTAAAGCTCACGTAAAACCAGCAGTTACAATAAAATGATCTTCAAAGGACACAGCCTCAACTTCTGATAATTGTAATTCAGCAACTTCTACCACTCATCACCTCCAAAATATAATACATTTTACTTGGAATGACTGGTTTTGTCAAGTTTCAATCAGTTCCACATTCAATACGACCTTATTCATCCTTCCACAAAATGGTATTTTTAAATTTGAAAAGGAAAGTGATAATAGGTCTCAATTTAATAGAAGGAGTTTAAACTTTAAAAGCTTAAAAATGCACTAGGACTTTTCAAACAAGTTGAATAATGGGAAAAGAAAACATCATTCTCAGAGTAGGTTATCAGAGAAAGTGAAAGACAGCACCTCAAAAATGATAAATTTTAAATTGCAGCAGAAAGAACCTGAGTAAAATATATGCAGGAAACGTGAAGATTATTAAGTATATTACCAAGGAAGATTGTGAAATCACCATCTCATAGAAAATATTTCTAAAATGTATTGGTATGGGATATTATTGGTTTAAATGATTACGGTAAGCATTTTCCTAAGGTTTGAACCATCCTTGCAACCTTGGTATAAATCCAACTTGATGAAAGTGAATGATTTTTTTTTTGATAAATTGCTCTAGGTCTTTTCTTTAAATTTTTTAATCTATATAAATTAATGTTATTGGTCTTTTTACTTTTTTCTTCCTTGGTTTATTAATTAAAGCTGTATTTCATAAAGGAAGTTTGATGAAGTGTTTCCTTTCTCAATTTTTGAATAATTTATGAGAGAATAATTTATGTAATAAAGGTATGAACTATTCTTTAAGAACTTGAAAAAAAAACATACTGTAAAAACTGGACAAGTTTCTGGGTTTATTTTTTTCGATGGGGAGGGAGGTAGTTCCTTTACAGCTAGTTTGATTTCTTTTGATTTTTGGATTATTTCAGATCTTTGTTTTGTTAATTTGGGCATTTTGTATTTCTGTGGAAAATTATGTATTTGTTTTCAAATTTCAGTTCTGCTGGTAGACACTTTACAGTAGGTTCTGTTCACTCTTTTCATTTCTGTTTTAACTGTTGTTGATTTTTAAATTCAATGAGATTTTCCTTTTTAAAATCAAGTTGGCTAAAAGTTTATTAATTTTCTTATTCTCTTCAAAAACTGGCCTTTGGATTTATTAGTTCTATAGTCTTGTTTTCCAATTCATCCACTTCTTAAATTTTCAGAATTTCCTCTTGTATACTTATACTAGGCTATTTAGTTTTTTAATATTTTAATTGGATATTCAGTTTATTAATCCTCTCTTAGTTAAATCTTACTTATAGTTTGTTCTTAGAGGTACTTTCCCCTCTGAATATCAATGAAAATGCATCCTAGAAACTGGAAAGCATATTCCAGAAACAATTGTTTGTTCCACAGCTTCCTGATGAGAGTTAGCAGAACTTAAGAAATACTCTGCAAATGAAGACAAAATAAGTGCAACAATATTTAATGTTTTTCAAGTGTAAATCTGGAAAATTTGTATAAGTGACTCAATAATAAAGAGATTCATTCTTCTACAAGGCATTTACTCCTAGTAAAAGTCAATGATGATAACAAAAGCCCTACATACACTAAAATATTTGGAGCAACACTTTTTGCAGTAGCAAAGATCTGGAACAAAGTCAATGCCCATTGCTTAAGAAATGGCTGAAGGGGGGGGGGG
>CM053622.1:197096585-197129746 GCA_028646595.1 Phalanger gymnotis | reverse complement strand
GTGGAAATGGGGAGAAAAATTTGTAATTCAAACGCCTGTGAAAATCAATGCTGAAAACTAAACATATTAAAAATAAATTAAAAAAAAAAAAGAAATGGCCAGAGAAATCTGAAAAAAAAAATAAGACTTGTTGCTGGCAGAGTGGTAGAAAAGTAGCTATACATTTGTTTTTAGTGAAATTGCACTTTTTTTCCTGGACAGAAATATGGTAGCATGAAACAAAAATTACATAAATCATCATACTTTTTGACTCAATAATTCCATTGTTGGAAATATACTTTGAAAATGTTAACTGGAAAAAAAAAAATAAAAAAAAAACTATCAGTTCAAAAACTTTCATTGCAGCCTATTTTTAATGGCAAAAAAAAAACTGGGAAAAAAAATCTAAATGTCTAGCAACAAGGGGATGAGCAAATAAATTGTGGTGTATTAATGTAACAGAATAAGATCAACAAGTATGAAGAATGTAAATTAACCTGGAAAGACCTGTGTGAAATAATACTCTAATATGCCAATGGATCCTACCACCTATCACAATACCTGGAACAAAGGAAAGGTTTATATGCTTGTTGATTGATTTCCTTTATGTGGGTATTACCTCCAATTAGGCAGATGGCAGTCTATGCATAGTAGGAAAAAAAAAAGAACCAGAAGAACAGGTATATAAGCCAATGTGACATAATAGTTAGAGTGCTAAATATCTATGGTATCTATCCACCTTCATAGGGTTGTTTTGAGATTCTAATGAAATAATATAAAATAGGTTATAAATTTTATTAAATATAAAAGAAAAATGGAAAAATAATTCTGATAAGGACAAGAGGGAGTAACTGAAAAAATTATATTTTAGGAGTTCGAATTAATAGAATAATCACAGAGCAAAAAAAAAAAGAATAATCACAGAGCAAGTTTAATTAGCTATGCTGATAATCAAAAGTTTATAATCATTTTTTAACAACAGAAGGGCTAGAATTTAAGAATACTTTAAAGAACTAAGTTGCATTGACAATGCATTTTTTATTGCTGAGGCAAAAAGATAGAAAGAACATTTTTATTTCAAAGTAAAATTTTAATAAAATGTTTTCATATCAATTGATATACTTAGTCCTTCTAGTTAGTATTTTTAAAAAAAGTCCCACAAACTTAAGGCAGTATTAAATATAAAAAGGACAGAACCAACATTATAAAATCAACTTAATGAAAAATAAAGATATCTGAATACTCTGTATATTATGTTCATATAAAAAACTGTGCTATTTCAATTTTGTTTATCTATAAAACATCCTTTATCCCATGTGCCAAGAACTACAAGGAAAACCTCAGACATTCTCATTGCACAAAATCATATTAAAATTGTAGGACTTTGTGTAAAAAGTTTTGGGTATCACATGCACTTCAGGAATTTATTTAAAATTATTTTCTAACATTTCTAATGCTTAAATCTTTTTTAACTGTTAACACTTACCAACATTTCCTCAGTAGCTTGTTGCCCAACTACACTGCAAATGTCTCCAAAATTAGCAGCACAGACCTGTCAAGAAATAAATAACACTGATATATCAAAATAGCAAGTCTAATACAATGTCAGTTCCTAACAGCCAATTCTTGTAATTCACCACCACCACTACTACTACGACCCTGTACTCTCAAAGAACCTAAGGTGCAATACCTTCCGAACATGAAACATTCTGCAGTCACAGCACATCTCACAAAATCTAGGGAGGATAAGTCGCTCTGTGATGTCCTTTCCGACCATGGGTGCCATCTTGCACATTATCTAAGAGCAAAGTAAAGCCATAGTAAGCTTAGAAACATCTTAAAGCACCACTTTAATTCATTTAAATTACATAATCAAACATTACATGATGTGTGTGTGTAAGAAAAGAGAGAGAGAGAGAGAGAGAGAGAGAGAGAGAGAGAGAGAGATAACCATGCAGTCTAAGCCATGAGGCAATGTGGTACACTAGATGGAATAATGAAGTCAGGAGACCCAAGTTTGAATTGTCAGAAATACTAGCTATATGTGATCGCGGGATCATTTAACTTCTCAGAATCAAAGTTTCTATCTATTTCACAGGTATGTTGTGAGCAAAAGCACACTGAAAATCTTAAAGCATTATATGAATTTGAGCTGTTATTCTGTAACATATTATACAGATTAATAATAGATGACTCTACTTTGTTTATTCTACTAGGAGTAAGAATATTTGTATGAATGAAAATCAAATAACAATTTACAAAATGCCTAAAATGTTCAAAAGCCCCGGTAAATCCACAGATAATCACAAAATCTTACTTTAGTCAAAGGTGTCAACCTTTTGAAAACACACTTATGTTAGAAAAATAAGAGATCTAGATTCAAGTTTTAGCTTTGCCACTTATGTGACTAACCTTAAGAAAATAATAAATTCTCTGGCTCTCATTCTCATCAGTAAAACAAGACAGACTGGACAAGTTAATCTCTAAGGTCTGTTTCAGTTCTCACATTCTATAATTTTATAATTAAAATCTTTCACCTTGTACTGGCTAAAGGATAGAAAATTTAAGTGAATTGTCTCCTTTTATTTCTTCTGGCTAATTCTAATGGAGAAACTAATAAGCAATAATAGAGAAGGTATGAAGACTCAAAAGATGAAAATGATCTAAATAATCTGCCCCCCTCCCGATGAAGCTACTCACACTTCAAAAAATGAGTACCACTGCATTTTTAATTAATTTTTTTCAATCGACTAAAATCTGCTTTCTCTTCTTTCCCCCTCTTAAAAGAGAAAAAAATCTCTACTATGACCATGTATAGTTCAAACAAAACAAATTTCCAAATTGGCTATATCCAAAAAAACGTCTCAATCTACACTCTGAAGAGAACATGTTTTATCATTAGTGCTCTGATATCATGTTCGGTCAATTAACAGATTAAAGTTCCCAAGTCAGTTATTTGCCGTTTAACAGTATTGTTGTTGCTGTATAAAACCATTTCTCTGGTTCCTTATCTCACTCTTCATCATTTCTTACAGCACAACAATATTTTATTACCCTTATATAATACATATGTATATATACATAATTTGTGCAGCCATTTGTATGCCCCAGTGGTGAGCACTCGTCCAATTTCCAATTCTTTGCCATCATTACTAAACATATATATATATATATTTTTTTCCTGCATACATCCTTGCTATATTTTGCTGCAGACTACTCCTGCCCTTAACCTACCTTCCCTGTTATTTCTCCTGTCTCCTTTCCCCTTCTGTTTCCTTGCTGAGTGAAATGTATTTATATATCCAACAACAGGTACACTTTCCCCCTCCTCTGACCAATTCAGATGACAGTGAGGTTCAAGTATCAAACACTCTCCTTATTCTATCCTACTTGTTTGTATAAACTTCAATTTGTGTACCCCCAATTATTTAAGATAATCCCCACCCTTCCCCTTCCTTATCCAATCTAAACATAAAAGAAGTGGCATATCCAGGCCTTTCCCGATGATAAGGTTCTAAGGAGACACATTTATCTCTTCCTATTATAATGTAAACAATTAATACTTGTTTAGTGGCTTATAAGAGGTTCCTATTGTTTAAACTTTTGTGTATCTCAATTTCTGCATTGGCACTTCAGAGTTTCTGTACAGCTCTAGTCTTTGCACCATGAATACCTGAAGTCCTCTATTTCATTAAAGATCCACTTTTTCCCCTGTAGGATTATACTCAGTTTTGCTGGGTAAATTACTTTTGGTCATAAGCCCAGATCTTTTGCCTTCAGAAATGTCATATTCCAAGCTTTCTGTACTCCTTTATAGTGGCAGCTGCTAAATTATATGTGATCCTAACAATGGCTACTGGGTACCTAAATTCTTTCTTTTTGGTCACTTGCAGTAATTTCGACTTGGAAGCTTTTGATTTTGGCAATAATGTTCCCAATACTTTACATTTTGGGCTTTCTTTCAGGTGAGCAATGGGTTCTTTAATTTCCAGTTTGTCTTCTGGATCTAAGGTTTAGGCAGTTTTATTTTATGATTTCTTGGCTCTTTTTTGGTCATGGCTTTCTGGAAGTCTGATGATTCTTAAACTGTATTTCCTCAAACTGTTTTCCATGTCAGTTGTTATTTCCATGAGCCAAACTACATTTCATTCTATTTTTTTTTAGGTTTTGTTTTGTTTTTTGACTTTTAGTATTTCTTGTTGTCTCATGGAGTCTAATTTCTATTTGGGCCATTCTACTGTCAAAGAGTTGGTTTCTAGGTTTTATATTTTTTGTACCAAGCAGTTAATCCTCTTTCCAATTATTTTTTCATTGGCTTTCATTTATTTTTCTTTCCTTTAGCACACCCATTTTAATTCATAAACACATGTTTTAACTCTGGCTTTATCTTTTCTAGGAATTTTAGCTGAACTTGTGCTCAAGTTGTATTTTTTCTCTGAGGTTTTAACTATAGATGTTTTGGAGTGATTCTCTTCTAGATTTGTCTTAAATGTCCTTGTCACCATAATATCTTTTTATGGGGATTCTTTTTTTTTCCTCATCTCCAAGCTTACTTCTTTACTCTGGACTTTATGTTAGGGCTGGGCTCTGTGTATTTCTAGGGGGAATGTCTAAGCTAGTTGGGTTACTGCTTGCTTAGTGTAGTAAGTGTTAAGTTACTCTAGGATTTCATGGACAGCTCAGGTTAAGGGACATGCAAACTTTCAGTGCTCCCCAAATGGTCTGACTAGAAGCTAAGTTCAATTTCTATTCTTCTGTTCTGAGCGCCATTTCCTGACTTGGATGTGGGTTTGAGCAATACCTGTGGGTTTGCCTCATCTGGTACTTCAGTAGACTGCGGTTGAACTCAGACAACATTAGGTAGCCAGAAAGTTCTGCTGGTACAGAGTGACAGAAAGGCAGGCACCCCTTTGGTCTGTGATTCCTGCCCTGGTTATTTCATTGCAGGCTTCAGAGTGGGCTGGAGGATGGAACTATAACTCCAGTTTAATCCTGGTGTCAGAGACACATCTGCTTCTTGCTCAGTACACAGCCTAGGATCCACAATTGCTCCTTACCCTGGAGCACCACCCTTCATGGGGCTGGTATACTTCAGTCATCTCTATAGCCAGGTAGTGAGCAACATAGCTATCAAGTGGCATCTATTCTTATAGCCTGTACAAGGCTGCATCCTCCTTTACTGGATTTGGAACCTCATCTTCACCTGGTGCACAACCTTATCTTGTACTTGGAATGCTTTGAGTAGCTCTTCCTGGATAGAATCCTATCCTGATCTCTCTGATTGACTCTCTAGGCAAACCTGGCACGGGAAAATGACTGATTTCTCCCTGGCATTAGAGATCAGAACTCAGTCTAGAGTATTTTCTATATCTGTATGGAGGTTTTGGTGGGAGCTCAGCCTGCACTACCATCTTAGCTCTTCCTCTAGCATTACATATTTAAAACTCTCTTTCCCCCAACCTTGCAGTTATTTGGTGAAGTATGGTAAGATATGACTCCCTATCCATCAAATAATCATTATGCTCACTCTATAATAAACATTAAAAAGGGATACTTAAATTATCTACTTTTAAAAAATTAATTATAGACTAGAGTATAATAAATATTCATCCTTAGACCCAAAGATTAAAAGACACACAAAAGCATAAGCTTCTTCCATATTTATATTCTTTGCTTATTCAAAGGCTAAAAAAGATAACCTCACTTTCAACTAATTTGACAGGCAGATTAATTTTCATAATACATATTAAGACAAAATTACCTAGAAAATCACAGCAGAGTACATTACCTACCAATTAATAACAGAGTGGTAGCAAAATATAAACTTTTATCTGTGGTTTACCATCTGTTTGAAGAAACTGATTCAAAATCCTTACAATTTCTATATCCAAAATATATTTTAAAACAAAAATGCACTTTTAAATTTCAACTATTCAGTGTAGAACAACAGTCAGGTCAAGGCTACTACTGATCAACTAAAAATCAGTGGTAACTGATGCATCAAAGCATATGAAACAATGATAAAATGATAAAAACAATAAGCCTGAGGCATTGCCTTCTGAATGAAAGATTAAATTTAATTCAGTATTGGCATAAATTAACTATTAACCAGAGTACTGAATGAAGCAAATCGTGTCCAAAAGAGATAATGCAAACAGATCTATTAACAAAGGATAATTTTTAAAAGGATATCAGCATTTATTACTCTTTATTCCTTAGTATTAAATTTTCCATTTGATCATATTATATTCTCTAATTGTAAACATGTGCACTTTTTTTAAGTGACAGTATAAGCAACTCAAGGCAAAGACTGAATATCCTAATTCTTTACCCTCCCCTTAAGGTCTCAGTGCTGGGGATACAATTATTACAGTAAAAAAAATTTAATGTGGTATAATTGCACTAAAATGGATTTTCATACACAGACCTGAGTATTCCTTTTTTTTTTTTTTTAAAGCCAACCAAATTCTGGTAACTGACAAATTTATCTGCTGCTTTAAGAGTTCTACCATACTAACAACTTTAAGTAAAAAACAAAACAAATACTTTAAGTTTAAAAAAAACCCCAAATATAGGATTGTTTCATAAAATTGAAACGGAACAGTTGGAAACAGAAAAGGAATTGTGAATGTGCCCTTTTAGAGGAAAAAAACTAAACTTGGGACATGTGTAAATAAATCTTCATATAAGAATAAAGCAAATATACAATAAGTACAGTGGTGTTACATTGTTAGGTTCATCACAAGGCAAAAAAATTACATAGTTAAAATTATTATTTTAAAAAATCCCTCTTAAATCACCCATAAAGCGCAAGGTAGCATCTTTAGACAGTTTTATCTTGAAAGAGGGAGTAAGAGTAACTTTAAAAGGAAACCACCCCTTATTTTTTATCTTTTTTTCCCCTCTAAAACACTGGCTTATTGTCTCTTCTTTCAAATCCATCTCTCTCCTCATTAAATTTCAATAATTTGTGACTAGTTTTAATAGACATAATATGTCATAGTATTAATGCATCAATAAATACGATGCAAATTTCACATACAACAGAAAATCTTCACGTTACATATTAAACAGGAAACTTACAAACACATCTTACTAAAACAGAAAACCACATTCAATTACTTTTCAAATATCATAGGTTTAACATTCAGATGCATCATTTACTCACTGCCACAGCTTCAGTCTTCACATCATCATTGCTATCTGGTGCAGTTAGGTCTATAAGAACTGGGCATACTTTGGTCTCCACATCAAATCGCTCAATAAGCTCCTGCTCTAGCAAAGTCAGCAAAGCTGCCTGACTTGTTTTTCTCACCTAAAGAAAAACCATCAAAATAGAAAGTAAATAAATGACACATTTCTAATGCACAACATAAACCAACCAACTTCTTACTTCTGAAATCAAAGGGCTCAAAACTCAACCACTAATAGAACCTTTAAGATGAAAAGAACTTTGCCTATTTTTCACCAATTTAAATAGTAATAAATCTACTATTCTGTCTTAATGATTTTAGGAGACCATATATATCCTTTCATTGAATGACTCGCCATATAATGAAAGAAAGCCATTATAGGGACATCCATGAGCTGGCAAATACACATACCAAGCTAAGAGCAATCTTCCACTGTGATACTGCAAATGATCATAGTCTAATATCTGTTGTGACAACAGTAAGTTATTATATTCCCACAAAGAATTACATATGAGATGATTTGGGGTTTAGCTGAGGTCAAGAAGTTTTATTAACAATTATTTAAAGATATGAAGTAGCTCTTTTTGAAAAGATACCATGCCACCCAAGAGAAAAAAAGGCAGTCAACAAGCGGTTACTAAGCACCAACTATGTGCCAGGCACTGTGCTCAGCACTGGGGATACAAAGAAAGACCAAAAAACCAAAACCTACTCCCAAAACCTAAACCACCACCAATTTTTGATCTTGAGCTCACAGTCTAATAGAAGATATAACTTCAAAACAAGAATGTACAAAAAAACGTAAGTACAAGATAAATTGGGGATAATAGAGGGAAGTAATAATAGTATTGAGGTGAATTGGGGGAAAGCTTCCTGTAGAGAGTGAGATTTTAGCTGGGACTTTAAGGAAGCCAGGGAAACCAGGAGGTGGAGAGGAAGAGGAAGAAAACTCCACATACAGAAGGATAGCCACTGAAAACGCAAACAGTTGGGAGATGGAGTGTTTTGTACAAAGAACAACAAAGAGGCTGTTCACAAGACTTCAGTACATATGGGGTGAATAAGATGCAAGAAACTAGAAAAACAGGAAGGGCTCAGTTTGTAAAAGATTTTGAATGCTAAACAGAGTATTTTATATTTGATCCTGGAGACAACACAAGGAGCCACTGAATTTATTCAATCCTACTCAATAAATGAATGGAGGATAAGGATGACATGGTTAGATCTGTGTTTTAAGATCTCCTTGATAGCTGAGTGGAGGAGGGACTAGAGTAGGAAAGGCTTGAAGGTAGAAAACCAACTAGCAGGCTACTGTAATAGTCTAGGCATGAGGTAATAAATGCCTACACTAGAATGGTGGCCTATGACATAGAAAAGACAAGGCATATACAAGAGAGGTTACAAAGGTAAAACTGATAGGACATGGCAACAGACTGGATATGAGGAATGAGAGAGGATGATTCCTAGGTAGAAAGCTTTGGTGACTGGGAGGATGACGGGGCTCTTCACATTAACAGGGCAGTTAGAAACAGGGAAGAGGTTTTGGGAAAAACGAAGTGAGTTCAGTTTCAGACATGATGAGTTTAAGATGTCTATAAGACATCTAATTCAAGATGTCCAATAAAAAGTTGGAAATGTTAAGACTGGAAGTTAAGAGAGAAGTGAACACTGGATAATGAGATCTGAGACTTATCAGAGAGAGATGATAACTGAATCTATGAGAGCTGCTGAGCTCACCAAGAAAAACAGTATAGAGGGAGAAGAGAAGTCAGCCTATGACACAACTCAAGGGAAGAAAATGCAAACTACCCAGATTTAGATCCATTCCTATCAGGTCATACTAAACACATTTCCCTTTAAGAATAGGTAAGTATTTATATAGAAATTTTACCTGGTTATTCTGATCTGCAAGATATCTAACCACAATAGGCAGCAAGTATTTGGAAAAAGCATATGGAATTGAAGGCCGATTTTCTTGACAAAATAATGCAATATGAGGCACCTGTTCCATCAGTTCAGCTCGCACAGTTGGCTCTATCAAAATAATAAAAATGTTAATAAACAAACAAATCCAAAAGAATTTCTGCTGAAGCAAATTCTTTATAGCAATACTATATATTCAAGTTTGAAGTCAAGGTTGATTCTCTTTGGTTTAGTGTTTACAAAGATCCTGTACCTTCCTAGAACAGAAGACAGCTTGAGAAAATAAAGGTGTGTCTCATCAATTCTAAACGCTATCTATAAAGAATCTTCAATGGATCAATTCCTTAAGTATGTCCCTCTCTTTACAATCAATCTTCCTATTCAAATTCCATGAAGCAGTATATGTTGTAAAGCAAAGAGGATCAGGGCATGTAGTCTGGATTAACTAGGTGATTGGGATCAGACCAACTACAACTGACAGCACTGATAGATGGCAAAGAAAATACCAATACGGGCAGATCAGAAAAAACTTAGGCTACTTTCATCCATGTGATCTCTATTTCTATTATACCAAAGTTTCTAACTTTTTGTAATATATACATGTTTCTGACGTCTGATATACTATCAAGATTAAAATCTTCCACTAAGTAACATAAGTTGATTTTACTTTGAAAATTAGAGATACAACTAAATAGTTATATGTAGGCTAGTAGCTCACATTTATGGAGTGTCCTATGGTTTTCAACATCGTTTTCTCACAACAATCCTATGATATAAGCAGTACAAGCATTATTACTCCCATGTTAGAAATAAGGAAAGTGAGGTCGAAAGAGGATAAATAATTTGCTCATGGCTGCACAGCTAATAATCTGCAGAATGAAGATCTCAACCTGAATCTTTGATCTTCAAGCTTTTTCCACTGTTCCGCACTAGCAGAATGAGTATGTGCAGATCAATAATATGCTACAGTAACTTTTATAGAGGAAACAATATGCACACATAAAAGTATACATAAAATAATTGGGAATTAATTTTGTGGGAGAGGCACAAGTGGTGGGAATGGGGGAGTTTGGGAAGGTAGAAAGAAAGAAATCAGCAAGAACTTCACATAGGAAGTAATACATAAATCGAGCTTTGAAGGAAAACTAGGGTTTCTAAAAGTGTGTGGCAATGGTGGTGGAAGGGGCTGGAAAATGCGCATTCCAGGCATGTGAAACAACCTGTGCAAAGTTACAGAATGACTCCCATCTGTAAGATGAAATGTCTAGGGAACAGCAAAAAGGCTACTTTGAGTATTCTTGGATAAGGGTAATATATAGTAAGACTCAAAAGGTAGGATCAAAGTCAGGTTGTGAAGGGTTTTGAATGCCAAGAGTCTTTATTTGTGCCTAGATGGTGGGACAAATGAAGTTATAAAGATAACATAGGGAGAATTTTATTATTGACTTCTTCCATATCTGAATGCAAAGATAAGACTACTAAATTTATAAGGCCATGTCCAAGAGTAGGACCACATTACCTATTAAATGACACTCTCTCTTTATGAAACATATTTAAAACTGAAATACACCTAAAATTGTCTCCCCATTTGAATTTTTCCATGGAAGAAGGGCAGGCTCTAGATAAAAACATGAAGCAGCCAAAATGTTTTGTTACAAATCACTCACACTAACTATTCCTCTCCAGGCTCCTTGTTTTGTTACCTTTTCTGCTTCTTTCCTAACTCTCATTTCTCCCCCTACCAAGGATACTCCTTTTATCCACTCCCTTTTTAAAACCAGATCTCAGCATAAATGGCTAAAATGGTCTTATCCAGCCAGAGGTGAAATACCTTAACAAGATCTAAGTCTCAGACTAAAAGATGCTCTAATATAATTTCAGGCATCAACAGTATGTGGGGAAAGTATCTTGAAGGGGGTGGGGGAATGGCCTCCAAATCACATCATGTATGATTTCATTTACAGAGGTCTGTATGTGATGTGTGATACTGACCTAATTTGACAATATTGAGGGAAGAAATAAGGTTTATGGGATCAAAGGATTTAGAACTACAACAGACCTTTAGAGATTAACTAGTCCTTTCCTTTCCTTTCATAGATGAGAAAACTGAGGCCCAGAGGGAACAAATGATTTGTTTAAAGTCTCACAAAGGTAGCAGAGCTGGGATACAAACCTATGTCCCATGACTCCAAACACAGCACTTTTGATTAGTATTACAATTACTGTCATTTTTCTCAAAGAAAAATCCTTACTAGATTTAGTTTACAATTAAATTTGTACTAGGAACCATAAGTCTTTAGACACTTGCCACAATTAAAATGAAAATACGGAGCATTCAATAGTTCAGTGAATCCAGGTGATGGCTATTTTGTCACATAAAAACCAATCACACAAGAAACAGTTTAAGTAAACAAAGCTCACTACATACAAAGTTAAAATGATGTCTTCACTGGGTGTTATCATTTCTCCTCTAAACCCTCTGCATTCTGGCTTTTGACCTCATTCGACTGAAAATGCTTCTGCCAGATGGTTGTCACCTCTCTTCCTGAATACTGTCTCTTCTCTGGGTTTTCCTTGAGTCATCTACTTGTCTCACTTCTCAATCACCATGTTCCCCTCAATCTTGTCATGCTCACTATCTGTGGCTTTACCCCAATGCTCTGTCCAGACTCTTGTTTTTTCCCTTTTCTATATTCTCTCACTTGCTGATGGTATTAGCTACCATAGGTTCCATTGGCATCTATATGATGATGATTTCCAGATCATTATCCAGTCCTTGGCTTATTCTTCAATAATCTAGGATTAGTAATTGTTCTAGACCCAAATGGTTTGGAACCAAAGCTCCTCATGTGCCACCAAATATCCTTCAACATTTCATCTTCTTAGAACTTCCCTCCAGTGTATTTTTCCTTATGAAGCAAACCCACTTATCTCTAAATCAAAAGGACTAATTCTGGGTTTGCTGGGTAGTGAAGGCTTTGAGGCAACAAAAATCTCTGGGACCATGAGACTGTAGATAGATGGTGACAGTCATCACATTTGGGTAACAAAGACTTAGGAAAAGTCAGTGAGCGACTCAAGAAGTAGATAAAGTAAAAATGGTTTCTAGAATATGGAAGTTAAGGCAGATGAAAGAAAAGAATCTAATCAGAAGGAGATCTACAATCAGGCAGGGGAAGTGCAGGATAAATGACCATAAACAAGCAAGCAAGCAAGCAAGAAAGCATTTACTAAGCCATTACCATGCCCCAGGCAGTGTGCTTTGTTCCAGGTATAGAAAGAAAAGGTGAAGAAATTTTTGCCCTTGAGAGGCTTGCAGTTTAATGACAACATGTACACAACGAAGTAAAAAAAGATACATCACATATCCACAGTAGATAGAAGATAGTCATTGGGGGAAAACACCAGAATGAGAGGACCAAGACTTGCCTTTTGCAGGAGGAGGTACATTTAAAAATGAAAAATAGTCTTTGAAGCTTTTTCCTCTGTAAATATTTGATTATGGGAGCAGCACTGCTTTCTGTTGTTGTTCAGTAATGTCCAACTCTTCGTTATTCCATTCGGGAATTTTTGGGCAAAGATTAGAGTGGTTTGCCATTACTTTCTCCAGCTCATGAAACTGAGGCAAAGAGGGTCAGGTGACTTTCCCAGGGTCACAAAACTAGTAAGTGTTTGAGGCCAGATTTGAACACAGGAAAATGAGTCTTCCTGACTCCAGGCCCGACACTCTATCAGTTGTGCCACCTAGCTGTCCCCTATAATGCCCAGGACCTTTCAGACCTTTGCCACCTTTGCCTATCTTCCCTCTTATCAAATCTGCTTAGGACTTGATTAAAATAAAACCTACAATCCATTCATTACTTCATATAAAACATTCATCTCCCAAATGAATAAACAAAATTTAGGTAATTTTATGGAAAAATGCAAAGGAGAGTGCTAAATTTAGATTTATTTTGATAAGGCATTTCTAAAATTAAAGTACTTTAATACAAAGCATTAATGTCTGAATAACTAGGGATGTTTCTTTAGTGCTAAATTGAATTATATGCACTGGGTTGAGTTTTAAAACAAGTATGATTCTTTTATACATATGGGGCTTTCATAACTACCAAGAAATCAAATGAACTCAAGAAACCTGACTGAAAATGTTAAAAGCATGAAAAAATTTGCTTTCCCTATATGAACATATACTTTCCAACATCAGATACCTGAATCATCAGCTAATCTGCTGACTCTTTCCAATACAGCAATACAATCTCTTTCATCATCGCTGACTTCCTTCAAAGTATCAAGCAAGCTTCGGGCCACCATTTGTCTAGGCAGAAAAAAAAAATTGTATAATGTTGCAGAAGCTATACTGATTTTAAAAAAAGGCTTTTGAGCTACATTTAAGTATTCTTAGAAGCCAATAGTTTTAAAGAAAGATTTGACCTCATTCTATTTTCTAATATTTAAGCATTTACTTTACCATATAAATGTTAATTACTAAAGTCAATTTCATAATAAATTTTGCTAAATAAATACTAACTTGTCTATTGAAATTACTCTAACTTAATTGTATGGATGAAGTTACACACTAGGTTGCAGGAAGTTTTTTCCTAACATGACCAAATTTCCATCTTTGCCACTTCCATTCATTTCTACTAGTTCTGTCCTCTGAAACCAAGAACAAGTCTAATAATCCCAGCAGTAGCCCTTCAGATATATGAAGAAAGTGATTATGTGTTCCCCGATGTCTTTTCTTCTCTAAGCTAAACTTACCCATTTACCTCAACTCACCATGATAATCTCAAGGCCCTTTAACATCCGTGTTATCTTTCTTCTCTCTAGTTTATCAATGATCTTTGTAAAATAGTTTCCAGAGATGAGATGTGGTCTGATGAGGGCGCACAGCAGTGGAACTATCACCAACTTCATTCTGGACACTGTACTTTTCTTAATGCAGCTTAAATCACATGAACTTCTCTGGATCCCATGGGACACCACTGACTGATGTTCAAACTTGTAGAACATTAAAATCCCTGGATCTTTCAAGGAAACTGCTATCTAGCTCCGCCTACCCCATCTCATGGTTACAAAGGTGATTTTTTAGAACCCAGTAAGTCTTTACATTTATCATCATTAAATTTCATTTCATTTGCTTTGGCCCAGTATTTTCATCTGCTGAGATTGCTTTGGATCCTGACACCGTCATCCAATGTGTGAGCTATTTCTCTCATCTTTGTGTCATCTGCAAACATGATAATAAGCAAGCCATCTATACCTTTATTAAAATCAATGATAAAATATTAATTGGTACAAGACTGAAGAGGATCCCTAAGGCACTCCACTAGATGCCTCCCCAAACAACTGCTATCAGTCCATTAGTGACCACTCTTTGGGCCCATTCATTTAACCAATTTCAAATCTGCCTACGGTGACTGTATTGTTTTACCTAGCCCACTTCTTCAAATTTTTTTCCACAATGATAACCTGAGAAATTGTTAAATTAATTTCAATTCTTGATAATTGTCAGCATTAATGGAATGAAGCAGTGGTATAGAAAATAAGGAAAAATAGAAAAGTAATTTATACTTCATTTTGGAATGGATTGTGCTATTTTTGCAGCAAGTCCTGATTTTGTTTGGTTAAGGCAAATACTACTAAAAACCTAAATGCCTTGAGGGGATGAAATGAAGAGAGAAGGAACTGGCCTAAATTCACTGAGACCTTCAAGCAGACGCTAGACTGGATGACCATTCGTCAGATATGTTAAAATAGGAATTCTCCTCAGGTACAGATTGAATTACATGGCTACTGAAGTCCATTCCAACTCTCAAATGCTGAGATAATCTGCAAAGGAGGTCCTAAAGCAGATAATTGAGAAGTTACCCATATAAAAAAATTACTTGTTTCTAAAGGGATCTAGCCTAGGTACCTAAGCAAACATTAGAGGGAAGATATATGCAATATATGCACCAGAAATCAATTTATAGAAAGCAGAACATCTTAACCTCAGGTCTACAGACTCTTAAGAGGCCTTTCAAGGGGTCCAAGAATTTCAATGGGAAAAGAATACGTCTCTATTTGAATACAGTAGGTTTCCTTTGTAATTCTATGTGTTTTATGCATTTTAAAATATCATTTTGAGAAGGGGTCCAGAGGCTTCATTGGACTGCCAGAGGTTTATGATGAAAGAAAGGTTAAGAATCCCTGATATAATCCCTTAATGTGTCTAAAAAAGATCAAGAACTCTGAAGTTTTACCAAAATAACAATGGCAAAATACTTTAATGCAAATTAAATTTTCAAAAGCATGTATAGTAACAGTATACAACATCCTATAGCCTAAAATTAAGCATTTAAATAGTAAATTCTAACAGCCAAATTCTGACCATAAACAAATTAGGTTGTTCTCTTATTAAAATGATGAAATTTAAATATTCAAAACAACTTTCCATTCATTCACACTTTAAGGAAGCACATTAAAAGACATACCTGTTAAATACGTTCTCACTTGCAGCATACTTGTCCAGTCTTCCCAATGGCGTCAACATCTCATCTTGTGAGACGAAATCCAGGGCTGAAGGTATAATAATCACATCAGACTCTGAGCTGTAGTCATCCACACCAACTATCAGAGACATCAGAAATATTCCTTATAATCACAGCACTTTAAAACTAAAACTCGCCCTTTGCCAATGTGAGACAAGCCCCAATAAAATCATCTCTTCTTTTTGTGGGGTAGTTGCATTGAAAAACCTCAAAAAAACAAAACAAAAAAAACCTCAAGACAAATCAAGAAACTACAAGTTAATTTAGTTAAATGGAGAACGCATCCTTGATTTCTTTGCTATGTCTGTAGAAGTTATACAAATTTGGAAGCAGCAGCAGGGCTAACGGTTCTGGGTACTATACTTACGGCTTTATAAACAAAGAGAGTAAAACACTATACTACAGAGTTCCCTAAACTTTTATTTCCCTTCACAAATGAGAAATAGTTGATGAAAAAAAAATTACACTTTACAGAATCTCCAGTTAATGAAGACATACTTAAGATACATAAATAAGCTCCTTATTGAAATATAGGAAAAGTAAAATTATTTATATTTTTAAAAACTCTCTTGACATTAGAAACACATTTTGATATTAATTTAAATAATATAAATAAATCAGTATTGTATTATCATATTATAATAATATAAACCAGTATTACATTATTATTATTAATATGTCCTTGATTAGGTTACTGATCTATTGATTTGGATGAGCCCTGTTACTTTCCCTTTAGAAGAATTCAAAGATGGCTCGATTTTAAATAATTAATGTTGCTTACGTAGTTAATAACAATAGCCGGTAACATTTATATGGGGGCAGGTAAGTGACACAATGGATGTACTGGGCCTGGAGTCAGGGAGACCTATCTTCTAGAGTTCAAATCTGGCTTCACATACTTACTAGCTATGTGAGCCTGGGTAAGTCATTTAATCCTGCTTGCCTCAGTTTCCTCATCTGCAAAATGAGCTGGAGATAGAAATGGCAAACCATTCTAGTATCTTTGCCAAGTAAACCCCAAATAGGGTCTTGAAGAGTTAGACAAGACTGAATGCAGACTGAGAGTCGGGCTTGCTTCCAAGATAAAAAAGTAAATAATATTTATCAGTAAATTTATATTAATATGTTTATATATTAATGTATTACATTTTTATAAATAAGGTTACAAATTTATAAATAAAAATGCATGCCACACTGGAATAACACACATATACACTTAATTTAACAGGAAAATACATTTCATACCAGAATCTATTTTTAATATTATTTTTCATTCTTTAAAAATGTGAAATTAAGGTATTAAAATCTCAAACCAAAAAATAATTATGGTTTTTAGACATACTTTGACCTGACTTTATTTAGGGTTTAAACATTGGACAAAAAAATTACTCAAATAACTACACTGAGGTTTATCTGGCTTAGTATAATGGCTAGGTTTGGACACAAGTTCTGATGCTGTTGTTTATTATGACCTTGCTGTGTGAACCTGAGTAATTTCTTTTTACTATCTTGTTTACTGTTTTCATTTATTCGTCTCCACTAAGACTTGATATCTTTTCTCCAGCTCTTTCTTTAGGGAAGTAAAAATAACACATGAGTCTTCTCCCAGATACTGCCACTTGTTATCTCCAATTCTGGTCCTTAGTGATTTGCTGCATAAAATCTGACAAATGTCTTTATGACTTACAAAGTGGAGAAATAAGGATATAGAGAGAAGAAAGGCTCTTCTAGATTTCAAGCTCCGTGAGAACAGGGATCATTGGCATATTTTTCAATTTTTAAAAACATTTTCATCTGTTTTGGGTTCTACATTCTATCCCTCCTTTCTCCCCTCCCCACCCCTCGGCCAAGACCATAAGCAATCAGATATAGGTTATATATGTGCAATTATGTAAAACAATTCCATATTAGTCATTTTGCACAAGAAGACTCAAATAAAAGAAAAAAAATTAAAAAGTGAAAAATAGCATATTTCAGTCTGTATTCAATCAATAGCAGTTCTTTCACTAGAAGTGGACAGTATGCTTTGGGATTGTCTTGGATCATTGTATTGCTGAGAATAGCTAAGTCATTCATAGTTCTTCATGGAACAATATTGCTATACAATGTTCTGGTTCTGTTCACTTCCGTATGCTTCAGTTCATGGAAGTCTTTCTAGGTTTTTCTGAAATCACCCTGCTTGTCATTTTTTACAGCACAATAATATTCCATTACAATCATATACCACAGTTTGTCTGGTCATTCCCCAAATGCATTAGCATATTTAATCACTGTGTGTCCCCATAATTTAGCATAATGCTCTGCTCACAAAAGGTACTTAATAAACGTTTGTTAAACTGAACCGGATACTACTTCCCTTCCATGTGCCCTAAGCTCCAGCCAAAGTATGTGTACTTATACGTGGGCTGTGCCTTTGCTCATGGCATCCCCTAGGATTACTGAAATGCTACTCGTCCCTTTAAGATATAGTTCAAATAACACCTCTGTAGCCAGCCTTGATTCCCAGCAATATGATAAAAAAAAAATAGTCTTTGTTCCCACAGAGCTTATAATCAAATAGGAAGGAAATAAGCATTTATTAAGTGCCTACTATGTGCCCGGCATTTGGTAAGCATTTTACAAATATGCTCTCTTTTGAGTCTCACAACAATCCTGGGAAGTAGGTGCTATTATTATCCTCATAATATTGGAGGTGGGGATGGAGATGCATTTTAGAGTTCCTATTGAAGATTGTTTCAAAAGCCATCAGATTTGAAGAGGGAAACAACACCTTGTTGCCAAGTTTGATCAATCATAGAGAACACAATATTATTGACAGCATAATTTTAATAGTAGTTAAAAATTAGAGACAAATAAGAGTCTTATTTTGTTTCCAGAACTCAATAAAATGTTAATGACTGCCTGAGGGGGAAAAATAATGTCAGGATAATTATGCTACAACATGAAAATTTTCCCTAAATTACTTTATTATCCTATAATTTTGTTCTAATAAATATTGCTTGATAGAAAAATGTTATTGCTTGAGACTTAGGGATGAAATTGTTTTTTCTTTATTTTAGGGTTTTTTTAAAGTATATTTATTAATATAGAATTTGACCTGTCTTGTTTTAAATATATTTATCATATTGCAAATGTTAGAGCTGAGATTCAAGCCTAGATCTTCCCAAGTCCAACAAATTTTTCACTAAACCACATGGACCAGATTAAGCTGATCAAAGGGAAAAATATTTTTTTTAAATCCTGAGGACCCTTTTATTTCACCCTGTACAAGGAACCTAGGGGTTTCGCCTCTTTTTCTCAAGTGTTCCTATTATTTTAATCTCAAAAAATAGAAGGCATTTTCTCCTGAGGGTGGGAGGGAAGGGAAGAAGATAGTCACCTTCAATAATCTAACATTCATCTTCTATTGATAATTCCACAATTTTAATCGGGTCATACTACTCTGAAAATTGTTTCCATTTTTTACCACCACTATAATCTGTCTTACTACTTCAACAACGACTATGCAATCAAGTGATGAGGTCTCACTAATTATCATTTTTGCCTAACAGATAAAAATGGGTCTGAATAAAGAAAAGACAATATACTATTTGATAGATATGGCCCTCTTTGGAAATACTAAATTATGGAAATAAACAAAGGTGTGCTGGAGGCAAACTCAAGTCAAATGGACTGTTAAATTTTTAGTAGGCATTTACATCACAAAAATCAGCAAATGCTGAAAATCAGAATTTGGTTTATTTTGTTGAAAATCTTAATAACACAGAAAAAAATCTGGGCATTTTTTTTAAGGGAGAACTGGTTGTTAAACACTTCTCAACACTCCTAAAAATAATCAGAAAAGACTCATCCTCAAAAATATCAGATAATAAAATACACCAACACATTAAACCATTAAGGCTTAATTAGACATAAGGCAAAACGTTTAATAAAATGCCCTTTTCTGTTTCTCGTCAGGACCTATCTTTCAATACATTAAATATATTTATGTGTGCATATGGGTGTATGTGAGAGTAAGAATGCACATGACATAAACCTATGAGTGACAGTAATAAGAAATTAAAGGCACATCCATATATCTGTTTGCAGACAACATGAATGTCTACTTAAAAATTGTCAAATAGTAAGTTGATTAAAATAGCAAAATAAAACTACAAAAATTGTTAGCCTTTCTACGATATAGCAAAATCTCATTCAGAATAACTATGAATTGCTTAAAATATTTGGGAGTAAATGTAACAAAGACATAGATAAAATTACAAAACATCGGTAGAAATAAAAGATGACCGAAAAGCTATTCGTTAATCACTGTACAGCAACTCTAATAGAATAATACTACCTAAGTTAATTTAGATATTCAGTTCTATACTAAACTATGAAAGGGTTACTTTATGTAACTAGATAAAACAATAAAATTTATTTGGAACAACAAAGAGTTGTAGAATCACATGGTAAATAATTACTGATTAAAAAAATGTAAGTAGTTTAAGTGGAACAGATGAGACAAACAACTATGCTCAGTAGCTGAATGTTCTGTAAACCCAAGGACACAAACTACTTCAAAAAGGAACTCCTTACTGGACAAGAATAGCCAAGAAAACTTGGATAGCATTTTTGCAAAAAGGAAAAAAGGAAAAAAAGGAGGGAGGGAGAGGGAGAGAAAAGAACAGGAGGAAGGAAAGAAGAGTTATTGCTTTAGACCAGCACACTATATTCTAATGTTTGCTGTCATGGAAACAATGCTGGATTTTTACTAAGAAGACCTGGGTGCATATCCCAGATCTGCCAAGTTACCTGTACGACCCTTAGGCAGGAAATTTTACCTCCCAAGGTTTGTATCCTCAACTGCAACATGAAAAGAGTTGGAAGTCCCTTCACAAATTTCCCTTATAGTTCCAAATGGCTATGGCACCTAAATAAAAAAGGCCACATCACAGAAAAAAAAAAATTAGAGGACGATGGAAGAACTTTCACAACTATGATCATGGGAAGAGCTATTAAACAAACAAGAATGGAGAGAGGTACTAGAGTGGGGATACATACCTTCACCTGTCTTTTCCCCCTGGCATTAAGCCTTGCATTTTGGTTTACTCATGTTGAAAATGAACTCTCTCTCTCTCTCTCTGGGGTTATGAAATGATGGATTCTCTGCCAAAGGCTGCTCATGATTTCTGCTCCAGCTCTACATTGCTCCTGTCATCCCTGTCTCCCACTCCTATTCATTATCACTTCAGCTTTTTCTGGAGATGATGGGAGCAGAGATAGAGTATGTAGAAAAATAATGGTCTGGATCTGCCCCTTACAAGCTGTGTGACCTTGGGCAAGCTTCTATTTTTTCATCTGTAAAATGAGGGTATTAGATAATTTGACATCTAAATCCATGCGCTACCTGAGCTGAGGGAATTTGAACTTCTGAGCACAGAGCCTGATCCCCAAAACCTGCACCCAAGGAGAATGCTCAGTACAGACATTTTATTTCCTACCTTGCTAACACTACTTTGATATTTCTCTGACTTCACCATCCGTATCAAGTACTTTTCCCCCTTCCCTTTCAGCTTCCTTTAGTGTGCAGTCTTCCCCCATTAGATGATAAACTCCTTGAGGGCAGAGGCTGTCTTTCTTTCTGTATTTGTATCCCCAGGGCTTAGCAATGCCCAGCACGTAGTAGGTGCTTAATAAAGATTTATGACTTTTGATTGACCTGCAGCTTCATTTAGGTGTCTCCCACTATTCAGTTGTCACTTCAGCATATGGCCTTTGTAAAGAGTATGGGTGGGGTGCAAGTCAAGACCTCAGAAAGGTACTCTCTGCCTGGCTATGGCAAATCTCATCCATTTTTAGCCTTCCTACTCTGAGTGGGCTAGACCTGAGATGTCAAGTAGCATGTTACCAGCAGGAAAGGACAAGCCCAGCCCCTCTCCACCTCAAGCCATGGAATCCTAGGTGAGACATACTCAACCTTACCCCCTCCCTGATTTTTTTCTGGTTGTCTCTTCTCCCCTTCCAAGGTTATGGGGCAGCTACTTGTTTCAGTGGATAGAATGCCCAATCTGGAGACAGGAAGACATGAGTTCAAATTCGGCCTCAGATAATCCATTTTCCATCAGCTGCTCTTTTTTAGTTTCTAAGAACATCGTGTATATCCTAGGATAAACTTATCATCTGAAATTTCATCAGCATCGAAATTAATCCAGCTCTGATATTCAACACTTCAGCACCCTCAATTGCCTTTGGTGGGGGACAGGGAGAGAAGGGGGAGGCCTGAGCAATAAACTTCTCCCAAAGCGTCCTGTTATACAGAGGGCTCCAAATTTTCCGGTTAACTTCATTTTCTATGAGTTCCTCTGCTTGGTTTCAACTCTTTGAGCCATCTCAGGCACACTCCTCTTTCAACTTCCTTTTGTATAATTGTCTTCCCCCAGAAGAGACTGTAAGTTGCTTGAGAGCAGGAATTGCCTTTTTCTTACTTGGACCCCCAGGACTCAGCACAGGGCCAGACACATAGTAGGATCTCAACAAATGTTTACTATTGATTACCATTTGTATGACCTTGGGCTAAGTCACATATTTGCCAGTTTCTTCAACCATAAAATAGTAATAGCACCTACCCTCAAGGGTTGCTGGAAGGAGCAAATGCCAAATCTGTAAAGCACTTAACACAGTGCCTGATATACTCTTGTTGTTTAGTTATTTTTCAGACATTTTTGACTCTTCATGAACCCTTTTGAGGTTTTCTTGGCAAAGATACTCAAGTGGTTTGCCATTTGCTTCCTTGCTCGTTAACTGTTTCTCTTTTGGCCAGGAACCCTGAAGGTCTTCCTCTCCCAGTGTTGATTTTTTTTTTTTTGAGTTTTGATTAAAAGGTCCATCCCTCCATTAATTTCTTAAATAGGTCTATTCACTGAATGGGCATTATCTCACTCAAAGTGAGAGCCTGAAAAGGCCTTAGCCTAAAAGGACCAGGGTTTCCCTATGCATCCTGGGTCATCTCCAGTCATCCTGGTGAATATCAGGCCACTGGACCCAGATGGCTCTGGAGGAGAAAGTGAGGCTGGTGACCTTGCCCAGTGCTCCCTCACTCAAATCAAAGTCAACTGTAATTCATGTCACCACTTTCCTGATTGTCATGGTCCTCTTCAAAAATGAAGGACAAACACAACAACCACCTTGCTCATTTAAAGGGGTAAGTGACTTGCTCAGTGTCTGAGGCTAAATTTGGGCCCAACATTCTATCCATTGAGCCACTCTACCCACCGCCCTCATATTATAGTAGATTCTTAATAAACGCGTGTTTCTTTCCTTTCAGGGATGAAGGTGAGGAAGAGGGAAAGCTAATTCCTCCATTTATTTAGTTATCTAGAGGGTTTTGGGTATGGAGTAATGGTGGGATAAAGGTTGTAGAAGATGTCCATTTTCTGAACATGGACCATAGGACTTATACAAGGACTGAGATTCAGTTTCCATTTGAGATTTTTTAAAGCCATAAATGCTTTAAGGCAACACATACAGAAAGAAAAAGAGTTAATTTTGACTACATAAAATTAAAAAGGTTTTGCCATTGCAAAATGATTCAACCACTTCAGAAAATAATTTGGAATTATGTCAGATGAGTTACTAAGCTTCTCATGACCCTTGATCCAAATGTCTCATTGCTAGACATACAGTCATCAGAAACCAATAGAAATAAAGGTCATATATATGTACTAAAATATTCATAGAAACAATAAACCAGAACGTCCACTGATTGCACAGTGGCTGAATAAATTGTGGTAAATGAATATAATGGAGTCTTAGTGCGCAGTAAGGAACAAATAAGGATCTAAATAATAACCGCTAATAATGGCTAACATTTATGTAGCACTCACCATGTGCCAGGCAATGTGCTAAGTGCTTTACAATTATTATTTTTGTTTTACCTTTACAACAACCTTGGGAAGTAGGTGTTTTTATTATCCCCATTTTACAGACAAGGAAACTGAGGCAAATAGAGGTTAAGTGACTTGCCTAGGGTCACACCGCTAGTGGCTGAGGCTGGATTTGTACTCAGGTCTTCTTGACTTAAGACCCAGCTCTTTATCCACTGTACCACTGAGCTGCCCTTTTAAGATCATAGATCACAGATTGAGAGCTGGAAGGAACGTTAGAGGTTATGAAGTCCAATCATCTCATTTTACAGATAAGAAAACAAGACCAAAGAAGTTTAAGTGATTTGCTAAGGGACATCAGGTTAGTAAACTTCTGAGGCAGGCTTCAAATCCAGGACTATCAATTTATCCATAGCCATGAGTCATGGGAATATTTGTGTGAAATGATGCAAAATAATCAAGTAATGGAACTCAGAAAAAAAACACACACAATTACAATAATGCAATTGAAAAGAACACTAAAACAAAGCTGAACACTGTGTACATGTAGCAATCAATCCTGCCCTGGAAGACAGATGAGGAGATATTGGAGGGAGGGAGACCTATAGGTATAGAATATTGTATAGGGTGTCAAGATGTGTAACTGTGTCGCTTTGTTTGGTTACTTATTTTCTTTGTTAAAAAAGAAAAGTCTAGATTGGGGAAAGGGGCAATCAGAATTTATGCCATCTTAGGGTGGGGGGAGGGGAGAAATGGGGAGAAAATTTGTAACTCAAAATCTTAAGGAAATCAATGTTGAAAGCTAAAAATATTAACTAGAAAAATGAAAAAAATTTAAAAAGGCTTAAGGGAAGAGGGAGATGTCTGAAAATGACTGTGATGTCAACACAAAAAGTATTAATATAACTTTAAAAAAGGGAAAATATAAAACTAAGACTGGATTTTAATTATAAAGTACTTTTAATAAGCCAGCATATAGATCAAGGATCTAAAAGTACAACAGTATAATATTTACCACACAGATTCCTAAGCTTAAAGAAAAATTATTTGCTTAGAATTGTGAGTTAGGTATATACAAGCTATCTTTTTCCTCTAAAATACTATTTTATAAAGGATTACTGAAAACTAATCTTGTTTTAATTATTAATAGGCAACATTTTTTTTTCTCGTAGGCCACTTCAGTTTTATAATAGTAAAAGGATGGATGCATCTTTTTTGCAACTCCTTTTTTTCTTCCTCATTTCCTTGTAATCTAATTTCTACCCCAATCTTTCTACTCAAAATGCCTCTAAATCACTCTTTAACAAATCTTAATTTCACAATCACCACGTCCAATAAACAGCATCTTTTTCCTTGACAAAGTCCTACTACAGTCATTCACTGTGGCATAAAGGTAACCCTGGTTTCTCAAAGACTATGCCAGCCATAAGTTCTGGAAGGTTCTTTTATGCTACAAAGATGTGGAGCATTGGTCCTGGCAACAGACTGAATTTGGTTTCTAAGGACCTACCTAAGTACATTGGGGCTCATCAACAATAATCTAGCCACTCACTGATTAACTTTTTGGCCATGGCAACCTATGAAACAAATACAAATTCAATATGGCCGTATTATATACAGTCTCCTACTTTTTCCATGAAAGTGTTAGAGTTATGGAAAAATGGGAAGAACGTGCTAAGAATCAGTATTTAGACCACTTGTAAACTTTAATTTGACTGATATTCTAAATGTGAGATCCTTGTTCAACAATTAGATATGTTTCTAGTTCAATCAATAAACATTTATTAAGCACCAGACTACATGCCAGGCACTGTGCTAAATTACACTGGAGATACAAAAAGAGACAAAGACAGTCCTAGTCCTCCTGAAGCTTTCAATCTAATGGAAGAAACAACATGCAAAAAAAAATACATATATATGTACATATATACATATATATTATACACATATAGAAAGCAAGCTATATACAGGAAAAGCAGTAGGGGTTAGGGAAGGCTTCCTATAGAAGGTGAGATTTTTGTTGGGACTTAAAGGAACCCAGGAAGGTCAGTAAAGGAAGAAGAGCGTTCCAGGCACGGGGGACAGCCAGAGAAAACATCTGGAGCTGAGAGATGCAGTGTCTGTGTCACTGAATCGAAAAGTACCTGTTAGGTGGTAAGGTGTAAGAATGAAAAGGTAGAAGGGGGTTAGGTTATGAAGGGCTTTGAATGCCATTTTGGATTTGCTTCTGAAGGCAAGAGAAAGCCACTGGAATTTATTGAGAGTATGTGTGGAGGGAAGTGATGTGAACAGACTCAAGTTTTAGGAAAATCACTTTAGTGGCTAAATGAAGAATGGATTGGAGTGGGGACACAATGGAGGCAGGCAGTGCCTCCTGCAGACTACTGCAATAATACAGGAATGAGATCATAAGGGCTTGTCCTAGAACAGTGAGTGTTGGAGGAAAGAAGGGGTATATTTGAGAGATGTTGGAAAGGTGAAATTCACAGGCCTCAGGCAACAGCTTGGATATGGAGTGTTAACACAGTGAGGAATCCCAGGTGACTCCAAGGTTGCAAGCCTGAGAGACTAGAAGGATGGTGTTGCCCTCTATAGTAATAGGGAAGGCAGAAGGGGGAAAGACAATGAGTTCTGTTTTGGATGTAATGAGTTTAAGATGTCTAACTGAACACCCAGTTCCAGATGTCTAAAAGTCAGTTGGAGATGCAAGACAGGAACTCAGCAGAAAGAATAGGGAAAGAAAGGTAGATCTGAAAATCATCGGTACATAATATGGAAATGTTTTGCATTACTTCACATGTACAAATGATATCACATTGCTTGCCTTCTCATTGGGTGTGTGAGAAATGGAAATGGAGAAAATTTGGAACACAATTTTTTAAATGAATATTAAAAATAATTTTTAAAAAGAATCATCAGCATAGAGACAGTAATTACATCCATGGGACCTGATCAGACCACAATTAAAGTAGTATAGAGGGAAAAGAGAAGAAGGATCAGGACCAAACCCCGAAGGACACCTACAGTTAGAGGTGCTGAATCATGCAAATCTTGATATGTTTGCTATAAAGAAAACCAGAAGAAAGGAGGAAGTTGCAGCAAAATGACAGGACATGGTTACTCTTTGGAGAGGCAAAGAGAAGAGTTAGAAAGGTTGGCTTTATCACACATTCAAAGGCAGGAACAATAATAAATATTTCACATAATATCAGGTCATCTTGCATCCCAATGCTAATGATAAATATTTGTAAAAAGATCCTTGTGGACATAATTGTAGCTTATGTACCATTCATTACTGGTTGCTGAGGATGAAAAGAAAGATAAATTCTATTTAGAACTTGGCAGAAGTAGTCCAGTTAAATCAACATATACTTTGTTAATCAATGACTTCAATGTAAAGGTAGCAAACATGAGGGTAAGAAATGGGAAGAAAACATTTGGGAAAAAGAAACGAGGTCAAAGACTGTAGACTACACAGAAGCCTCAAGTATTCATATCGTGAACACTTTCGTAGAGAAGAGCATTAGTAGGGGCTAGTCCTTGCAAGCACCAAATAACATCACAAAAATGAAATGGGATATATTTTAAGACAGGAAAAGACTTGTTACTGATGTGGGAGTTATCCCTGAATCAGCTGTCTAGTACAGCCAGACCAATGACTTGTCAGGACAGAGATCAGAAGTAAAAAGAAAGAATAATGAAGAAAAAGGCATGACATATAATTGAAGTCACTCAATTCTGAACTATTTAAACAAGTAAACAGCAATAAAAACATGGGAGATGAAGATCAGAAATGAAAGACTCCAGCTACAATATTTTTATATAGTTTAACCTCTACAAATCTACTGCCACGGGACCACCAAAAGAGCACAGAAAAGTGTCATAACAATGACGACAATGGCTAGCATTTAGGAAGCACCTAATATATACCACGCACTGTGCCTTTAAGCACTTTACAAATATCTCATTTGATCCTCACAATAACCTTGTGAAGTTGGTGCTATTATTACCCCCATTTTACAGTGGAGGAACACTGAGACAAACAGAGGTTAAAAACTGCACAAGGTCATGCAGCTAGTAAATATCTGAGGCCAGTTTTGAACTCAGGTTTTCCTGACTCTACGCTCAGGGTCCTATCCACTATGCCACTTAACTGTCTTTGTCAGGAATCATTAGACTTAACTACAAAACATTAAAGGCAAAGCACTGGTATAGAACACAGACTCACTTATAAAATCTTACAAACAATTATGGACGATTATGAGTAGTATCGTCTTATAAAGCAGAGAGTAAACAGTATAGGATAAAACTGGTTTAAAGGAAGTTTGCCAAGAGCGCCAACTATGCAAAGTCTCAAGGCTATTTAAGGATGAAAATGGAAGGACAACATAAGAAAAATGGAAAAGATAACTAAAGATTACTGTAATAAACTTTTTGCCATGGATAGTGGAACTACCACACTTGCCCCTGTGGATCTGATACCAGTTGCACTTATTGATTAATCAATTACAATTTAACTGATATTCATTTTTATGCTTTGTTGGGAAAATGATTGAAGAGAGCATCAGGGCAATGGACAAGTGAGTATGGAAAGCAGAGGCTGGAGGCAAAACAAAACTTAGGAAACTGCAATTTTTATTTTTAAATAGATTGGGACAAATAGAAGTGGTGCTCTTAAATAGTTCTGTTATGTAACTATAAACCTAAGCAACTCTACTATGTATGATGTAGAAAATAATTTCGGGTGTATGTTTCTCATTAGTTTATTTTGATTTCACAAAAAAGGATCAATTAATTGAATCACTGAATATGACACTGCACACATGGACCAATTTTTTAATGTAACCAATCAATCTATAACATCTTTTCCATCTGCACAAAAATAAAAAGCAGAATAGTCTTCTCAGGTAAACTATGTTAGAGGCCGGTCTAACAAATCTGATGACTCATAAATAAACTTATCAAGTCCCAATTTAACACTCACAATATATTGAATACAGGCAGCTCAAGCACAGAGGTTAAGGGTTGATTTGCAACTTCCACATTTAAAAGAGTCTGCTCATAAAAAGCAATCTATGTTCTAAGAGGGTCAGATGGGAGGAAGTGGTTTTTAAATGTTCCACAAAATCTCAACACCACATAAAGCAACCAAAGGGACCTCTGGAAAAAGGAGATATTTGTACCTTTTCCATCACCTCTCAACTTCTTTGGAGTACAAAAAACACAGAAAGTTTCCACAATCTTACGCATTCCAAGGAATTATCAACGTCAGTACTTAGGTTTAGTTACAGAGAAAAGAATGTAGCAATACTTTGTAGATAAACATACTATAATACTATGGTAAGATCTCTGATAAACCAATCACTTCCAATTAAACCTTGGACAGAATTTTTTTTTCTTAAATGAGCATCCCTTCAAGTCCAATTCTGATATTTTCAAAGGCCATTTATATAAATACATCTATGTCTATCCACGTCTATGTGTACATGCATAGGTAGATGTGTGTATATATGTGTATGTATAAATGTATGAATACACACACAAATACATAATATTCCTTCCACTAAAGTCTTCCTATGTTACTTTATTCTGCTGTGGAGGTGACTGAGTTCTCAAAGGCCTTGCCGGTGTAGTGTTAGCCTTTGCAGGTCTTTTACCAAACAGGAAGGGCTTCAAAAATAAGAGAATGACTTAAGCAGCCTAGCAAAACCAGATCTTCATCACTCAAAGGGTTAGCCACCAAGAGATGAATTTTTCTTTAAGCCAAAGCAACTCAAGATATGGCACACAGGTCAGAAGAATTGAAGTTGTGAGTCACCCAAAAGGCAAGAGTGGGTGTGAGTAGGATGCAACAAATTATAAACATACTGTATTACAAACCTATTTACATAAAAACTGAGCAGAAGGAATATAAAAGAGGTCAAAGGGTTATATGACTCGAATGACAGATGGCCAAATCATGAAATGAGACCAAAAGAAAATTGACAGAAGTATCCAATGGTGTCCACAGCGTCAAGTGATCTTTAGAAAGGTTCCAGGATGTTAGCGGGAGCTCTTCCTCCCACCCACCACAGCCCCACCAGGACGGATTTATAGGATGACTGTGGCCGAGGAGGCATCTGCACCACTAGAGGGAGTATCTATAATGAGGATCCCAGATCTATTGAAGTACACAAATAAATGATACAGACCATCTACTATTACAAGGGAGACCTTTAAGTAGCCAGGAAAACAGTCCTACTCCAATCCAAAATGATTTATGTTTAGATGTTGTGAGTCAGCTTTAATGATTTTAGATAAATCACTTTAACTTCTTTGGCCTCAGTTTCCTTGCCCGTAAAAAGGGGTTACTGAAGTAAATTGTCTATTAGACTTAATATATAATTCCTTCCTAAAATACTTTCCTTCCATCAAAGAGCTTTCAACAAGCAGAAATATTTAAAAATCAACTCATTAGCCCTGATTGGATCTTGGAAAATATTATCTCCTACCCCCAAATTATAAATATCTGGAAAACTAATTATTATAATCTATGCAAAGGATTTACATTTTATCCACTGTTATAGGTTAAAATCTGTTCTATGACCCCTCACTATAAATGATATATCTAAAAATTTAACTATAAAGCCATGTAAAATTGTGCTTTTAGCAATTCCAAAGTAATCCCTGTCATCTGATATGTCATCACATTCTTGTATTTTGAAATTCATATTTAAATATTTTAAAAGTGGAAAAATGAATTTTACATAGAATATCTCTACTTCTAAAGTCAGTCAGTGTAGTACCAAGTCATTTTAAGTGTTCACAATATATCACACCTTTTACAAAATTAAAAGGTAAAAATCAACTGAAGGTCCACACCCCCAAGATGTTTAAAGACACACCATTAAGTCTTTCCTAACTCAATCAATAAATATTATGTACCCGCTATGAGCTGAGCACTACCCTACAGAGGGAACTCACCTTTATCTTTTTTAAAAAAGAGATAAGCTAAAAGGAATCTCTATGCTCAGACAAGGAGTGAACTTAACTTGGTCCCAGAAGCAAAACCAAGTACACAAAGGTAAAGTAGAAAGGAATGAGAGAGGTCTGTCCTCAATCAAATACTATCTGCCAGACAAAGAAGCTGAACTTCAAAGGCATATGACTTTAGGCCAGATTTTCACAAATACTGAGCCATCAAGGTATCTATAAATATTACTGTGGTACTTAGTATTTTTTTTACGTTTTTATCCAATACCACGTGAATATATTTTGTTCGTCTTCATGCACATTCCTGTTTTACTATCATATAATCTGAGAGTCTATGATTAGCCATAGCTAAACTGTAAGAGCAACTGTGAACTAACCTGGAGGCTCTCTTCATCTATTCCAGATAGAATTTTTTTAATCCCTCCTTCCCACAACCCAGCCCCTGAAAACGAAGATTAAAAAATGAAGCAAATATTTGATTAATAACCAATGTATCAGCCCCATCTAAAAGTACATACAATTTCACACCCATAGCTTCCCACCTTTTGCAAAGTGAGAGATAACTTTACTTATCTATTCTACTGAGCCAAGCAGCTCAGTAGAGGTAACCATTCATGCAACTTGGCTTTCATCACGGGGGCAATGAATTTATAAGGGCAGGTTACTTGGGCACTCAGGACAGAGTCACAAACGTATAGAAAACAAGGCCAAAATTTTAGTGGAACTTGAAAGTCTTCTTAGCCTATATACTAGTCCGCAATCTCTTCTAAAAATCTCTTTCCTTCCTTTCCTCCAATAAATCATAGTATAACCTTAAGGATTTTAAAGTGGTCACTGAATGTAGCCTATACATTCCAAGTTCCCTTGACCTGAATATTTTTATAGTAGATTCAAGCAGCAATTAAACAAAGTTTCAGCCAAATGGAGATAAATATACAAATAGTTTACTGTAATGTCAGGGAGTGCTACTCCTTTACAGTCATCCTAAGCTTTAACTATGCGTATCTGAGAAATTTTAAGGTCATCCATGTTATGGAGGAAGCCTTAAAAGAAACTTACTGAACCTGAAAATAAATGAATTCCATATCTAACAATATGCTAAAAGATGTTATACATCGTGGAGAGTGACTTTGCCAAGGTCACTAAGGTGTGTGGTCTGACTCCAGAATGGGCATTTTTCCATATACCACCCTACCTTACATTCATTCACTTGCTTCCAGGTTCTTGCTCCAAAAAAGAAAAAATCCCAACAAAAGAACCCTAATCGTGAAGAGGAACCCCTCCCCAAATGGTTCGTCTACATTACTAGGACTAAAACTATTAACTTAAAATCACCACAAATTGACATTTTAAAGTTATTAGGAGAGATACATGAGAACTACGATGAAAGAGTAAAGTGAAGGGAAAGCGATTGCTTCCTTTACCCAAATATTTTACGTTTAATTCTGAAATGCTAAGTTTTAAGGTGTGATCATACTTTCTGAAAAGGAAATGTTTCTCTTAAGTGGTACATCTAAATCAGAAATGTTAATCTGCACCAAACTTTTCTGGAATACGTCTACTGTATAAAAACAAGGTACACTTGTACTGGGAAATTTAGCAAAGTAAGTTTAATTTGGGAAAGGAAAAAGACAAATATTGTAAAGTGTCAGCAATTAATTTTAAAAATGAGAATGTCATCAGTAAGTACTGTATAGTTAACTGAATTGCCAGATGTGATTATGGGTCACCTATAGCTACTGTCAGTTTTGACTTGATATTTATTAAATATCTGCTATGTGTTTACTCGGCATACATTAATGCATGCAAATTTTAATATTAGCCCAAGTCATGAGACTAGGTCTGCCAATAGGCTAAAAAAATCCGTTCTAAGACCAAATACAGAAGGCAAAGGAGCTAGGACTACAAAAAAGAATCACCTACCAGGCTAAATTGAGCATAATACTTCAAGGAAAAAATGGTCTTTCAGCGAAATAGAAGGATTTCAAGCTTTTATAAGAAGACCAGAATTGAACAAAAAATTTAATTTCCAATATTAAGACCTAAGAGAAGCCTAAAAAGGGGGAAAAAAAAAGGGATTCAAAGAAGCTGAACTGTTTACATCCCTACATGGGAAGATGATCTTTGTAATTCACAAAAATTGTACCACTAATAGCATAACTAGAAGGAAAAAAATATATATATACACGTGCGTGTATGTGTGTATGTATATATACGTATACACACACACATATATATATACACATACACACACATGCACAGAAGAGGTATGGGTATAAGGTCAATTTGAGGGAATGACATAAAAAAATAATTAAGGGATGAGAAAAAGGAGTATACTAGGTGCAGAAGGGAGGGAGAGGTAGAAGAGAGTAAATTATTTCGTATGAAGAGGTGCAAAAAATCTATTACAGTGGAGGAAAAGATAAGAAGGTGTGCAATAGGTGTCACTTGAACCTTGCTTTCATCAGTATTGGCTCAAAGAAGGAATAACATAAACAATTGGTTGAATACAGAAATCTATCTTGCCAACACGAAAGAGGAGGGAAAGAGATTAAGTAAAGGGGCTAGGGGGGAAGCAGGACCAGATCTAACAGAAGAGAGGGCAGACCAAGGGAGACAACAGACAGAAATAAAACGCTGTCAAGGAGGAAAAAGGTGAAAGGAGGGGGCGGAGCCAAGATGGCGGCTGGGAAGCA
>CM053622.1:197079405-197096085 GCA_028646595.1 Phalanger gymnotis | reverse complement strand
ATAGATTAACTCTAAAGTGATAATCTAGCTTTATGTTAGAATTATTTTTTTAAATCTCTTTTCATATGGACTTGAACATCACCAAATATGAATATTTTAATATAAAAAGAACAGAGAAAGTGGTTTGGATATGAAACTGAACTGTTGTTACACAGGTTTTTAAAAAGTATATATTAAATTTAACATGCTAGTAACAAAACTGCCTTGTTTGTATTTATGATAGCATTACTAACAATGTTAGATAGTGCGTTGAAGATTTTAAAACTAGCTGCATTCAGATTTTTTATGTTGTTAATAAACAAGACTCTTCTCAGTATAGGAATGTGAATCTATTGATATAATTATGTCATCTTTAGCTACAAAAGATATGTGCTTTGAGTTGTTTTTTCTAGTAGTGTATTTGATTTGAACTGACACAGCCATGAATTTTCTGCCTGATCTCTCTTATGACTAACAATTTGCATTTATAAAACAGCTGGCCTGTTAAAGGTCATTAAGGTCTGGGGTTAAAGGTCTGGTCTGTAACCACAGAATGCAGCTAAGTCAATTGACCCATATGTGGACTGAAACCCATGACCTAGCCTCATTAAAATCACTTTCCAAACAGCTGGGCTAACTGGCTACTTAGAAAAGAATATACTAAGGAGATAAGACTTAGAGAAGTCAAACACAGGTTTCTATTTTTTTTTCTCCCTCATCACTTATGTTGTACCATATGTTTACTTTCTGATAATTGCATAAATCAGAGTTGTAAATGTTCAGTGTTAGGGCTGATGGTGCCTAATTGATCCAGTTCGATCTAAATGTTAAACCCCCATATGCCACCTACTTGATATAGGTGAAGGCTATAACCAAAGAGAAACTACTCTGAGCCTTATGCTTCCTTTTAAAATCAATTGAATTTAGCACCTACTGAACAAACAACCAAGCAGCAAGCATTTATTAAACACTTGCTGTGCCCTAAGCACTGTGAAGAGTAGAGAGTGATGGATAGTAGTCTCAGAGGGTAAGATACTAGCAGTTTGAGGGGCCAAGAAAAGTCTCTTGGAAATGCCACTTGGGCTGAGCTTTGAAGGAAGCCACAATTTCTAAGAGGTGGAGGTGAGGAGAGCTTTTGAGGGCTTTTACTAGGCCAAGAGCTGTGTGAGCAGAGGAGCAGACATACAGGAAAAAAATTTTTGTAAAGGTAAAAACAAGATATGGTAAAAATTAGATATGTTAAGTGAGTGAGAATGAGAGGTTGAGGATTACATCTATTTTATGATCCTGGGTGATTGGGAGGATGATAGTGTCCCTGACAGTAATAGGGAAGTTGGGGAAAGGGGGGGGAAGAGTTTTTTTTGAAAAGATAATGTATTTTCGACATGTTGACATTGAAATATACAATAGGCATTTGATAATAGGGGTATTAGTCTTCAGGATAAAGCCTAGGGCAAAATACATGGATCTGGGAATCATCTACATAACAACTATAACTGAATCCATGGGAGTTGGTGAGTTCACCCAGAGAGTGTAGAGAGAAAATAGGGCCTATAACAGAGGGGGTGGAAGGGATACTGATTTATTTAGGCATAGGTACAGTGGGGTGGGGAGTGGGGGAGTGGGTACATTTGAAATGGCAGAGAAAACACTTGGCCCTTGTCGAGAGCTTGGGGAATCAGTAATCATGCAGATGACTGATTAGAAGGATGGAGCACTAAACTCTTCCCAAAGCCTTCCCTTATAGAGGGCTGGGATATGAACCTTCTGGGGAACTCTCCATTTCCTATTAGCATCTCTTGCTTGGTTTCAACTCCATGCCCCAGAGTCAAGTACTCCCTAGAGCCCCCACTGATTTTCAGCCTCCTGTTCTATGTTTTCTGCCTTTAGATATAAACTTTTTGAGGGTAGGGATTGTCTTTTTCTTATTTGTATCCCTAGCACTTAGCACAGCATGGGACACAAAGTAGGTATTTAATAAATGTTTATTGAATTGAATTGAACGATTCTTAGATACTGTCTTGAGCTATAATTTGCATCACTGTCTTTTGGCTATCTTGAACTGAATATCTCATAGTTATCTCTAATGCATCATGTCCAAAACAGAACTCACCATTTTCTCCTCCAAACTCTCCCACCTTACTAACTTCTCGGTTATTGTCCAGGGCTCCAGCATCATCCAGTTAGCCTAGGCGTGTACTCTCAGGGCCATGCTTGACTCTTCACTCTCAAACACTCCTCATATAGACCATTTGCTGTTGCTAAATCTTGTTTCTATGCTCATAACACATCCTCTTCACTTCAGTCACATGGATACCACCCTGATACAGGCCTTCATCCCCTCCCACCTGGGCCATTGTCATAGCTTTATAATTGGTCTCACCACTGTAAATCTCATCTCACTCTAAGCCATCTTCCATTCAGCTGTCAAAGTTATTTTGAATAGTTTAGTCGTGTCGTTCCTCCCTCCACTCTCCCCTCAAATATAAAGTCCTCTGTTTGGTATTTAAAGATCTTCATAATTTGGACCCTTCCTTTCTTTCCAGTCTTTTATACTTTATTTTCTTTTATGGACCCTATGATCCAGCTACATTGGCGTACTTGGTGTTTCTCCAACACATCATCCTATCTCCCACCTCCATGCCACCATACTGACTGCCCTCCATACCCAGACCACCCTCCTCCCTGATGTCTATCACTTAGCTTCTGCAGATCAAGTCTCACCTTCAATGACACCTTATGCAAGGGATCTTTCCTGATCTCCCCAGCTGTTAGTGGCTTTCCCTTTGAAATGACCTCCATTATTTCCTCCATTAGAATGTGAGCGCTCTGAGGGCAGGAGCTATTTTTACCCTTCTTTGTGTCCCCATGCCTTTGACACAGTAAGCATTTAGTAAATGGTTTTGACTCACTGATGTACATAGAAGAGGAAAGGAAAGGCCAACTACATCCTTGGAGCTCAAAAAACAAATTTGAGATCTCCTGAGGAGATTTATGTACCACAACTGGTTTAGGTACTCCTCAGTCAAGAGGCACTCATCTTGTTTCAAGTTGCTTTGCTGAAAGCTTAGACTAAATCAAGACGCTAACAGCATCAGTCAATGCTAATACCTTGTTTCCTGTAGCCTCTCCGATATCAGTTATTCTCACCTTTTGTCACCTTTGTCAACTTCTGGCCTGCACAACATATAGCCCATGGGCCACTTGTGGCCTGTCAAAGATTCTGGGCAGCCTGTGAAAAATGTAGCAGATGTAAAAGAAAGTAAAGATGCAATGAGTGCTTTGTCTGTGCCCCGCTTAACTCGCCTTCTGGGAAACTCTGCCATGAAACTTGGCAGGTGGGTTCTATTGTGCACTCTCTCCTGTTTGTCAAGTGACCCACAGCAACCAACCATCGTCACTGTCTCTAGTCTGAGGGAAGCAAGAATCCTATCTTTTTACTGTGTTTTTGGTCATTACTGGTGTTGAACAGGGACAAAGTGAGTTCAGCCTCGTGCCAATACAGCTGACACCCGCTATGGTATGAGTAACAATGTGAGGATTTCCTCACCTCCCTTGCTGTGCAACCACCTTCCAAGTTACATGAGTGTCTGGTGCTCCCTCCAACGTCAGACACTCAGTTCAGTATTTCTTTGTACATGAGCAGTTGTGGAGATTTTTTTGGTTTTAACATTAAAGTTTTGGGGGTGATTTTGTGAAATGGGTGATAAAAAGAAATGGAAGATCGAATCAGAATATAGTATTTAATCTGAAGTGGAAAAACAGATGTTTGTTTACTTACATGAGAAGTAATAGCTGTTCCGAAGGACTACAATCTTGTCAGCATTTTGAACAAAAACATACTGACTTAAGCAAACTGGACACCAATGAAAAACAAATTAAAATGTTCAAATTGTTGAAAAATCTCAGTGGGAAACAACGGGTTTTTTTTAAGAAAGTAAACTCAGAAAACGAGGCAGCTACTAGTTTTCAGATTTCTAAAGAAATCTTATTTCACACATGATTGCGGAGTATGATAAACTGATTGCTGACAAGATGTTTAATATGTCTCATCAACTAAGCGTAAACAGTAAGAAAACCTGCAAAATGTCTTGAAATTTGTACCACTTAGTAAAGAAATTTTTTAACATTAATGTGATTTCATGATAAAAAAAATCTTTTTAAGTGTAATTAATTGATATTGAAATTTCTCTTTTTTAAATATGGTTTATTTGCAAAATTGTTTAATCATTAATTATACCTTTACTTGGAAAGTGAGCCACTAAAAACCTATCTACGACCAGGAGAAGTTTAGCCTATTTTAATTTTGGCCCCTACCTACTGCCAAGTTGTGCAGGTATGGTCACCCTGCTGGATGTGAGGTAAATCCTCAAAGTTCTTTGATTTGCATTTCTCTTGTTAGTTATTTGGAACAGTCTTTGTTATAGTTCTTACAGTTAAAAGTTACTCTTTTAAGAACTATGTGATTTCTCGTGATTCATTCCATTGGTTATAATTCTTCTTTACAACTTGACTATTGTGCAAATAAATTTAATGCAAAGGTATATATAGAACCTATATTGGATTACATGCCATCTTGGGAGGAGGGGGGAGAAAGGGAGAGGGGAAAATTTGGAACTCAAAAACTTGTGGAACTGAGTGTTATAAACCAAAAATAATAAATAAATAAAAGAACTATTTGATCATATCCTTTGACTACTTATCCACTGGGGATCTTGGTCTTAAACATCTTGGACGTCAGACTCTCATCAGGAATACATGATGCAAAGATTTTTTTTTTTCCAATCAGCAAATGTTCTTTAAAATAACTAACATCATGGGGCCTTATATTCTCTATACTTTTAATTCGTTTGGGAAGCTGTGAAAAATGTGGTACGCTACTGTTGAAAGAAATCACCCTAATAAATCTACACAGGAAAACACACATGCAAGAAGGATGACTATTATCTACATCATGACATACAGTTAGATGGGTAGTCAACTAAGTTAGTCCATCACTACCTACATCTAAGAACAGATACTACTAATGGAGCATGTGAGTCTAGAATTTGAAAAGAAGCAAAAATAAGGTTGTGTTACTTTGCAAAATCCAACTATATAATCTGGTGTTTGATAAACTCAAAGACTCCAGCTTCCAGGATAAGAGCTCACTATTTGACAAAAACTGCTGGGAAAAATGGAAAACAATATGGCAGAAATTAGGTGTAGACCAACATCTTACACTATATACCAAGACAAGGTCAAAATGGGTACATGATTTAGACATAAAGGGTGATACAATTAGCAAATTAGGAGAGGAAGGAATAGTTTACCTGTCTGATCTATGGAGAAGGGAAGATTTTTTGATCAAATGAGATACGGAACATTTTGAGATTGAAAAGGGATAATTTTGATTATATTAAATTTAAAAGGTTTTGCACAAACAAAACCAATGCAACCAAAATTAGAAGGAAAGCAGAAAGTTGGGAAATAATTTTACAGTGCACACCATTTCTTATAAAGGTCTGATTTCTCACATATATAGAGAACTGAGTCAAATTTACAAGAATACAAGTCATTCCCCAATTGATAAATGATCAAAGGATATGATCAGGCAGTTTTCAGATGATGAAATCAGAGCTATCTATAATCATATGAAAAAATACTCTAAATCACTATTGATTAGATAAATGCAAAAAGATGGATGAAGAATATTATACAGGAAAGGTATGATCAGAAAAGGAAGTTGGCCAGGCACATAGTAAGAGTCAGGGATAAGAGACTGAAAATATCAATGAAGCAGTTATGCCAATGAAATGTTAAAAAAAAATGGAGGAAAGCTTCCTCAGCATTAGTTCCTTGCTTTCTGGTAGGTTTATTAAAAGATATGGATAAGAACTGTACAAGTCGACAACACATGGATGAGTTGTGATCTGTACTGTTCAGAGGGAGTGACCACATTAATAAGATCATTGAGCCACTGAAGTATTAAACAAATACTGGGAGATAAATCATAAGAACAGTTTGTTTTTAATCATAAACTCCAAATTATAATTTAAATTTTAAATGTGCATATTAATTTTTTTAAATGCAATGTCCTTTGCTTCTATGGATCCTTCTGAGCTTTTTCTGGTAACCCTCAGATTTTGTTGTTTTTACTGTGTACATTTAGATTACACTTCCTTCACTGTGCATTGTTTCATGACTTCTCATATTTCTTTCTATTCATATTTGTCATTTTTAGGGTACAAAAATATTCAATTAGTCATATATCATATACTCAGGCAAACATTGGACATTCAAGTTACTTCCAGGATTTTTTTTTTTTGTGACACAAATAGTATACAATTCATTGCTTATTAGATTTACTTCTTGAAAACTGGTTTTGATTTGGAAAAAAAAACCCATTAGAATCAGGTTTTATTATTTTATTTTACTCAAGGCCTTTTTTGTTTACATCAAGGAGTCAAGACCCCTTTGTGCACCATAATGAGTTGTGATGAAATAGGTATAACCCAGAGCAACAAGGAAATAAATCTCTTTCTGGCTAGGTTTTCTACCACTTCCTGGAAAATAGGGTTGTATGTTGCGGGGATGCTCAAACGATCCTACCTTACTTATCTTTCCCATCCTCCACTAATTAATATTGGCTGAATTGATGTTGTATAATTTTTCCTTGAAAAATTAGGTCCTCGAGACCTATGTCCTTTCACTTTGGTCATGGTGTCCTATGGATATAAAAAATGGTGGTGTCTGTGTCTACTTATGTTGTCCATATACCCTAGATAGTTAGAAAATCAGTTCCAAGGATATGAAAACAAAGGAAGATCAAAATTTACCAATCTATTTTATTGTTGAAAGGGAAAGGACCTTTGAAAGGGAAATGGTCAACCCAGGGGACAGAGTGTTTTTCTGGGGGTTAGACAGTTTAAAAGGACAGAGAAGGACAAGGAGAACTATTAGAGAACAGAAATGTATATACACTTACTTGGAAGGGATGGCATAGATTTCTGAGATACTGTATGTTAACCTAATGAATTGCTATGATTATTCAACTCTACTCAAAAATTGTTTCAGACTTTTCCTTCGACATGTACCCTTGATAAAATCTCTTCCTATCTTCTTTAAAAGACTGTCCCTTCTACTATATCCTCTTTCTCTAATCTTGGTCTCTATCTATGGATTCTCTACTGTCTACGAGCATGCCCAACTCCCTCCATATCCTTAGATCCTACTACCTCACTAGCCATCACCCTGTATCTCTCCTCTCTCCAACTAAACTCCTTGAAAAAGCAGTCTCTACTCAGTACCTCTATTTTCTCTCCTTTCACTCAGGTGTGGGAAACTTGCGGCCTTGAAGCCACATAAAGCCTTCTAGGTCTTTGGATGCGGCCTTTTGACCAAGTTTTACAGAATACATCCTCTTAAGGGCATTTGTTCTGTGAAGTTTTTTTCTTTCTATGTTCTTGTACTTGGTGCTATCAGCTCCCATGAGTTCAATTATTGATCCCTATGCAGATGATTTCCAGCTCTAGGGTTTCTCCTGAGCTCCAGATCCATATCGTCAACTGGCTTATTGGACAATTTCATCCAGATGTTCCACAGGCATGTCAAACTCATCATGCCTAAAACAGAACTTATCTCTCCCACAAATCCATTCCTCTTCTGAAATTCCTTATTATTGCCCAAGGTACTAAGATACTTTAGTCACCCAGGTATCACAACTTTGCTATCACTCTTCTTCATCCACTCAATTAGCTACCTAATGTTGTCATTTCTATCACCACAAAATCTCTCCACTCACACAGCCACTACCCTAGTTCAAGTTCCCATTGTCTCTCTTGTGGACAGCCTGCCAATCAATCGAGTCTCTCCTAACTAATTAAACCTCCAAAGCAAAGGCTCTCTATAAACAGGCAGGCCTAGAAACTCAGGGCCATAAACAGATTCCTGGTTAGGTTGGGGTATATCCTTTGCACCTTGCAAGCTGACTTGATTGTGATTATGAGCTAACCCATAAAGGAGCTAAGCCAGGAGTTGATAATACCACAAGCCTTGGCTCTGATTTAATTACCGAGCTTGTGCTTTTGAATATGTTATGTGCTCATAGATTTTCCTGGCTTATGTAAAACTTTAACATAATTTTTCCAAAGACTGTGAGAGTTTGAGATTTATCTTTGTTCCTTCCTGGCTGTAGTGGAAAGAAAAAGAGTGGGGTGTAAGTCAGGAGCCTTGTGTTCTGAAAATCCTAGGTCTGCCACTGATAGTTATATGATAACAATTTCATCTGTAAAAAATGAGGTAAGTGGACTAAATGATGTCTACAGTTCCTTCTAAGCGCAGCTAGGTGGCACAGTGGATAGAGTGCTGGGCCTGGAGTCAGGAAGACTCAAGTTTGAATCTAGCCTCAGATATGTAGTGTGTGTGTGACAAGTCACTTAACACTGTTGGCCTCAGTTTCCTCATCTGTAAAATGAGCTGAAGGAAATGGCAAACCACTTTATTATTTCTGTCAAGAAAATCCCAAAAGGGATCACAAAAAGTCTAATATGATTGAGATGACTAAACATCTCTAGTTCTAACATCCTATAATTTCTAAAAACTAAAATTTTCATTGGTTTGCCTAACAGCACAAAGAAAACATCATTTTATTTTTTATCCATGGCATGCTACTTAATTTCCAGTTTTCATAGTTTCCTATTTTGCCCATTAAGACCAGAGTTTTCTTTCTATTTCTTGGGCAAATTTAATAGACTCTCTCAGTTCTAGATGAAAGAAGCGCAAAATGGGAGCAATGTGGCATATCTTGTGGAATTCCAGTCAAGGGAACAATACAAAGTACCGAAAAAAGAGGGTTCATTTTGTCACAAGTTTAACAGCAGTGGTACTGTGTACACTATCATAGTTATGGCCAGATCGAGCATGTGTTAAGAGTTGATGTTTTTTTCTTGCCATGTCTGAATTTATATAGTTAAATTTCAGAGTCAGTTCCAAGGTATTTTAGGCTTCAAGTTTCAAATGACACTGATATACGAGAGAGAGAAAGCAGTTTGAAGAGAACAAAATCTCAAAGGATCTCAGACCTGGTATTTTTTTTTTCAATCCTTTACTGTAGTAGTGAAAAGGATCTATGAAACATATTTTAGGAGATCTGAGAGAAGGACCAATATCTTCTCATTACAAACTAAATAAAACCATTAAAACCCTGGCCAATAATAATCTCTCTTTTTCTGGGAGGTCATCATGGTATGAAACTTTGAAAGAGGCTTGAAACTACACAGAAGAAGAAGAAAAACCTCACATTTACATTATTTAACAAAAAAGATTTTTTAGGGGCAACTAGGTGGCACAGTGAGTAGAACACTGGCCCTGGAGTCAGGAGAATCTGAGTTTAAATTTGGCCTCAGACACTTGACACTTACTAGCTTAATGACCTTGGGCAAGTCACTCAACCAATTGCCCTGCCTACCTCCCTCCAAAAAAAAAAAAAGTCTTTTTAGTTAGTACTAAAAAAAGTACTAACAAAAGGCTTTAAATAAGTGACTAGCAACAAAAAGAGAAATCTTTGCCCTGCAGCTAGAAAGAAGACTCACAATGATTGATGAAAAGATATAAATTAATGATAGTAAGTTGGTTGAAAAGAATACTTTCAGATTTGGTCAAATATGATTTCCCTTATTCATGAATAGATGTATATACAGATTAAATCATTATTTATAATTTAGAATAGCAACTGACAAGTCTTCCTTTTTATATACTTTCAGCTTTAGGAATGACCATTTGAGAGACAAAAAAAAGGTTTACTTCCTGGCACAAGAGTTTATATAAATGGGTCAGCGTCAAGGTATGTCAGGCTTCTTTTTTCTCGTTGATTTAGGATGATCTGCCCAGTGCCATTAATTTCCTGTTGATGAGCTAAATGCACCAATTATAAAGCTCTGGGGCAGTTAATATAATTGCTCCCTGTAAGAGGAAGAGTCTCCATAGAAATATTAGCTTCACCAGTCATTTAGTATTTAGTTAGAACTTTCACCAAAAAAAGAAAATTAACTTGTATCATCAACTATTTTATAGATGTCACAGCAGAATAAGAATTTAGACCCTGTGCTATGCTCTGAACACTAGACAATACACAGCTTCTCTCACATCACACTGACTACATTGTAACTGAAACTCAGGGAGGGGGACGGAAACAATGATCACTATTCTTGTCTAAATATCTCTTAAAAAATCCCAACAACGTAACATCATTTGGAGTACTTCATAGACTACCATCAATGGTTTGGAAAGGAGGAGAGATGTGGTAAATTGAGTTTATACCTCTGTTGCTCTTTAAATGAAGGATCCCCTCAACAAAATGGTCAAGAAAACTCTTGTTAGGGAATATGTGCTAAGAAGATTACAGGTGAATTTATAGGTAGAAATTACTGAAATTCTTTAATATAATAAAAACAGAAAATACTTGTTCTTAGGATTGAAAACCAGTTAAAAATAAAAACTCTATACCTAAGTTTTCTAAATAATCCAGTCAAATGATTCTCTTTCCTTTTTCTTCTCCCTCCCTCCCCCAGTGAAATGCATAATTTTGCCAGGTGCATCAAGCCAATTAACATAAGGCAGGAAATTACTCCCTTTGATGTGACTATTACTAGCCTCTGCTGTGAAAGACAGTTGAACTAGATGAATTGTTTCTCTATCCTGATGGATTTCATAATTCCTGTTTCTCTGTGTCATTCTGAGAGACAGTGTTGCCAGTAGTACACCTTAGAACATCTGGTAAGTGTGAAGAAAGACAAGACATGGGGTGAGAAAATTTGGCCTTTTAAATAACATATTTATGTTTTAAAGGACTGAGCACAGACTTCTTAACACCTAAAGTCACAAGTTTTTTCCTATCATGGCTAATTCCAGGTCTTTATTCTTTTCAGATAAATATGCCTTAATATACAGCCTATGTGAGGGTGGTACTTAGAAGTAAAGCCCAAGGAAAGGAATTTTTAATGAGTACAGAGTATATCTTGTATAAAAATAAAATTATAAATTTCTGAGGCCCGACTGCCCAAATGACTCCTAAATGGCAGAGACATTAAAACTTGGTACCCTGTTAAAATACAATTTAAGAAATCTAATTGATAAGCAATTCAAGTTAATTCTTTTCCCCAAAACCCAACTCCTCATAGTACAAAGTAGTACAAATTAGACATGCCAAGTTTTGTTCTTTATTTTCAGCAAAATTGGTTTTTACAATCTGTAACATATTACAAAGAATATACTGCAATACAATACAAATAAATGACTAGAGTTGGGGGGAGAGAGAAAGAATTGAAAAAAATGTGAATATTCTTATTTATATGCTAGTTGTTTTCCCCCACCGGAATGTAAGCTCTGAGACTGTCTTTGTATCGTCAGTATCTAGCACAGTACCTGACTTCTGTAAATACTTGTTAAATTGAAATGAAAAAACTAGTGAGTAGATCGATCTTTCAGCACACGAAAATAATACAAGGCAGTCATTTAACTTCTGCCTACTCAGGATTAGCTGGAGAGCAGTCAGATTGAAAAAAAAAGCTTAAAGTTTATTACTACAAAAATTAAGTTAAAGTTAATAGCTTAAAACTGCACCAAGAAATAATATATATACAGCTATATAGATCTACCTATATCATATGCTCCTTGAAAGCAAATGATGTACTAAAAGAGGTAAGATACACACACACTACACTATGGAACACCTTTGTATATTATATATCTACTTATACATAAACACATATCTACAGTGCACTAAGACTTCAAATACCCTGTATATTGTTGATGTACAACATAAATTCATAATTGATATAAACATAGTCTTGCAAGTCACTGCAATTTTAAGAGAAAAAAATTTATATTCTTTTACCTATTATTTATATACATATGTGTGCCTACACATGGAGAGCATTGCCACTTTTAGTAGATCATAAGCTTCTCGAGGGCAAGACCATGTTTTTTATCCATACTCTTGGGCAGGCTGCCCAGCATTTAGTAGGTGGTTAGTATTTGCTGAATGAGTGACATGACTGTTATTTGAAAGCCAGATGCATAACCATGACATGCCACGGGCATCACGCTGCCCCTTTGTTCGGCCTTTGATCCCTCTCCCTTTGGAGGACCAGAGAAGCAGTTCTGGGGCACCGACTCAAAGGTGCAACACAACGAGTGGGGGCAGAATTGCTGGGCTGCGCGATGCTCCGCGGGCTCTCTCTGTACCATACTTACTTTATTGTCGCTCTCCAGGCCAATTAAAGAAAGAAGGGCCTCCGTAGGCCCAAGGATGCGCAATGCCGGGGAGAATACCCAAGAAGAAGAGGGGATATAGAGGGAGGAAGGCTGTGAGGGAGGCAAAGCCAGTGACCAAATAAAGGAGGGCGGGGATGGGGTGGGGGGTAGAGTAGCCGCGCCGGACATAGAGCCACGCCTGAAGCCCCGGCCTGCAGCACACTTCGGGCACTACTGCAGGCCGGCGGGCTGTATGCCTCTTTCCTGGAGCTAGCGCTAAGCCCCGGCGCGACTCCGGGCGTGCGTGTGTGCGAGCACGCGCGCGCGCGCGCCGGGGGAAGGGGGTGGGGCCGCAGAGCGGGGGCGCGCGCTCAGTGAGTCCGTCCGAGAGACTCACGGAGAGGGCCGGGGAGAGAAGAGGAAGGGAGGGAAGGAGAGGCGCGGGGCCGAACAGAGGAGGGAGTTAAGAGTGTCTTCTCATCGTGCGCGCGCGCAGAGAGGCGAGGCGAGGCCGGGACGAAGCGCGGTAGCACCCAGTGGTGCCACCCTCCTCTCGCGCGCGTTCTCGCAGTCTCCCAACCTTTGGGGCGTTGTCAACCGGAGTTCCCCCGTGACCGCAGCAGATACCCGCTCGAACTGAAGTCTAGGCTTCCACCCCGCTTCTCCTCTCGCCCCACCCCCCTTCGCCCTGGCGCTATCCCATCCCATCCCATCCCGTCCCGTTCCGTTGTCTTGTCCCATCCCGCCCCGTCTGCAGCTCACGCGCTGGCTCGCGCGCGCAGGCCCCTAGCAACCCTTCCCCCTCCCACAACCTCCTCCTCCTCCTCCAGCCTCTCCGCCCGCGCGCGCGCGTCCACCGGTTCCCTGGCTCGCGCCGCTTCAATGTAGTCCCGGATCCCCGGGAGACGGAGGAGGAGGGGGCGACCGCAAGATGGCGGGTACGTGGACCCCCTGTTCTTGGCCACAGTGGCTCCGCCGGCCTCTCGCCCCGTTAGCCGGGCGCGCTGAAGGTTCCTGCCTCGGTGGATAGGGAATGGGGTGGGAGAAAAGGGGGCCGGGCTGAGGCGAGCCCTGGGTGGAAGGCGCGCGGGGAGGTGGTAGTGGTGGTGATACTAGCAGTAGTAGTAGTAGTAGCAGTGGTGGAGGGTGGGTAGGTGGGGAGGAGAGAGGAGGTGTCTGCCCCCCTCCCCGCGGGGGGCGCTGACCTTGTCCCTTTCTTCTCTTCCGTCCCCTCCCCATCCCCCACCTTCCTCCTCACAGATCTTTCACTGCTTCAGGAGGACCTGCAGGAGGAAATTGAAGGATGTGAGTATCGCTCTGCTTCTCGGCCCAAACCGGAGGCTTCTGCTCCCGGCCCGGCCGCCCTCCCCCTTTGGGGGCCCCCTCCGCGCCCCAGGCCTTGCACGGAGAGTCCTCTCTGCCTCAGGCAGGGCCCCTGGGGGAGGGGGAAGCCGCCTCGAACCCCGGACGGCCGAGGCCTGGAAGGGAGATCCAGAAACTTGGACTGAGCTTGGGGATTGGCGGGGAGGGGGAACGTAGTTGACCTTGTGCATTTGGAATGGGGGGGGGATAAGTGAAGAAGATTGGAGGGGACCGTGCCACATCTATCTGATCTCTACTGGACTGTCTCTACTTCCTCCAGGAAATAGTGCATTTTTCTGGCCCAAATTGAATTCCTGGGCGGGGGAACAGAAACAGATTGCTGGTTTCCTGGGCCCACCACCCCAGCTCCCCTTGGGTGGATAGGATAGAAAAGCTGGTTTTGCTGGAATGGAGCAAATGTGCCTTGTTAATGGTGGTGGCTGGTGTTTTTGTTTGGGGTTTATTTATTGTTTTAGCGCCCCCATCTCTTCCTACTAAACCTGGTAAACGGTGCTGGAGAGATATGCCTTTTCTTCCTAACAGTTATCTCAGAAAAATAGGTGTGGATGTGATTTCTTGTAGGGAAACTGAGCAGAAAGTTTGCAGCTTTCTTGGTTCATTTTCATCGTGTCGATAAAGTAGAGATCAAATACGCTGTTGTTCCTTGAGACTTTTATTTTTCCCGTTTTCGACCTTTGGAGAAAGTATTGGGAGGTATTTGAAAAGTTAACTTGGAAAAGTTTGAAAAATGTTAGGTTGTGAGAATGGCGGGGTGATGTTTTCAGAAAGCGTTTCTTGAATGCAAAGGAAAAAATGTCTCAAAGTCTTTGAACACTGGAACTTTAAGAAGTAGAAGCCTTTGAGGTTTCAAGGGCAGTTGCTGACTTTTGTTCATTTTAAATGACATAAAATTATTAAACTTTATTGTATAGGCATGTTAAAGGACCTTCAGCTTTGCTTTTGGGGCTCATTTTAATAGTATCTTAAGGTTCTTGAATTTATCTTTTTGTGTTTAGGGAAATCACAGGGAACGGGGTAAGAAAATTAATTGGTAGAGAGGTGACAGTATTGCATCGAAAGTTTACATTTAAGCAAACTGTAGTTAGCTTTTAAACAACACCATTTATTTGAACTCTTGGAGAATAACTGGCTAATCCAAGAATTATTTGTTTTTTAAATTTTATTTTTCCCCCAATTACATGTCAAGACAATTTTTAGCATTCACTTTAACAAGAGTTTGAGCTTCAAATTTTTCTCCCTCTCCCCATTCCCCTTTTCCCAAAATGGTAGGTGATTTCATATAGGTTATACATATGCTGTAACATTTCCATATTAGTCACAGTTGTGAAAGAAGAAACAAATCAAAAGAAAAAAACAGTAAAAAGAATAAGGTGAAAAAAAGTATGTTTCTATCTCCATTGAGTCCATTAGGTCTTTATCTGAATGTGGATAGCATTTTCCTTTGTGAGTCTTTTGTTACTTGTATAGGATCATTGTGTTGCTGAGAAGAGCTGAGTCATTCATAGTTGATCATTGCAGGGTGTTGCTGTTACTGTGTACAATGTTTTTCTGGTTCTGCTTATTTCACTTTGCATCAGTTCCTACAAGTCTTTCCAGCCTGTTCATTTCTTATTGCACAAAAGTATTTCATTACATTCATATACCACAGCTTGTTCAGCTATTCCCTAATTGATGGGCATCCCCTCAGTTTCCAATATTTTGCCACCACAAAAAGAGCTGCTATAAATATTTTTGTATACGTAGTCCTTTCCTCTTTTTTATGATCTCTTTGGGATACAGACCTAGTCTTGGTATTGCTGAATCAACAGATATGCTCAGTTTTATAGCCCTTTGGGCGTAGTTCTGAATTGCTCTTCAGAATGATTGGATCAGTTCACAACTCCACCAATAGTGCATTAGTGTCCCAATTTCCTCACATCTTCTCCAACATTTATCATTTTCCTTTTTTTGTCATATTAGCCAATCTGATAGGTGTGAGGTAGTACCTCAGTTGTTTTAATTTGCATTTCTCTAATCAAAAGTGATTTAGAGCACTTCTTTGTATGTCTATAGATAGCTTTGATTTCTTCATCTGAAAACTGCCTGTTCAACATCCTTTGACCATTTATCAATTGAGGAATGGCTTCTATTATAAATTTGACTCAGTTCTTTATATATTTGAGAAATGAGAACTTTATCAGATTATTTGCTGTATCGTTTCCCAGCTTTCTACTTTTTATTTTAAATTAATTTACTTTGTTTTCAGTGTTCACTTTTATAAGATTCTGACCTCTAAATTTTTTCCTTTTCCCTCCTCTCACCCTCCCCAGGATGGCATGCAATCTGATATAGTCCGGTTTCCTTCTAATCTTGTTTGTATTGGTTTTGTTTGTGCAAAAGCTTCTTATTATAATAAATATTTACCTATTTTGCATTTTGTAATGCTATTTGTTGTTTGGTCTTGAGCGTGTAACTGAATTTCTTCTTTAAGAATTTGGATACTATACCACTTGATGCATATATGTTTACTATTGTTATTACTTCATTGTCCTATGGTACCTTTTAGCAAGGTGAAGTTTCCTTCCTTATCTCTTTTAATTGGGTCTATTTTTGCTTTTTCTGAGATCAGTATTGCTACCCCCCTTTTTTTTTTAACTTCACCTGAAGCATGATAGGTTCAGCTCCAGACCCTTTCCTTTACTCTGTGTATATTTCTGCTTCAAGTGTTTCTTGTAAACAACGTATTGTAGCATTCTGGGTTTTGATCCTCTCTGCTGTCTGATTCCATTTTATGGGAGAGTTCATCCCATTCATATTCGTAGTTATGATTACTAACTGTGTATTTCTCTCCATTCTATTTTTCCTCATGTTTGTCCTCTCTTTCCTTTCACCTTTTTTTTTTTAAATTTATTTTTGACATGTTTGGTTTTCAGCATTGATTTTCACAGGCGTTTGAATTACAAATTTTCTCCCCATTTCCTCCCCCTCCCACTCCAAGATGACGTACATTCTGGTTGCCCTGTTCCCCAGTCTGCCCTCCCCTCCCATCCCCCTTTCCCTTCCTCTCTCGCCTGTTCCCTTCCCATCCACCCTCCCTAAGAAGTC
>CM053622.1:197061858-197078905 GCA_028646595.1 Phalanger gymnotis | reverse complement strand
TATTCTCCCTGTGATGCTATATGGCTGTTAATCATGTGCCAACACAAACTTGGAAGAATCAGAATTACTTATAAAAAAAAAAGTAAGGGAAAGACATGTGGCATATGTAAGTGGGCCATAGAATGACTGTCACACGAGAAGTAATGTGTAAAAACTATCATCAAGAACATGTAAGGCTAGAAAATGAAATTGTTTACAAGTCATGTAGAGAGAATGTGCAAAGTAGGTGGTCAGCCTAAGTCAGCGGTGTGTTGGAGCTAGCTTGTGCCATCTTAAAAGGCTCAATTATTAAATTTTCAGGTGAGCGCTGATATTTCAGAAATCAACAAATTTCAAATTAGTGCTTGATTTGTTGCTTTGTTGATTGTCTAAACTTCAAAAAGTGATGGTGAAAATGTTAATAATGCAGATTAAACTTTAAAATGTGTTGTGTATATTTTGCTTTTTATTTTGTTTTGTTTTCCCGGAGAACCAGTTGTTAAACATTTAGCAATACACCCCAGGACCAAGTGCTAGATTGGTAACAATCAAATATCAAAAGAATGAGAAGTAGCCCCCCACAATATTTGGGCTGAATTCTTTTATAAAGAGAGATTTTATAGAAAGATGTGGACAAGAATCATATAGGGTTTGCAGGCTTCATCTGTTGAAGGGATATCTATCCTGATTAAATCATAGACCTACTAAAGCCCAAGTCAAAGGGCTAACACTTGAAACCAAGGTTTCCATGCTTTTTGTAGAAGACGTTCCTCTTGTCTTTTTTTTTAATGAAACTTATCTCTCGACACAATTTTCATAAATAACCTATGTACGACATTTCTTATCCCATATTTTATTAAAGCAAAATTAAGAATTTCTCCTAATTTTATAAAATCATATGAATACATCTTAAAATAAAGATAATATATAGCTATTTACATATTAATGAAAATCCTTCATAATTTTCTATTTTTTTAAAAGACCTGTGATTTTGTTGATATTGGGAATTGCAAATGAGGAAATTCCATCTGCCAATTCCGATTGACCCCTGCAAAGTAACATATAGTCCTTAGGGAGTACATTCCTAATGAATTAAAAATATAATATTAATATTATTGCTGTGTTGAATGAGCTTGTTTTTAATTGCAAAGATTCTCAAATCATGGTGAAATCATTAAGGTGAAGTGAGAAGAACCAAGAGAACATTGTACACAGTACCAATAATATTGTATGATGAAGAACTGTGAATGACTTAGCTGTTCTCAGTAATATAATGATCTAAGACAATCCCTAAGGACTCATGATGAAACATGCTATCCGCTTCCAGAGAAAGAACTGATATTGTCTGAATACACACTGAAGCATATTATTTTTCACTTATTTTCTTTCTTTCATTCTTTTTTTTGTTCAAGTCTTCTTGTACAAAATGACTAATATAGATATGTTTTTACATGATTGCATATGTATAACCTTTATAGGATTATTTACCATTTCAGAGAAGGGAGAGAGGAAGGAGAGAGAAAGGGATAGAATATGGAACTCAAAACTAAAAAAAAAATGTTAAAATTGTTCTAACATGCAACTGGGGAAAAAATAAAATATAAAAAGCTGAACTTTTTAATTTTGGGATTTTAGTGATAATATAAATGTCAAAAAGAGAGACATATCACCAAAACCTTTGGGTAACTAAGAAATAAAACATTATTTTATCTTAAAATGTCAGCATTGAAATTGTTTGCTATTTTTCTTCAAACACTAATTGAGACTAATACTCTTCTTTATAACAGATACTCTTATTTTTTCAGAGTTGTTACTCCTGTAACAACTTGAAAAGCTACATATGGCACTTTATTCATATTTCTTTCTATAAGCTATTGCCTGTGTGATTGCCATAGTGATTCATTGTCCCTGACTCTGAAGTCAATCATCTTTGAGGCAACACCAGTGGCCAATCAGGAGCAATCGCATTATATCAAGGTGTTTGTTGCTCAAATTACCCTTATTATAGTTGCAGCATACCCAAATTTCATGAGACTACATTTATAGCTAGTGCTTCTAAACTTGCATTTTATCCTCATGGCAGTTGAGCTCCTTCAAATTCCAATACAATTTTCCTGACTTATATAATTTTCATTTTTAAAAAATCAATCAACAATGTATTGAAATTTTCTCTTGCCATTAGTAGTTTTGCAAAGTAACAGATCTTCCCTAAGATCATATTCAAAATATTACAAATAATATGTAATCAAATGCGCATCTTAAACTCCATTGTTGCTTCATCCACTTACAATACAAAATAGAAAGATTTTAGTTTCTTAATTAATTGATGAAGAAAGTCCTCAGATGTATGAGCAATTCTTCTTCTGACCATATGATCGACTTTTTGAAACTTTTAGCGTATGATTCAAGAAGCATCCTTGTGACTTTCATTGACTTTCATATCACTGGATAGACACCCAGTGTTTCTTATTGAATGCAAGCAATCCTTGTGTTGTTATAGACATGATTTGTTGTTTTTTTTTAAGTTTGCTTTTGAATATTTAAAGCATCTGATTTCCTTTGGAAAAATTGTCTTGTCAACTTACTATGCATGTACAACTTTTAGGATGTCATTTCAATTTATTGGATTTCATGCTTTCCATAGGTAAAGCATTTTTAGTAAGTAAGCACAGCAGTATTTCCTTTTAAATGGTACTTGTGAATTCCAGCAATGAATAGATTAGATCTTATTTTCTAGTCTTGGGCTTTATGATTTTTATGTTGCTGTAAATTGTTTTTCTTATTTTTGCTTATACCAGTTTTAGTGGCTGCAATGGATTTTTCACACTTACTATTTTTCAAGCTTATTCATCACAAAAGAATGTTATTAGACTTTTTAAAAATTAGAGATGATAAAAAATTTCAGACCATGCAAAATTAATTGATGAATTTTCAAACAGTTGTTTATAGCCATTCTTGAGTTATTTTAGTTCTTTAAAAGTTACTATTTCTTTCTGGGAACTAGCTTCTTAGAATATAGTTAGGAAAGTGAATGATGTGGAGAAATGTAGCAGATATGGCATTTTTAACTTTCACATAAAGACTAACTTCAAGTTTACACACTTCGCACTCAGTTGTAGCAATTGTTATGTTAACACAACTCATTTTTACATACCACTCCTCATACACTGACTGATAGTAATTTGGACAGATTATACACGCCAGCTCAAATCTGAGCCCCTTTGGGCATATTGTATTAAATAATTGCTATGTGGCATTCACTTTGTATTATGGCAAATTTGCTATGTTAGTCTCACTTTTATGGGCTTTGATTTGAACTTCATTTTTGCTGAAAAAAGAAGATGTGTTTACATAGGTGTTATACTTGAAAGTACCCAACAATTTTGTCCATTACTTTATGGGGAAAATGAGAGAGGTTAGGGATTGAGGTGAAAAGAAGGGAGAAGTAGGGCCCTGAAGTTTGGAAATTCTTCCTTAAGTAATTAACATTTGGAGACAATTGACAATTAGTTGACCATTAGCTAAACAGCAAGGTCTTCTTTTGAAAGTGGAATGCAGGAGAGAGATCTCCTTTTTCTTTTCCTTAAGTGGGTCTTATCAGCTCTGATGAGTTTGAAATATGAATAGTCAAGTCTGCCTTTACAACATGTCTAAGAAACAAATTTGTTCAGAGACGTAGGATTGTATTTCAACACTTCAAGTATGTTATGTTTTCATTGGTGTGGCTCCTTAGTCCATTGATGTGGATTAAAACCCTTCATACCACATTCTTGGGTTGCTGTGACTGGAAAAAAAAAAACAACTCGATGGCCAAGCTTCTAGGGATGAGCCTCTGCAAACTTAATTATGTTGGTCCTTTAAATGGACACACAGTTCATCTCTGGGCTCACAGTCAAAGTTGGTCCAACTTGGATCTTCAACGACCCAGGCTTCTACATCTTGATAGATTTTAAGAGTAAAACACAAGTAGAGGATAAGATTTATAATTTAGCTTAACATATTTATTATTTAGTTTATTGTGTTTCTAGGAAACAATCATATGAAGAGTTTAAATTCACTCTATTTTCTTATAGCTATAGTCAGATATGTTCTATGTAGAAGAACACTATTTAGAAATAAGAAAATTATTTTTCTATTTATGATACAGAAAATCTTCTCAAGGTAAATCAGGAGCTCAGGATTGGAAATCAAGAAATCTGGGATTTTGTCCTAAATCTTTCACCAACTTGTCATACAACAATTATTTCCCCTCTCTAGGCTTCAGTTTTCTCATCTGTAAAATGAGAGTGTTGGAAGAGATCAGGAACTCTTCATCTGGCATGTGTGAAGTTGTTTTGAAAATGTGTTTTGATACCTGTATTTTAATATAACTGGTTTCCTTTGTAAACCACTGTTTTTTATTCTATGCATTTGAAAACATTATTCTGAGCAGGGTTTTATGGCATGGACTACCAAAGAAAGTCCATGACACAAGAATGATTAAGACCCTTGACTCTCCAAGATCCTTTAGAACTAACATTCTATAGTTATATGGTTCACTTGGATGATCATTCTCCTTGGGAAAGAGGCAGTGATGATGAAAACTGCTACTAAGAAGATAATTTCTTCACCACAATCCTCATCTGATTTCTCTTCATGCCATGGAGATGATTCTGGTTTCTTGTGGGTTATGTCAGTGGAGTGAAAACTCTTGACAGATGCCACCAAATTGAATAGGCTTCAAGTAAAAGTCCACTGATGAATAACAGGTATATCATCTATATGCATATCATCTGAGGACCAGCATAGCAAAGTATGGTGAGTTTCCTCACCAGCCTGGCAGTCACAGCAAGTCTAGACCTTTGACTAAATTGTAGACAGGCTGTAATGTGTTTCAGTGAGGGGTCAACTCATACTGACTAAATCACAGATCCACCTTTAAGTATTGAGCATTAAAGAGATAATTCTCCAGAGAAAACAAAAGGTTTTAAAAGATCATTTTTTCCATTACACAATTTAAAAGCCAAATACATCACATAACATTACACTAAAAATTCCAACTTTTTTCTTTTATTCATGAAGTAAGTCGGGAGATTACAGTGTACACTATATTAAAATATTAATTTTTTATGACACTACTAAGCCATCCTTATCACTTTATTAGGAAACAGTTATGTTATTCTGTGTTTCCAAAAAGAATCAATCTCAATTTAATGAAAATTTAAAAATAATCCTGCCATGTATTTTTGGCTTTATGTCATGTTTTTGTCTAGATAGCATATATACACATAGAAATAGAGAAAGATCACATCAATCTGAAAACCATACAAATAGTTTAATGGTTACACAATGTATTCCCAGAGTAAATATTTTCCATTCCCATAATTATAACAGGCTTTATTAAAATCAATAGCTAGAAGTCAGTCCTTTATCTTTTATGCAGCTATGAATAATAGAACTAGCCAGTTTTATGATTGTAGTGCTTGCTTCTTAAAGAATTTTAAATTTGTATGGAAATTTTAAATTTGGAATGTTCATAGAAATTATACTGATAGTTCACGACTAAATTATGATGGCTCAAATTAAATAATTTTAATACATTATATTTCAAGCAAAATTAAGGAATCTATTGCTAGGTTTCTTACGTGGGTATGCTAAAGAGTTTTCCTTTCTACTTGCACTAGGGCCCAAACTTATTGAACTTCTGGACTTTGTCATAAGGCACTTACTTCAGTATTTCATTGGATCTCTGATTTTATCAATGTTGATATTCTATCTAGTAGTACAGATCACGCAACCTTCCTGAACCTCCTGAACCTATACAGCAATTACCCATGTCCCTGTGTGACCTTGAGGAAGTCACCTAATTTATCTGATTATATATTTTGATAACTGTGTTTTCATTATCCTCATCTATAAAATAAGAAGAATGAACTAGTTGACCCGTAAGGTTCCTCCAGATGTAAATCTTGCGATCTCATGATCTTGGAATGAATTCTCCATAGCGGAGCTATGTAACATGGTTTAGGCCTTGCTCTACAGTTGCAGGTTTTTTTGTTTTTGTTTTTTAACATTCTGTGAGTACCAATATAAGCATGTTCATAGTTTTTTTCTTGCTCTTACATATTTGTCAAACTTTCTTTTGTAATTTTATTTTTTCTTGAATAGTATCTTTTGCAAAATTTCTTGGGCACAAGTCCTTGTTATTCAATCAACAAGTATTTATGAAGTACCTACTATATGCCAGGCATTGACTCCGGGGATACAAATAAAATGAATGAAACAACACCATTCACAAGGAGTTTGGTAGGGTGTTGGAGACCAGTGTCTAGTAGTATACACAGATTACTCATTGTTTATCCATATGTACCCAAAGGAGCCAAGAGATCTTTTTCTCCTTCCATTCTAAAGAGAGGGGAGAACTGAAACCTCTCAAGAAGTGAAAGGCATGTGCATGTATTGAAGGTGTAGTTGAGAACAGAGAATTCTCTGCTGCTTCAGTGAATAAGAATGAAATCATAGCTTCAATAATACATAGAGGCAGGGAGATTGTTTCTAGCCCTCCTTGCCACCAACCACAGGGGACACTGTAGGCTGAGTGGCGGACAATTTCTTGGCACCATGAAGGAGAGAGACTCTTCTTTCCACCATGAGGGAGATATCCTGGAGAAACATCTAGGGCTGACCCCCTCCCACTCCTTACACCCTTGAAAAAATCAATCAACAAGCATCATTTAAGGGTTTACTGTATCTGTCAGGTAGTGTGCTAAGGATAGAAGATACAAAGGAAAACAAACATAGTCCCTAACCTCAAGCAGCTCAAATTCTTTTTTTAATTCAATTTTACTCTCAGTTCTAAATTAGCTGTCTTCCTTGTCCGTTCTCCAGTTCTTTGAGAAAGCAAATAAAATGAAGTCCATTAAAAATATGTATAGTCATGCAAAACAAATTCCTTCATTAGCCACATTCCAGAAAGACCGAAATAGAAGAAAAAAGGAAAAGAAAATACACTTTGATTTGCTGTATGATACCATATTTCATCATGAAACCTTTAGAATTATGGTTGGTTGTTTTGTTGACCAGAGTTTCTAAGTCTTTCTAGGATTTAATGAACAGAGTTGATTGTCTTTACAGTATTGTTGTTATCATATAAATTGTTCTGATTCTGCTTACTTCATTCTACATCAGCTCATACAAGTCATCCCGGGTTTTTCTGAAACCTTCCCCTTCATTTCCTACAGCACAGTAGTATTTCGTAACAGTCATATAACTTGTTCTGCCATTAACCAATTGATGGGCATCCCCTTGGCTTCCAGTTCTTTGCTGCCACGAAAAGGGCTGTTATCAATATTTTTTGTACATGTGGTTCCTTTTCCTCTTTTCTTGGTCTTTTTGGTTTTTTAAATTTCTTTGACCATAATAGTGGTGTTGTAGGCCATTCATTTCAAAGAGGACCAATGACATCACAGGGTAATGTCTTGACTGCAGCATAAACTGGGTTTAAGTGAAGCAGAGTTGCACAGTCATTAGCCTCTCTCTTTCAAGGTCACAGAAGTCCAGTGGCAGGACGAAAGTCAGGATGTCTGGTGATGGCCCAGGCAGTGGATGATCTTGGCATCTTCGACATCTGACCAAGTTCTAAGCACTCCACAGTCAGCTGCCTTGCTGACCATTGGAACAAATTGTTCTCATCTACCCATTCTACCAGGGGAAGTCTTCACATGCTTGGGTAGATAGCCCCCTAACTCACCAGCAGGTTTAAGGCCTGTCAGTTAATCTGGTTTAGCCTATCTGCTGAGATGATTTTACTGGGATGTGGACATTGTGCATGCTACAGCTTCTTGGAGCCACAAGTGAGAGTTGGGTAGAGGTGAATACAAAAAGTTGATGAGCAGCCTTGAAAAGGGCTCAGCAAGCCCTCATACCAGAGATTCTAGTCTTCATTGAACACCTGACACACCCCTAGTAGTGGTATTGCTAAGTCAAAGAGTATGGAGAGTTTAATACATTTGGAGTATACTTCCAAATCGCTTTCCAGAATGGTTGGATTAGTTCACTGCTCCACCAACAGTGTGTAAAAAGTACCTGTTTTCCCACTATCCAGCATTTGTCATTTTCATTGCTTTGGTTGACTTAGCCAATCTGATGGTTATGAAGTGGTGCCTCAGAGCTGTTTCGATTTGCATTTCTCTAATTATTAGCAATTTAGAGCATCTTTTCATATGGCCATTGATAGCTTGAATTTCTTCCTCTGAAAACTGCCTGTTTATGTCTTTTGACAACTTATTAATTGAGAAATGATTCTTGACTCAGTTCCCTGTGTATCTTTTTTTTTGGCAAAAAGTATTTTTATTTTGACATCTGAGTAAGTGTTGACTCCTCAGTACACGGCCTATAGCATTTTTTCCAACTTATTCATCAGCTTTTTGCACTGTGCCTTTCTCAGAAACAGATGCTATTCAAAAATTTTCTGATCTCCTTGTTTTTGACTGTGGTGGGCTGTGGGATCAGGGCAGCTGAGCTTGAAATAAGTGCAATATCATTTACTTCAAGAATTAACTCATTTTGGGGGGAGCTTGAGAAACAACACAAGCAACACCTGGGCTCATGTGCATTCTTCAGATATATTTTTCACCTAAGAAATTTAGGATTTCAACAAGTGAGCCATTCTCTTGAATAACAACATTGATGCGGGAAGTGAGCATTTATAGACCTCATCATGTAATGAAAACCCAGGGTAATGCCTTTGATCATGTTTTGTACATGACTATAGATTGTGTGCACGGTTACAAGTTCTTTTCAATTTCCCCACCACTTGTCCACACAGAGCAATTTTTTTTCTTTCCAAGGAGACTGAGCTCAACATTGATATGGTTGAAATCCCTTTGAAGGATTCCTCTTGGCCCCTTCACAATAACTGTCCGACCCTTAAGAGAGATGTCAGCATTTTCTGAGATGTCTATGGTCTGGTTGCTTAGAATGGTCTTCATTCTGTTAGTGAATGGGCCAAAGAGAGAACATCTTCCAGTTCCCTGTATATCTTAGAAGTAAGACCTTCAGACCTAAAACAATTCCAAAGGAGTCATGATGGAAAATGCCATCCACATCCAGAGAAAGAACTATGGAATCTGAATGTAGAGTGAAGCAGACTATTTTTTGTTTTGTTTTGTTTTTTCTTTCTCATGTTTTCTCCTATTCATTATGATTCTTCTTTACAATATGACTAATGTGAAAATGTGTTTAATAGGAATGTATTCGAACCTATATCAGATTGCAGGCTATCTTGGGGAGGGAGCGAGGAGGGAGGGAGAGAAAATTTAAAACTTAAGGAAGTGAATGTTGAAAACTAAAAATAAATTAACTAATAATAAAAAAAAGTAAGACCTTTATCAGAGAAATTTTCTCTAAAGATTTCTTCCTAGTTTCCTGCTTTTCTTCTAATTTTAGCTGCATTGGTTTTATTTGTGCAAAAACTTAAATTTTTATACGCTCAAAATTGTTCACTTTATCTCCTATGAACCTTTCTATTTCTTCTTTGGTTGTGAATGCTTCTCTTATCCATATATAGATCTGCCAGGAAGTTTCTTCTATGTTCCTCTAATTTGCTAATGATGTCATGTCTAAATCATACATTCATTTGGAGCGTAGCTTGATATCCAGTGTGAGGTGTTGGTCTATACCTACTTTTTGCCAAACTGCATTCATGTTTTCTCAGGAGTTTTTGTCAAATACTGAATTCTTGCCCCAATACCTAGGATCTTTGGATTTATCCGACTCTAGGTCAATGTGCTGATTTTCTTCTATATATTGTGTACCTACTCTGTGATACTGATAAATCTCTCTTTTTCATGCAGTACCAATTGTTTTGAGAATTACAGATTTGTGGTATAGTTTGAGATCAGGAACTGCTGGGCTACCTTCCCAAATTTTTTTCCATTTATTCCCTTGAAATTCTTGACCTCTTGTTTCTCCTGATGAACTTTATTATCATTTTTTCCAGCTCTGTAAAGTAGTCCTTTGGTAGTCTGATTGACATGGCACTGAATGAATAAGTTAATTCAGGCAGTTTTGTTATTTTTATTATATTAACTCAACCTACCCATGAACAATTACTATTTCTCTATTTAGGTCTGCCTTTATTCTTGTAAAGAGTATTTTGTAATTGCATTGATATAGTTTCTATTTGTGTCTTGGCAGATAGATTCTCAAGTATTTTATACAGTCTCTGTAGTTATTTAAAATGGAATTTCTCTTTCTATTTCTTCCTATTGAATTTTGTTGGTGATATCTAGAAATATAGACGATCTGTGGGGGTTTATTTTATATTCTGCAACTTTGATGAAGTTGTTAATTGTTGCAATTAGTTTTTTAATTGACTCTGTAGGGTCCTCTAAGGAAGCCATCATATCATTTGTAAAAAGCAATAGTTTTGTTTCCTGTTTGCCTATGTTTAGTCTTTTAATTTCTTTTTCTTATTTTATTGCTATAGCTGCTACAATATTGAGTTATAATGGTGATAATGGATATCCTTACTTTCCTCCTGATCCTATTGGAAAGGCTTCTGCCTTATTCTCATTACATATAATCATGGCTTTTGGTTTGAGATAGATCCTACTTATCACTTTCCATTTCTTCCTATGATTCCTATGATTTTGAAAAGTATTTTTGATAGGAATGGGTGTTGTATTTTCTCAAAAGCTTTTTCTGCATCCGTTGAAATTATAATATTTGAATGATCTTTGTGATATATTGCTGTAATCTTCTTGTTCATATTTTACTTAAAATCTTTGCTTTTTCATTAGGAAAATTGGTATATAGCTTTCTTTCTGTTTTGACTCTGCCTGTTTTAGTTATCAAGATCACATTTGTGTCATAGAAGGAATTTGGTAGGACTCCTTCTGTACCAATTTTTTCAGATACTTTATGTTGTATTGGAATTAATCGTTCTTTAAATGTTTGGTAGAATTCACTTATAATCTATCTGGTTCTGGGTTTATTTTCTTTGAGAGTTTGTTTATGGCTTGTTCAGTTTTGATTTCTACAATATGTTAAAGTTTTCTGCTTCCTGTTTTGTTAATCTGGTCAATTTATATTTTTGTAAACTTTTATTTCATTTATATTGTCAGTTTTATTGGCATATAGTTGCATGAGAAAGTTTCTTATAAATGCTTTTATTTCTTCTTCCTTAGTTGTGAATTCACCTTTTTCCTTCTTGATATTGGCAATTTGATTTTCTTCTTCTTAAAAATCAAATTAGCTAATGGCTTAGGTATTCTATTTGTTTAAAAAAAACAGCTCCAAGTTTTATTAGTTCAATGGGTTTTACATTTTCAATTTTGTTAATCTCTCCTTTGATTTTTTGAATTTTGGTATTTAATTGAGGATATTTAATTTGTTGTTTTTCTAGGGTTTTTAGTTATGTGCCTGATTCATTGATCTGTTCTTTCTTTTACTGATGTAAGAATTTAGATATAAATTTTCTCTTAAGTACTGCTTTGGCTGTATACTACATATTTTGGTATATTGTTCATTATCTTTAATGACATTAATGATTGTTTATATGATTTGTTCTTTGGCCTCTCCATTTTAAGTAATTTGGTTTCTAATTAATATTTAATCTTTACTTCAAAGCCCCCCTTTTAATATAATTTTTATTGCATTATGGTTAGTAAAAGATGCACTTAATATTTCCACTTTCCTGCATTTGTTTTAGGTTTTATGCCCTAATACATGCTCACCTTTTTGTGAAGGTGATATGTACAGCTGACAAATACTCTTTTGTTTTCCTATTTAGTGTTCTCCATGGGTCTATCTTTTCTAAAAATCTATTCATATCTTTAATTTCCTTCTTGTTTATTTTATAGTTAGATTTATCTGGATCTGAGAGGGAGTAAATTGATGTTCATCTGCTATTTATTACCTATTTCTTCTTGTAACATTTAATTAAAAAAATTTAGATCCTATGCCATTTGGGGCATATATGTTTAGTACTGACATTAATTCATTGTCTTTGTTACCTTTTTAGCAAAATCTAGTTTCTCTGTGCATCTCTTTTAATTAGGTTTATTTTTGTTTTTGCTTTTTCTGAGATCATGACCTTCTATCCTGAAGCATAATACATTCTGTGCCATCCTCTTATTTTAACTCTGGATGTATCTTTCTTTTTCAAGTGTGTTTCTTGTAAATAACATATTGTTAGATTTCAGTTTCTAATCCAATTTGTTCTTGTCTTCTGTTTTATGAGTAAGTGCATCCCATTCATAGTCACAATGATAATGACTAATTGTGTATTTTCCTCTATCCTATTCTCTTATACTTTTCCTTCTCTTTTTCCCATCTTCTCTTTAAGAGTCTCTTTTCCTTCTGACTACTGCTTCCATTGGGGTGTACAGGTATTCAGGGAAGATTTTTTTTAGGGATGTTTTCCATCTTTGGTGTCCGCCAGTCACCCAACTCTCACCTATGGCCCCAAGAAGTTGTAGCATGCAACAGAGCCACATACTGGTAAACTATTTCAGGCTAAACCAGATTGATGGTAGCCAAGCCTGTGAGTGAGTTAGAGGGGTATCTATCCTAAGCATGTGAAGACTTCCCCTGGCAGAATGGACAGATGAGAACAATTTGTTCCAAAGGCTATGAAGGCAGTGGAAGCAGGTACTGTGGAGCACTTAGAGCTTGGTTGGACATAGAAGACCCACTGCCAGTTGTCTTGTATGACTCTGCAAGACAGAATGAGGCTGATAGTTTTGTGCAACTGTGCCTCACTTAAATTCAATTTATGCATGAGTCAAAAAATGTCACCTATATCATTTTACCATTTTTACCCACCTCAAAGTCCTGTGGCAACAGGCAAGTGATGAAGCAGCAGATGTGGTTACACTGGGAACTGTAGTCACAAACTTGTGTACAGGCGGCCCAGAACATAGGATTAGCTCCTCATTGGACTGAAGTGGGATTTGGCAGCCCCTTGGCTATATGAACAGCCTTTTTTAAGAACTGCACAGCTCACCTCCTGGTAAGATAATTTTTCTCCATTCTTCCTCTTCCTTCCCTTCTCTCTTAATGCATTCCTGTTCCTTATCCTTCTGTTCCTCTTTGGAGATCCTCCAAATGTAGTAGAGTCACACCCAGGGCATCTGTCTAATTAGACTCCTTGAATCCAGGGGTCTGAGATCCCTAATGATGATAAAATTCTTGTATCATCTCCCCATGTAAGAATGTAAACAGTTTACCCTTGTTTAGTCTTCTATGGCTGCTCACTCATGTTTACCTTCTTATGCTTCTCTTGAGTTCTGTGTATTTCAAATTTTCTACTCAGTTCTGATCTTTTCATCAGGAATGCTTGGAAGTCCTCTATTTCATTAAAGATCTATTTCTCCCCTGTTGGGTTATATTCACCTTTGTTGGTAGGTTGTTAGCCTAGACCCTTTGCTCTCTGGAATGTTGTATTCCATACCGCAGGCACCCAGAAAGAGAATTTAAGTACTGAAAAATCAGAGTCAGTACCACACAAGATTTAGCAGCTACCATCTTATAAAGGAACAGATACCATAGAATGTGATATTGCGAAGGCAACAGATATAGGTCTACAACCAAGAATAACTTACCCAGCAAAACTGAGTATAATTCTGTGAAGGGAAAAATAGACTTAGAATTAAATAGAAGGCTGTTAATGCTCCCTACCTTTTAACAGAGAGATAATGGACTTGAAATATAGAATGAGACATATATTTTTGGATGTAGCCAGTATGGAATTTGTTTTGCTTGACTATGCACATTTGTTACAAGGGTTGTCTTTTTCCTTTTTGGGGGTAGGGGAGAAAGAAAATAAATTAATTGAAAAAATGTTGAAAATAAATGTTTAAAATTTAAAAATTTTTTATTTAGTATTTTATTTTTCCCCAGTTACATATAAAAACAATTTTCAACATTGGTTTTTAAAACTTTGAGTTCCAAATTCTCTTCCTCCCTCTCTCCCCACACCACCCCCTGCCTATTGAGAAGGCAAGCAATTCGATATAGATTATACATGTGTAGTCACGGAAGACATATCCATAACAGTCATGTTGTAAAAGAAAACAGACAAAAACTCAAGAAAAATAAAGTAAAAAAAAAGTATGCTTCAATCTGTATTCAAACACTATCAGTTCTTTCTCTGGGGATGGATAGCATTTTTCATCATAAGTCCTTCAGAGTTGTCTTGGATCATTGTATTGCTGAGAATAGCTAAGTCGTGCACAGCTGATCATCTTACAGTATTGCTATTACTTTGTACACAGTACATTATACTTTGCATCAGCCCATGCAAGTCTTTCTAGGTTTTTCTGAGCACATCCTGCTCATCATTTCTTGTAGTACAATAGTATTCCATCATAATCACATACCATAACTTCTTCAGTGATTCCCTAATTGATGGGCATCCCCTCAATTTCATTGCCCCGACAAAATTGCTGCTAGAAATATTTTTGTACATATAGGTCCTTTTCCTTTTTGTTTTTTATCTCTTTTGGGATACAGGCCTAGTAGTGATATTGATAGGTCAAAGGGAGTATGCATTATTTTGCAGCCCTTTGGGCATAGTTCCAAGTTGTTCTACAGGAAAATCATTTTTTAAAAGGGAAAAAAGTAGTAGGATGTAAAGTAGTAGGATGTGAGCTCATCTTCTGTAGATTCACTGAAAGCATCATCTGTGTAACACCAGTAGTAGTAGTAGATAGAACCATAGGAAAGAGATTCACCTCATCCTGTTTCCACATGATTTTGATCTTCTCTTTCACTTCTCTATATTTTGAAAGCTTTTTTTTTGTTCTGCATAGCTTGGATTGTATATGTATTTAAAATATTTGTTATATTTAAATATAATTCTTAAATTTTTAAGGATCAATTTTTTTCTGTGATATTCAGTTCTAGTATACTATTATTTGAGTTCTCTAGCATATCTTGAGTGAATTTGTAGAATGAGAATTTGTCATGTATCAGTCTATGAAAGATAATGAGCTTCTGATGTATGATTCTAGCTAACAGGTCAAATTTTTCTGGGTATTTGTTAGGTGCTAAATTTTTATAGCCTGCAGTGATACTTTATACAATTTCTCCCATTTTTTAGATGGTTTACATTGGAGACCTTAAAAAAAGTTTTTTGAAATTTCTGTTGTCAATGACATGAGCCCAAATTATGATCATAAACCCCTCCATTTCCACAAGCAAATCTGGATGACTCCACCATTTGCTTAATATTTATTTCCTGACATGTTGTTGGTTGATTTACCCATGAAGAGCTTTTAATTCTATTCTTGGACTTTAATGCTTTCATAGTCTCCATCCATATCACTGTCATCGTAATATTTATTGTTATCTTTCAGCTACATAAGCATTGGTAACATATAAGCCTTGAAAGGAGGTGGTTGTAAGGAACATCCCTGTTGAAATGACAAAAACCCATGTCATTGTTACATTTGTTTGAATAGATCAGGTTGGAACTGTTTCAGTTGCGTGCCAAATCTTTGTCTGATATTTCTCTTTGCTTCTGACTTGGTGTTAATTTTTATCTTTTCTCTGATAAGTCAATGATCAGACTCCACACAAACTGCTGACTTGGAAATGACCCTTAGGGTGATAACCAGTCATATCCTGTCTATTAAGATAGTTAATTTCATTTTTAGCATAGCCATTTATGATCATCATGCCTGGCATTTTCTGATGCCTCTTTTGGCACTTTCAGAAAGCATTAATGATATACAGGCACGAGGTTTCTAAGTAGCTTCTTAGCATTTGGCATCCATTTATTAAAACTCAGCTTAATAAAACAAGATGATCCAATGTCCCATAAAGGGATGTTTTCTTTTAGTCTTATTGTATCATAGATCTGTAGCTGGAAAGGACTTTAGAGGCCATCTGATCAGGCCTATTCACTTTTATAGGTGAAAGAATTTAGGCTTAGAGAAGTTAAGCAACTTACCTAGTATAACACAGTATAAGAGGCAAATTTGAACCTTGGTTTTTCTAACTCTAAACCCAACATTTTATCCAGTATGCTACACTGGCTTTGGGACTTTAAAAAAAATTTTATCAGCTCCTTTTTTGGACTCTCCAAAAACAATCCTTCCATTTCTTTGCCATTTCCTTTTGACTTTTGATTTCATTTACTGTGAGAGTGTAAATATTGTTATAATATAGTGATATATCAATCCATGAGATTTTAGACTAGGATTTCATGTTTAGAGTACCAGTAGTATATTCACTTCTTCCTTAGCCAGTCTCTTCTAAAGTCTTCTAAACAAAAATAATTATAGCAGCTTTTTTGTTATTAGTAAACAACTAGAAACAAAATTACAGGATTATCAGTCACTTGGGAAGTGGCTAAACAAAGTATGGCATATGAATGAAATAGAATATAAATGATGAAAAAAACAATTTTAGAGAAACCTTTGAAGACTTGTAAGAACTGATATAGAGTGAAGTAAATTTTAATTTTAATTTTTTTCTTTTGAAAATATTTATTTTTTTAATTTTTTAAAATTTATTTAATATATTTAGTTTTCAGCATTGATTTTCACGAGAGTTTGAATTACAAATTTTCTCCCTGTTTCTACCCTCCTGCCCACTCCAAGATGGCATATATTCTGGTTGCCCTGTTCCCCTGTCAGCCCTCCCTTCTGTCACCCTACTTCCCCTCTCATTCCCCTTTCCCTTCTTCTCTTGTAGGGCAAGATAAATTTCTACGCCCCATTACCTGTGTATCTTATTTCCCAGTTGCATGCAAAAACTTTTTTTGTTTTTGAATGTCTGTTTTTAAAACTTTGAGTTCCAAATTCTTTCCCCTCTTCCCTCCCTGCCCACCCTCCCTAAGAAGGCAAGCAATTCAACATAGGCCACATGTGTATCATTATGTAAAACCCTTCCACAATACTCATGTTTTGAAAGATTAATTATGTTTTGCTCCTTCCTAACCTATCTCTCTTTATTGAATTTTATCCCTTGACCCTGTCCCTTTTCAAAAGTGTTTGTTTTTGATTACCTCCTCCCCCTGTCTACCCTCCCTTCTATCGTCCCCCCTTTTTTATCTTCTTCATCCTTCTTTCCTGTAGGG
>CM053622.1:197022316-197061358 GCA_028646595.1 Phalanger gymnotis | reverse complement strand
CCCCCGGTGCCCCTGGGCGGTGGCCTAACTGCAAACTCTTTTCACTCTGTCCTCTGCAGCTTTTCCCATTAACCTTCTATGTTGTCTTTGGTGTTTGTGGGTTGAGAAGTCTGGTAACTGCCACAGCTCACTGATTCAGGGCGCTAGGGCTTGTTCCTCCCGGCTCCTGATCTGGTTGGTCTTGCTGCCACCCACGCTGGGCTCCGCTCACCTCTGCTCCATGTGCTGATGGACCTCATCCAGTGACCATCCAGGCTGTCCTGGGCTGAATCCCTGCTTCCTTCTGCTATTTTGTGGGTTCTACATTTCTAGAATTTGTTCAGAGCCATTTTTATAGGTTTTTGGAGGGACCTGGCAAGGAGCTCATGCAAGTCCCTGCTTTCTAGCCACCATCTTCAAATTATCATTTTTAGATAGTATAAAATCTATGTGATTAGCACCCTCTGCCTCCTTTTCTGTCATTCTGCTACTATCTTTGTAGAAGAACGGTGTCACATAGGAATGAGGGTCATATTTTATTTGTCTGTGCTTAATGGTGTTGCCATGGCAATGGTCAGCCTAATGGTAATTAGCTGTGCTAGTCCTCAGAAAGTGCAGTCCAGTTTTATACCTGTACTATTAAAAAATTAAAAAATACATGGTATGCAAATAATAATGGCCATATATACACATACTTCACTTTATGGTCTATAAAGCTTTACATATATTATCTTGATCTCACACACAAACATACACATATATACCTATATATACACATACATATGTAATTGCCCTTCATTTTGTCTTACTCAACAGACATTTCCCCCTTAGATCTCCCCGCATTGATCCCTCCCTTATTAAAAAAAAAAAGTTAATCAAAGCCAACTGACCCAATGACCATATCAGACAGTGTGTCTTTCTTATTCAATAAATATATATTTCTGTCATTACTGAGAGGAGGGAGGTGTGTTTCAGCATCTATTTCAGAGGCCAAGATTTGACCTTGGTTTTTTTTTTTAAAAAAATGAAAGTAAAAATTGCCTGCTGTTAGTTCAAGGGTACTTCAAATAAGACATTTGTCTAATTTGCACAATGATCCCTAATGGGAAAGAATGCTTACAGAACACTTTCTCATTGTGAATAGATATCCATCTTTGAGAAATCATACATTTTAAACTATAAAAAATTGCTTACAAATAAAAATATGTTCACACCTTAAGCTTTATCACAAAATTGTCTTAAAGAAATAATTAAGAATGAAGTAACATACCCACTGTGTCCTGTTTCCATTTGCACAAAGTCACAGACATCTTGGTTGATTTAGACTTTCCAACTTTAGTCTTCTTATCCTGTTGGATATGCCTTTCTTTTTTCTTTTCTTTTCCTTTTTTTTTTTTTTGCTGTGGCACAACTCTGCTGTATTATAACTTACTACAAGCCTGCTTTTGTTCTTAGCAAATCATCTTATCAAATAGTAATTTCAGACCTCATTTATCCCATTGTAGCAATGTCAAGCTGTGAGTTTTAAACAGTCCTTCTCAGCAACTGATCATTGTTTCTATCCAATCATTGCCATCTAGTCTTCTTCTCTAGAACTAAATGCCAACATTGTTGGAACTCCATGCTTACTAGTGGTTACCTAGGCAATTTCACAATGCTATTTTTTAGAATGTTAAAAGGTTGGCATTCTTAATACTAGATTCTTTTTTAAAAAATATATTCGTCTCTGCATTTTTGTAACAAAATATAAGTCTTCATCCTGATAATAATCATAATAGCATTTAAATAATGCATTAAGGTTTGCAAATCACTTTAAATATGTTATCTTGTTTGATAATAGACTAGGTAATAGATAGTAAAAATAATTCAAAAGATTGGCTAACCCAAAATGTAAAATTAGGCATAAAATTATAATTTTTGATCCTTTGCGATTTTTAGTATTATTTAATCCATTTCAACAAAAAGTTAAGTGTCAAGGAAGGCTTTACAAAAATTGATCATGGGCTAGGGTGTAAAGAACTTATAAATAAATGTAGAAAGACAGAAACAAACACAAATAGCTATCCATAAAGGAAACAGGAACAAAAGCTATAAACCTAAATGGAGACTAAAGACCCATATCTTATATAATGAGTGATTCAAAGAACAAATCAGTGGAACAAAAAACATTTATAGCTTTATATTATTATATATAATATTATAGTATATAAAATTATATCATAGTAAAGATATTGGCAATAGTAAGTCAATATACCAAATATGTAGGATGCAGAAAAACAATCTTTAAAGGAAAATGTCTGTCTTTTGAAATTTGGTAAAAGAGAGAACTGCTTTGTAGAAACTGTTTTAAATTTGAATTCATTCTCCCCAGGGGCTAAGATGGCATAAGGCAGAGTATGTATGACCCCAGATTGGGGAAATATGTTTATTTGTACTTGTATTCTTGCTATATCTCCTCAGTAAATATCCCTTTGCAAGAGCTAATTAATGTTAATGCATAAAATGATGCTGGGGCACTAATCACTAGTGACTGATATTGGGGAGAATATATGAGAATGGTGGCTGTATTCCTCTCCATGCTGCATGGCAGCTTCTCTTCCCAGACTTTCTCTACAATGCCTTAGAAATCTTTCTACCCTTGAAATTTACTCTTGTCCTGAACTTCATACATTGGAAGTGCCCTCCACCCTCGGGGTCCCTTTCTCTGATTGGCTGGTTCTTCCAAGAACCTCTGTTTTAAGGAAGATGCCCAGGGTACTCACTTTTTCCTTCCTCTCCAGGCCTCACTTCTTATTCTTCCTGGACTTTCTCTATAATGTACCCACTTCTGATATCTTCATCTCCATCCTCCACCAACTCGGTTTCCTGCTTCTTTTTATGTATTGATCTTCTCCCATTAGAATGTAAGTTCTTTGAGGTCAGAAATTGTACTTCTTTCTGTTCTTATTTGTATTCCCAGCACTTAGCACAGTACCTGGAATATAATAAGTGCTTAATACATGCTTGTTGACTTTACTGACTGGAAAAGTTTCCTTTAGGGGGTGGCGATTATTAAAATAAAACAAGCAGAGGTTAGAAGGGAGAGTACTTCAGGCATGGGAGACAGCTCTCATAAAGGCACAGGGACAAGAGATGGTGTATTATGTGAGAGTTTACAGCAGGTTGACAAGTATGGTTAAACCATAAAGAGTGGGGGAGGGGGAAGGGAAGGTCAATAATATATAAGAAAACTGGAAAGGTGGTATGGACCTAAAAGAGGAATTTATGCAATACATTTTATATTTGCTCCTAGAGGTAACAGGGAGCAAGACTGGAGGTAAGCAAATAGATTAGGGCCAATATAGGTAGATTTGAAAATCATCAGTATAGAGACAATCATTGAATCCATGGGAGCTCACTAAGTGAACTAATGTAGAGGGGAAGATGAAGAGGTCCTAGGACAGAACCCTGAGAGACACATTTGATAGCAGCTATGACCTGGACATAGATCCAGCTAAAGAGACTGAGAATAAATGGTCAGATAGGAGATCAGGAGGAGAACTGGTATAGTGTATTGAAAACTTAGAGAGAAGAGGCTTATCACGGAGCAGAGTGTGATTGACAGTGTCCAAAGCTGCAGAAAGGTCAAGAATAAGAATTGAGGAAAAAAAGGCCATTAGATTTGTCAACTAAAAGATCATCAGTAAATGACGAATGCTGGTGGAACTGTGGGAAAATAAGTATACCAATACATTGTTGGTAAAGTTGTGGAGTAGTCCAGTCATTCTGGAAGGCAAATTGGAACTATGCCCAAAAAGCTTTTAAATTCTTCACACCCTTTGCAGACCCCTCTCCAAACCATTTTGAACCCCCAAGACATGAGAAAGGCCTAAAACATGGATTGGTCAATCAAGAGAGGCATTTTGACCCGCTCTGAGCTTAACCTACCATAATACTTCATGTGCTCTGGCATAACAGACATGCTTTGCTCTCTGAGTGAACCCAAAATGCCCCTTCCTGTGTCAACAACTACAAACCGGATGAAGCTGACAAAGAGCATTCTTCAGTTTACAGCTACCAAGGACAAGGCATCTTGACTCAGACACTGTCTTGAATAATGGGACTTTTATTATGTTATATTATGTCATGTTAATGGTAAAAGAAACACAGACATCCTGGATCTGTAATTTCAATTGACACCTTGACATTCTCTCGTCTTACTGTATTTGCAACCTATCTAATTAAGAAATTTCTCATATCATGGTTTACTGTACGGAGACTATAATTTTGACTGACATAGGCATCCTGAGCCAGGAAGGGAGGAATGGGTGAGAGGGAATTGCTCTGAAGATATAAGGTCTCTTTTGTCTGTCCATCCTTGGGTTCATTTTCTTACAGTGAGCTCCCATGAGAATCTTATATGCAAGTTCTGCAAACTTTGAGAGAAATAAACACTCATATGCAGCCTAATATTATTTGTCTTTCTAAGAACAAATTTGGTAATGGTTGATACCTTTGACCCACCAATTCTTCTACTAGACCTATACCCCCCAAAAGAAATAGGGAAAAGACCTATATGTACAAAAATATTTTCAGTAGCTCTTTTGTAGTGGTAAAAAAATTGGAAACTGAGTGAATGTCCACCAACTAGGGAATGACTAAACAATTTATGGAATATGAATAGTTCCAGAAAAACCTAGAAAGGCTTTGAATGAACTGATGCAAAGTGAAGTGAGCAGAATCTGGAGAACAATTTCTACAATAACAATAATTTAAAAGACTTAGTAACTGAAAAATACTATGACCAACCACAATTCCAAAGAACTCATGGCGAAATAGTCTATCCATCTCAGATAGCTGATGTACATAAATTGAAGATTGAAGCATTTTTTCATTTCTTTCTTTTTAGACACAGCTAACATGGGGATTTATTTTGTACGACTATATGTATGACTTTTTTTGTTATGACTTGCCTTCTCAAAGGAAGGTTGTAATAGTAATTAAGGTGAGATTTTTTGCTTTTCTTCTCTTAAGTGCCTTTAATGATTCTGGCCTTTGTTTGAATGGGGCAGATAAAGTGGGATCTTTTTGTCTTGGTTATTTCTCAGCACCGAGACAATTGGGAGTCATCTCTATATGATGTGATACTGGAGATGGGGAACTATCCCACACCCAGCCTGGGTGAGGTCAGAGCCCTCAGGGCTCTGAACAGGATATAATTGAGGACAACTTGGTGTTTGACTTAGGGGGGCACACTCATGGAAGGAGTGTTGAGACTCTGGGTAAACAACTTTACAACTTAGATGTTAGTTCTTTGGTAAGTATATGTTATGATTTAAATCAGACAAGATCTGTCTGTTGACATTTGTAATTTGTTTGTATTTGCTCTGAAGTTCAGGGTGCTGGCTTTTCCCCCTGAACTAAGTGAATGATATTTGTGTGTTGGTTTGAAATAAGATTGTTAACCCCTTAATAGTACTTTCCTGAGTAAAGTAGATCAAAAGAAGCTGTGTTGGCAGCTTCCTGGGCTCTGGTTGTTGGTGGATCTTATACCCCCACAGCAGCTGCTAGCAAGATTGTTACTACAAAGGGGGAGGGAAGAGGAAGATAATTCAGAACTTAAAACAAAAGAAAATTGAATTTGAAAAAAAGAGAGGTCATTAGTAAGTTTTGAAAGAACAATTTTGATAGAATTATGAGGTCAGAAACCAGATTGTAAAGAGAGTGAAAAGAAAGGAAGTAGAAGCATAGATTATAGATGGCCTTCTCAAGGACTTTAGCCACAAAATGGAAGAGAGATATGGAACAATAGCTAGCTGGGATGAATGAATCAAGTGAGAGTTGTTTTGAGGATATGGAGATGTGAGCATTTTTGTAGGCAGTAGGGGGGCAGCCAGTAAATAGGGGAAAACTGAAGATAAATGAGAGAGTAGGGATGATAGAAGGGACAGTCTGCTGGAGAAGATAGGATGAAATGGGATCACTTGCATGTGCAGTGAGATTTGTCTGGAGGAGAAAAAGGGTCACCTCTTCATGTGAAATGGGTGAAGGTGGAGATGGAAGCAGAAGGTCTCTTAGGGATGTGACATGAAGAGGAAGAGGTTAAGGGCAAGATTCTCAGTTGAGAGGGTAGAGGGAAGCTATGAGAGGTTTAAGGAGGGATGAAAAAGTTTGGAAAAGCCACTCTAGTGAGTGGGATAGTCAATTAGGGAAGTGTAAAAGGATTGCCTGGCTACATTGAGGGCCCAGTTGAGATTACATAGTATAAATTTATAGTAGATCTAGCCAGCAGCATTTTATGAATTTCTCCAGCTTTGGCAGCTTGTTAGTGGGAACAAAGACAGTTAATCCAGGGCTAAGACTTGGCAGGACAAGATTAATGATAGAATAAGGGGGCAAAGGAATCAAGAGAAGAAGACAGAGTACTGTTGAACTGGTTCATCATGAAGTCAAGATTGAGAATGGAGGACAGTGTAGACAGTATGAGGCCTGGGAAAGAACTAAAGGGGTTGAATGATTGGAGGTCATAGTGAGGATAAAGAAAAGATTTTGAGGTTGTAAGGCAGAGGAAGAGTTGGAAGGACAATAAATTGTGATCAGATAATGGAATTTCAGAAGTCATGAACATAAAAGTGGTACATTTGTGTGTAATGGAATCCAGGGTATGCCTACAGAGATAGGGTGGAGAAATAAGATATGGGAAATGAGTAAGTTGAAGAATTGGGAAGTTAAGATGTTTGAGGTAATATGAATATGTATGTTTATGTATTGTAAAGTTCCTTAAGGAACTTCAAGGGACAGCTAGGTGGTGCAATGAATAAAACACTGGGCCCAGAGTTCAAATCTGGCCAAATCTTACCAGCTGTGTGACCCTGGGTGAGTCACTTAACCCTGTTTGCCTCAGTTCCTCATCCATAAAATAAGCTGGAGAAGGAAATGGCAAACCACTCTAGTATCTTTGCAAAGAAAATTCCAATGAGGTCACACAGAGTCAGAGACAACTAAAAAATGAACAAGTACAACAGAAAACTCCTGAAGGCAGTAGTTGGGGAGGAGGGAAAGATTATGAACTCGTTGAAGAAAGAAGGAGTCATTAGACAAAAGCTACAAGGGTGTTGATTGGATGATGGATATGGATTGAGTGAACCTTAAAGGAGAAGGTGCTGAGTGATGATGGTAGAAAGTGAGTTTGGAAGTGTCATTGAGGAGCAAAAAGTATGCCAACTCCCACATCTCAACAAGTAATTTAGGCAGAAATAGTGAAAGTGCAACTACTGCTAGAAATGGTGGCCAGGGAGGCTATGTCATCAACAGGGAGCAAAACATCCATGGTAGTAGCAAGGAGTGGGAAAGAAAAAGATTTATTATGAAGCAATTAGTATTGTGTTACCTTTGGAGCAAGCATTCCTGAGAATATAGTATAGGTTCTATGGCTTGCAAGTGGGAAGTTGGGAAGATTGGAGGTATAGGAATAAGGAAATAGGCAGGGGGAACAGGGAATGGGACTTGAATAATGACAACCAAGAGTTTAGATCACAAGGATGGGGAGGGTATGACTAGATAGGAGTTAGTTATTGACAAATGAATTCAGGGGGGTCATCACCATCACTAGAGGCTTCGCCTCAGGATGGAGTTTTCAGGATGTTAGGCAACTCAGTCAGGGGACCAGTGGTGGGAGCTTATGGAATGGAGTTTTTCTCTTTTCTCTGCAGGCAGGCCAGGCCAGGAGACAGGCAGAGAGATAAGGATGCAATGGCATCTCTGTCCCATGCAGATAGGAAGACACCAGCCTAGGAGATTGACACATGATGGTAAGAGCCAGTTTTCTTTGCACAATAGAAGATAGAAAGAGATATTAAGATGATGAAATATAGGAGGAAGGAAAGACTCCCCTTCCCCTACCCATTCCAAGGGGAGATAATTCAGTTTTGGAGCATAATTGCCCTGACTATATATCAACCATATTTTAATTTCTACAATCAGCAGGCTCCAGACTTGTACCTCTTTCTATCCAACCTCAAGCTTAGGGCACTCAAGAGATTAAGTGACTTGCCCAGGGTCTTAAGCCAGTATGTGTCAAAGGTGGGACTTGAATCTAGATCTTTCTGGCACAGAGGAAGCTAGGTGGTAAGGTGTATAGAGCACCAGGCCTGGAGTCAGAAAGACCTGAGTTCAGCTCTGGACTCAGGTGCTTGTTAGCTGTGTGATGCTAGACAAGTCACTTAAATGCTGCCTGCCTCAGTTTCCTTAATTGTAAAAGGGTGATAATAATAGCACCTTACTCCCAAGGTTGTTGTGAGGATTATATGAGATAATAGTCATAAAGCATTAGGCACAGTGCCTGGAACATAGTACTATATAGTAAGTGCTTAATAAATTTTTATTTCCTTTCTTATGACCACCTCTTTATTTAATAATCTGTGCTGCCTCTTCTTTACTCTCTTGAAAAATCAGAATAATTACTATATGGGAAAGAGTTTTCTCTAGTTCATTAAATAATCAATATTTAAGAAACTAAAATAGAGACTTGAGCCAATTAAATAATGAGGATATTATAATTTTATTAACAAGAAATAAATTATCCTACCCACCCCTGAATCACTCTAGAGCTTGGGAGTTAATAAGAGAGACAAGTAGTAAGCCAAATACACAAGCAAGAGCAGCTAACCTATCCATTAAACATTCATTATGTTAACATAAAATAGTTATGTTAGCCATTTCCCAATGGATGAGCATCCACTTTGTTGACAGTTGTTTGCTACAGCGAAGATTGCTTCTGTGAATATATTAATATATGAGACATTGTGTTTCTATTTTTTGTGTTCTTGAGGTGCCGACTGCTGACTTAAAAGTTATGTGCAGGTTCATGACTTTTTGGGTATTGGGCTATATTGTTTTTCATGATGGTTGGTCTACTTCCTAACTTCAACAGTATACCAGTGTGCTTGTCTTCCCACAACCCCTCCAACTTTGACCATTTCCATATATTTTCAGCTTTTTCAATTTGCATGGAATAAGGTAAAAACTTAGACTTGTTTTATTTTGCATTTTTCTTACAATTAGAAATATGGAACATGTGTTTTTGTGGTCATTTATAGCTTGCAGATTTTTTGAAAACCATTTGCTTATGTCTTTAGAGGCATCCTTCACTCTTGACTCTCACCTTCTCAGTACCCCTTTATAGTCTTTAAAATCATTTAGGACCACACAAAGAAATTTTGCTTATGTGAAATATATGTGTGTATGTACACATATATGTATATGTGTGTATATATCCATGTGTGCATGCATGCATGTATGTATAAATATATCTACACAATATATATGTGTGTGTATATATAATGTATATAGCTATTTACCATATTAGAGCTTTACACATCTTCATATTATTATAAAAATAGTTTGGAACTCACAGACCCCCCGAAAAGGTCTTAGGAACCCCCAGGGACCCCCAAAACACACTTGTGGAACTGCTGCTCTAACTTCTCTCTTCAGGCTTATTATCCATCATTTCCATTCCCATACTTTATGTTTCAGACAAACTGGCCCACTTGCCAGTCTTCATATATAACATTCTGACTCCTACTCTTACTTCTTACCTCCATCTCTTGGAGCCTGTCACACCCTTCAAGGCTCAGCTCATATTCTCTCCTTCAAGAGGCCATTCCTGATCCCATTCTCCACCCGCAATTAATGACTCCCAAATTACTTCGTATTTCTTTTGCATATATCTCATATTGACTTACACGTGAATATGTTGTATGTCCCCAATAGAATATAAGTTCTTAAGGGCAAGGACTTTCTAATTTTTGTCTTTATATCTTCAGGAACTAGCACAGTTCTCGACATATAATAGGTTCTTAATAAGTGCTTGTTAATTAACAGCTAGTAAATGGCAGAGCCAGGGTCCTCTGACCCTAGATGTAGCGCTCTTCCTGCTACGTCACGGCTGCCTCTTTTCACATCAGGAACTGGAAGTCTGACTCATCAAATATTATACTTTGACCCTCCTCATGATGAAATGTCTCAAAGTGAACTGTTTAGTTGGAAATGATAATATAATATATTAACTGAGTAGATGAAATATTTTCAGATAATTTTAAAGTTTTAATTCTTTACTAGATACAAAGATGAACAGTGATTTATTTTATAAATTAAAATATATTTTGACAATGGTTGGCAGATGACGTGATACAGGTTATTTTTTTAGGCTATTTCAACTTAACATTTTTTGACTTTAACATCGTAATTCATTGCCACTTGGCCCTAAATCAAGTGAACTTTGTGAAGGAACCTGCCACAAATTGCTATTATTCCAAGTCTTTTATTCTTTTCTCTTCTTATTTCTATTCCAATAAGCATGAAGGGAAAAACCGGTTTTCAGTGTGGTGACCTGAATGGGAATCTGAAAAAATGCATGAAATTTTTAATAAATAAAATAATTTTTAGGGTCACACAAATGTCACCATGGAAATAATAGCGTATATTCTTACCATGGAAACTTTCCTAGGTCTCATTGGCCTGAAATTATTACCTTGTATCTAATGAAATGAATGGGATAATGTCAACAAAGTAATTTAAGTTCCATAGGAAAAAAATTGTACTAAAAGATGTTTGAGGGGATTAATATGGTGCTCAATCAAATAAATATCCAAAATTCATCCAGGTAATTTGGAAATTAAAATTCTTCCTTTGATAAGATCAGGAAGTTCAAAATATAGACTCTCAGAAATGGAATTCTATAGACAAAACTCATGTAGAACAGACCTTTTCTTTAGCAATTCTCTTTTTTTGTTTATTACCTTTATTCATTCATTCCATAAATATGGAGCTCTATTTAATATGGCCAAAAATTGTTGACTACCATATATTCCTGTTTTTTTCATCTATCTAAAGATCTCTTTTGATGGTTCTTGATCATATGTCTTGGGATAAGTAAATAAAACCATAATTATGGAAGTTGACATTGCATAGCCTAACTCTAATTCTTCACAATTTTGTAGGTAGCTCTGGAAGCACAAATATGGGGTGGAAGGGGGGGCAGAGAATTGGTAAAAATAAAAAAATACATTTTTCTTTCCTTTTAAAAAATTTTCAAAATGTGTTTCAGTTATCAAAAATCCATTTTCTCACCCTCTTTCCTCAATCCCACCTCCATTTAAGAACAAAAGTGAAAAAAATCCTATTAAAAATGTAACCCGGGGGGCAGAGCCAAGATGGCAGCTGGAAAGCATGGATTTGTTTAAGCTTTCCCCCAAATTCCCCCAAACACCTGTAAAAATGGCTCTGAACAAATTCTAGAGCTGCGGAACCCACAAAATAGCAGAGGGAAGCAGGTCTCCAGCCCGAGACAGCCTGGATGGTCGCTGGGAAGGGTCTATCGCATGGTGCTGGGAGGAGAGCACAGCTTAGCATGGGCCGTGCCAGGACCAACCAGACTGAGAGTTGGGCGGAGGAGGCCTGAGGGCCATGAATCATTGAGTTTTGGCAGTTACCAGACTTCTCAACCCACAAATGCCAAAGACCATGGAGCAGGTTAGGGGGAAAACTACTGGATCAGGGGGAGAGTGGTCCAGTCCCAGCCCTGGGGGAGGTGGATATGGTGCTGTGGTGGTAGCAGCTGTGGCTGCTTCCAGAGTCCCTGGCTCACATGTGGGAGGAATCAAGTGGCCTATCAGAGGGCGAGTGCAAGGAGCGCTTTGCTGGTGCAGAGGCAGGTTTTCTTGCTTTGCCCTACTTGGATCTGGGTCACAGTCCTGGTTGGCAGTTCTTGGGGAAGGATGAGCCCTGCTGTGGCAGAGCTTCCTGTGATGATGGGGTAGAATTAGCTCTGAAAACAGCAGCACAACCTCTAAAGCTTGAGACAAAGTACTCTCTACTCTGCAAGTAGTCACATCCTGACAAAAAGCTCAAGGGCCAAGTAGTTGCCAGGGAACATGAACAGGCAGCGAAAAAAGGACACAGACTATTGAATCTTTTTTTTTGTGACAAAGAAGATCAAAACATACAGCCAGAAGAAGTCAACAGAGTGTCAAAGAACCTACATCAAAAGACTTCAAGGAAAATATGAATTGGTCTCAGGCCATGGAAGAGCTCAAAAGGCATTTGGAAAAGAAAGTAAGAGAAATAGAAGAAAAATTGGGAAGAGAAATGAGAGTGATGCAAGAAAACCATGAAAAACAAGTCAGCAACTTGCTAAAGAAGACCCCAAAATACTGAAGAAAACAACACCTTAAAAAATAGACTAACCCAAATGGCAAAAGAGCTCCAAAAAGCCAATGAAGAGAAGAATGTCTTGAAAGGCAGAATTAGCCAAATGGAAAAGGAGGTCCAAAAGACCACTGAAGAAAATACCACCTTAAAAATTAGATTGAAGCAAGTGGAAGCTAGTGACTTTATGAGAAATCAAGATATTATAAAGCACAGCCAAAGGAATGAAAAATGGAAGACAATGTGAAATATTTTATTGGAAAAACCACTGACCTGGAGAATAGATCCAGGAGAGATAATTTAAAAATTATTGGACTATCTGAAAGCAATGATCGAAAAAGAGTATAGATATCATCTTTCAAGAAATTATCAAGGAGAACTGCCCTGATATTCTAGAACCAGGGAGTAATATAGAAATTGAAAGAATCCACAGATCGCCTCTTAAAAAAGATCCCAAAAAGAATATTGTATTGTACTATATTGTATTGTACTATATTGTAGCCAAATTCCAGAGTTCCCAGGTGAAGGAGAAAATACTGCAAGCGGCCAGAAAGAAACAATTTGAGTATTGTGGAAACACAAACAAGATCTAGCAGCTTCTACATTAAGGGAGTGAAGGGCTTGGAATATGATATTCTGAAGGTCAGAGGAGCTAGGATTAAAACCAATAATCACCTACCCAGCAAAACTGAGTATATAATACTCCATGGCAAAATGTGGATTTTCAGTAAAATAGAGGACTTTCAAGCTTTCTCAATGAAAAGACCAGAACTGAATAAAAAATTTGACTTTCAAATACAAGAATCAAGAGAAGCATGAAAAGGTAAACAAGAAAGAGAAATTATAAGGGACTTACTGAAGTTGAACAGTTTTGTTTACATTTCTACATGGAAACATGATGTGTGTAATTCATGAGACCTTTCTCAGTATTAGGGTAGTTGAAGAAAATATACATATATATAAACAGAGGGCACAGGGTGAGTTGAATATGAAGGGATGATATCTTAAAAAAATAAAATTAAGGGATGAGAGAGGAATATGTTGAGAGAGGGAGAAAGGGAGAGATAGAATGGAGTAAATTGTCTCACATAAAAGTGGCAAGAAAAAGCAGTTCTGTTGGAAGGGAAGAGGGGGCAGGGGACGGGGAACGAGTGAATCTTGCTCTCATCAGGTTTGACTTGGGGAGGGAATAACATACACACTCAATTGGGTATCTTACCCCACAGGAAAGTAGGGGGAAGTGGATAAAAAAGGAGGGATGATAGAAGGGAGGGCAGATAGGGGGAGGAGGTAATCAGAAGCAAACACTTGAAAAGGGACAGGGTCAAGGGAGAAAATTGAATAAAGGGGGACAGGATAGGATGGAGGGAAATATAGTTAGTCTTTCACAACATGAGTATTGTGGAAGGGCTTAACATAATGATATGTGTGTGGCCTATGTTGAATTGCTTGCCTTCTTAGGGAGGGTGGGTGGGAAGGGAAGAGGGGAGAGAATTTGGAACTCAAAGTTTTAAAAGAAGATGCTCAAAAGAAAAAGTTGTTTTTGCATGCAACTGAGAAATAAGATATATAGGGAATGAGACATAGAAATCTATCTTGCCGTACAAGAAAGTAAGGGGATAGGGTGGGGGGTGGGGAGTGGGGTGACAGAAGGGATGGCTGACTGGGGAATGGGGTAATCAGAGTATATGCCATCTTGGAATGGGGGGGAGGATAGAAATGGGGAGAAAATTTGTAACTGAAAATCTTATGGAAATCAATGTTGAAAACTAAAATATTAAATAATATATGAAAAAAAATTTTTAAAAATGTAACCCGAACTAATCTGGTGTACCCATTATGCCTAATGTTGAGGCCTCTGTGTCCCCTACCACATCTGTAGGTGTACTCTCTTTTGTTTTTTGGATTTTTTATTGGCAGGGCAATTGGGGTTAAGTCACTTGTCCAAGGTCACACAGCTAGTAAACGTGTCAAGTGTCTGAGGCAGGATTTGAACTCAGGTCCTCCTGACTCCAGGGCCGATGCTGTACTCACTGCACCACCTAGCTGCCCCTGTGTACCCTTTTTTGATTGGCTGCCTGTATCTTTAAAACTGGTGAGATAGAAGCAGTTGCTCTTTTTGGCTACACCTTTGTATTTCTCTCTTTTTTGGCCCCTCTTATCTTCTGCATCTAGAGGGTGAAGATCACAGTTCACCCACAGCGTGGATGCCATGAACAAACCTGTGTGAGGGGAAAGATTTCCTTGCCCAGCTCTTCTTCTTTTACTTGGGGGAGAAATAGGGCTGAAGGGTTTGTTTCTGTTCTGTATTGTTTGTCCTTCCCAGGTACAGGAGGTAATCCTTATTGACTGGAAGTTTGAGCCATGGTGACCTTGAAGCCAGGATTGCAGGTAGAGTGGTGTAGCCAGATAGCCTGGCAAGGAAGCCCTGAGAAAATAGAGGTTTTGGACTTGGAACCGGGACTGTGCTATAGGAACTGAGCTAAGCTATGAACCCAATTCCTTTCCCTACCCAGAGACTAAGGTAGCATAGTGTAGGAGGGAATTATGCCTCTCATGTGTTGGGGGAGTAAGTTTGTATATTTGTGATGATACCTTTGAGTAAATATTTCCTTGTAAAAATAATTCAACTGTTAGTGGCTAAATGAAACTAGGATGTAGGGGTCCATACCCCAGCAATTGAAAGAACATCAGTGGAGAATGGAGCCATTTGCAGAAACCGGACACCCCTTGGATCCCCTTAAGTGTACCAGAGAACTATAGGGGAGCAGTAAAATCTTGCTTACCTAGCCTTCAGGCAGTGGGGGCCAGAATAGTCTGTGTTACAAATGTGTACAGTCAAGCAAAACAAATTTCCACACTTACCACGTCCAAAAAAAAAATGCCTCGTTCTTCACTTTAAGTCCTTCACCTCTCTCTCAGGATGTGGGTAGCATATTTCGTCATTAGTGTTCTGGAGTCACAGTTGGCCATTAGACTGGTTAGAGTTACTAATACTTTCAAAGTTGTTCGTTTTTATCATATTGTTGTTTTTGTATAAATTATTCTTCCTGTTTCTCTTCACTTCACTCTACATCAATTCATATAAGTCTACCCATGTTTCTTTGAAACCATCCCCTTCATCACTTCTTACAGCATAATAATATTTCATCACATTTATATACCATAACTTTTTCAGCCATTCTCCAATGTATGGGCACCCCCTCAGATTCCCATTCTTTACTACCTCAAAAAGGGATATAAATATTTTTGGACTTCCTTACTTATAGTTTATTTTATTTAGGAGTAATTCCTCCCTTAATCTACTCTTCCCTAATTTTCTCTCTGCCCCCCTCTGCCTCTCTCCCCTTTCCTTTCTAATTCCCTGTTGAGGAAAATGTATTTCTGTATCCATCTCTGTGTGGGTGTATTCTTCCCTCCTATGACCATTTCAGATGAGAGATTCAAGTTTCTGCTGCTCCATCCCAACCCATCCTCCTTGTTTGTATAGATGTCTGTTTGCATACTCTTGATTAAATGAGGTAGTTTTCCCTAACCTTCCTTTCCCTTCTCCCTAGTATATTATCTTTCCCCTCTCTTTCCATTCTTATCTTAACATCATCAAGACATAACAAAACCACTCCCAGACCTTGTCTAATTAGACTTCCTTTATCATCCATGATGATGGAGTTCAAAAGTTATACAGGAATCCTATTCCCACAATTGAATATAAGCAATTTATTCTTGTTTAGTACCTTACCATTATTGTTAATTTCTACTTGCTTTTTTATGTTTCTCTTAACTCTTGTGTTTGAAGTTGTTTCTCTGCAGCTCTGGTGTTCTTATCAGGAATGCTTGGAAGTCCTCTATTTCATTAGAAGTTCATGTTTTCCTCTGTAGCATTATATTCATTTTGCTGGGTAAGTAAATTCTTGGCTATAAGCCTATATCCTTTGCCTTCTGGAATATAATATTCTAAGCTCTCTGTGCCTTTATAATGGTATCTGCTAAATCTGTGTGATTCTGACTGTGGTACATTGGTACTTTAATTCTTTCTGGCTGCTTGGACTTTGGGTATGATATTTATAAAAGTTTTCATTTTGGAGTTTCTTTCGAAAGGTGCCTGAGAGATTCATTCTATTTCCACTTTGCCTTCTGGTTTTAAGAGATCCTGGGCAATTTTATTTTAAGATTTCTTAAAATATGATATATAGGCTCTCCTTTTGGTTGTAGCATTTAGATATTCAGTGAGTCCATCATGTTCTTAGTTCTCCATTTCTCAATATGTTTTCCACTTCAGTTGTTTTTGCTATGAAATGTCTTACATTTTCTTCCAGTTTTAGTCTCTTAGCCTTATTTTAATATTTCTTGTTTCACAGAGTGGCTTGCTTCTATTTGGTCCATTCTGATTTTCAGTGAATTTGTTGCTTGGACAAAGTTTTGTACCTCTAGTGCCAAGCTGTTATTTCCCTTTCTAATTCTTCCATAATTCTTTTACAATTTTTCTCTCGCATTTCATTTATTTAAAAAAACATTTTAACTCTTAAAAAAATGCTTCATATCTTCTAGGAATCTTAGTTGAATTTGTGCCCCACCTATGTTTTTCTTTGAGGTTTTTCTTGTAGATATTTAGTTATTCTCTTCTAGGTTTATGTCTTCAGTGTCCCCAGTCATCATAATAGCTTTTTATGGTACAATTTTTTGTTTGTTTGTTCTTACACTTCCCTTTCTGCTTTTGGACTTTATGTTAGGGCTAGGCTCTGCACATTTCTGAGAGGGAATGTCTGGGCCGTTCTGCTGCTTTTTTGGGCTACTGAGTATTGTGTTATTCCAGAGTTCAGGCTAGAAACCTTAAAGTTGTCAGCGCTCTCAAAATGGTCTGATACAAAGCAAAATCTGACTGCTGTACCCCGCCCCCTCCTCCCATCTCAGTCTGAACTCTTCGAGTTTCTTACCTGAGTTTGGGTTTGAGCAGCAGGCCTGTGGGCTTGCCGCATTTGGAGTTTCAATATACTGCTGTTGGACTCAGACAGACAGAAAGTTTATTGGTTCAGAGTGACAGAACTGTAAGCTTCCCTTTAACCTAGGAATTCTGCCATGGTGTTTCTTCTGAAGCCTTTTGACTGGACTAGATCTGTAACTGAGACTGTGCTCTCCTTCTGGCATCTGAGTCACAGAGCTGCTGCTTGCTTTTGAACTTGCTCATACCTTACTGTGGAACATCACCCCTACGTACACATCCCCTACTCAGTCTGCCAAGGATTTGTGAACTGGAATTGGTTAGTGAGTGACAGACCTGCCAGTTGGCACCAACTCCTGAACCTTGCCAAAATCCCTTTGTGCTGGATCTGGGTCTTCTTCCCTGGGCAAATCTATTTACCTCTATATATCCCAGGCAATTCCCTATACTTATCTATTAAGTACCTATTGAGTACTTACCTGTTGAGATCTACACCAGGGAAGAATTTCAAATTCTGATGAAATAGAAAGTCCAGTTCCTATTACCAGAGCTACTGGCCCAGGGACTTGGAGAACCCTCTCTCACTAAGGGGGACCTAGCTCTGGGTTCAGTAGAGACTGAGTATATTTCTAATTTTCTTTTCTTCTTTGGCTCATTACACATTTAACCCAGAGTACAATTCTTAGGACAAGAGTTTTAATTTAATTAATTGATTGATTGATTTAAATAACTCTTAGCTTTGGCCTATGTCTAAGATCTCCTCAAACAGATTATCGGAGTACTCAATGTAAAGAGTATATCAGGTATAGGACAGCTATTATTTCCTCCACTGCAAAAGAAATGCTTAAGATATAAAAGACCCATAAGCATGATGCTATAACTCATTACACATTATACTCTCTTGAGAGGTTGATAATCAAAATATGAAACACTTTGTGGGAATGCTGAACAAGCCTTTCACCTTTACCATGATTCTCTACCGTCTGAGTGAGTCACTCATATCTTGGGTTGATCAAGGAGATAGTTTATATTCCTGTAAGTAGTTATCTTCTCCCCTAAGAAACATTATAGTAGCTATAGGAAGCATTTCTTCCTAAACAACCAGCACCCAAGGGCATGAGTTGCTGACTTTTCTAACTCTGAGGATGTAGACAACACTACACCCATCTCTGAATCTCTGTACTGTCACCTTGTAATAGTAATCAGGGTGGGACTTTTTTGCTGTTTTCTTTTTTGGAATGCTAAGGCAATCAAGTACCTTTGATGAGTCTTGACTTTCAAACGTAAGGGCAAGCAAAGTGAGGCTTTTTGCTGTTTTTTTTTTGTTTGAGTGCTTCGAAGTGCTGAGGTAATCAAGTACCTTTGATGAGTCTTGCCTTTGTTTCAATCAGGAGTCTTTGATTGAATCGAGTCTTTGATGACCTGCTTAAGTCACAAGAAAGCCTAGTTCACATGGGTTTGAGTCACAAGGTTGTGATACCCTCTGATCATGAGAAGGGTATATATATGATCTGAGATTGGCATTTCGTTTTGGGGCTCTCACTCACTGGAAGAGTGTTGTGTGATTTGACCAGACAACACTCTGGGTAGCCATCTCGGAGCCCCCGGCTTTGAAAAACCCAGAATTTGTTGTTTCTCTCTCTGGTAACTATGTATTGCTATGGATAGACTGGTTTGTATTATTTGCTCTGTTTCTATAATTTCTACTTATAATTTCTGTTTGTATTCTCTCTGAAGTTCAGGGTACTGGAAGGCTTTTTCCCCTTGAACTAAGTGAATGGTGTATATATGTTTAATTAAGATTGTTATCCCCTTAAAATTGCTTTCCTTAGAAAAGCAGATCAAAGAACCTATGCTAGCAGCCCTTCTGTGTGCTGGTGTTATTGGCCTTGCACAGCAAGCAGCATTGTTGTTAAAAACAAGGAGCAGAAGAGGCATCTAGGAGTTTAAAATCTAGTTGCTGGCACATGCTATTGCTACAGACCATAATTGCCAGAAGGTAGAAAGCCCTTCCCTGCCCTTAAAGGAGGTGAAAGAGAAAGCTGTCCAAACCCAAGCCAGGTGTTTAGAAGAGAGCAAGAGCCGAAGTTGTCTCTGCCTTTAAATTCCACTGAGTAGATACTACGATCCTACTTCATAGAGCCCCAACTGGAACTTCCCCGACAACCCCCAGGCAGGGGGAGGTGTCAACATTTAGGGATCAACCAGAGACTAACTAGAGGCCTCTGATTGCCTGTGCCCTTTATCAAGATGCCAAAGCACAAGCCTCACTGAAAGCAGCTGGGCATATTCCATAGGATGGTCATTTTCACCCCTGTATTCCACATATTTACATGAAAGAAAGATCTTTGATTTCAGAGTAAAGATCTCATCATGTAGCTACATCTCAGGGGACTGTTTGTGACACATAGATACTAAGTGACTTGCCCAAAGACACAACAAATGAGAGTAAGAGGCAAGATCTGAACTTAGATCTTGTTGACACTCTATCCATTGCACCAAAATGAAAAAAAATCCATTTATAACAGTCATTTGCCAATTTGAGGCATCATAAATAGTTAGCCATTGAGAAAAACAAACACTAAAAGAACTATTAATTGCAACGTTTGTTGACAATACTAGTGAATCCCCATCCCCACCCTTGCCATATATTGCCACCCTCATTATGCTTACGTGACATGACATGACATTCAGCCTCTTTGGGAGTTATATAATTTAGGGGATAGTTTAGCACATGAGTCAAAGACCAGAACTATGAAATTCAGACAACTTTGTTCACTCCAGTTTGAACACCAGTAAAGCCATACATCTAGAACTATGCTTTTCAGCTCTTAAAGCCTCAGCACTGTGTCATCAAAACCAGGAAAACTAAAATTTATAATTCCACATCTGGCTTTCAGTGGTGGTTTTGACCTCAACCTGTGATCAGTCTTTGGTAGGAATTAGAATGCAATCATTGTGTTGCTCTCCTATTCTGCTGAAACGTGTCTGTTAGTCCTATTTTGCAAAGTGATTATAAATAGGTTTCTCAGACACACACACTTGTGAGGAAAAACCACACCAAAAAAACACATCCACCAGCTGGGCCTCTCCAGACAGATCAGAATCAAAACCTCTACTTGGTTGGCACCAAGCACACTGGGTGTTTTTTAAATGAGTCTTATTCCTGTTTGGCAATACACATATACTGGCTACGCATAAAAAGGACATGTTATCCTTACTTGGCAATGTATACAAAAGAAGTGGGCTTCCTGGACAATAAAACCTCAACCTTCATTTAAGGCTTCTTTCTCAGTCTTCTACTGAATTAAGGAGAGTGATTGTTGCCTTTACAAATGGTGATAAATAAGGGCATCTATAGTGAATATAAAGCTCTCATTTGGTATTAGGTGCAAAGTTAACAATTCATCAAAGTGTGGGCCATTTCCTACTAGAAAGCTAATGAGGTCCAGGGCTATGGCAGTGGCTTTGCTTAAAACAGGATTCATGCACAGCCTTCCTTGGGGAAGAGAAGGAAAAAGGCAAGTTATCATTCTGTCACTTTGCCAAAAGCTTACACTGACCTTGGCAAGTGAGTACACTTCAAAACCCCATCTATGGGAAGGAAATTGTTGATAGTGTCTGAAACTGTTTCCAAGTATACTCATAGCCAATTTATGCAGTTTCAATATGCTAGAGCATGTTTTGAGTCTAGTGTGCTCTAGAAACACGCACATATGCACATATACAGCCTCATACTTAAAAAATATATCTATGAAGAGTCATCACAGGATGTGAACAGTTTTACATTGCTCCCTTGTTTTTACTGATAGCTTTTATTTTTTTAACATCATTTTAATTTACAAATATATCCCTCCTCCTTCACCTACTCTGAGGGCAGCTAGGCGGCACTGGGATAGACTGTTGGGCCTGGAGTCAGGAAGACCTGGGTTCAGATTCTGCTTTAGACACTTAGCATGTGGAAGGAGTGGGAGAGAAATAGGTTTAAGATGAAGTGAAGTTTGTTGTCTACGGAATAGGCATTCCAGAAGGCACAATGGAAGGGCTGATTGGAGTTAGGCTAAAACTTTGGGGTGAGAGGATTGAAAGGTTTGGGAATGAGGAATCAGGTGATAAGGGGTGAAGGAGTGGGATTTGGATGATGATCTATAAGAGTTCAGAGTCGCTGGGATGTGAAAGGTATGACCAAGTATGAGAACGTTCATTGCTGAGTGGAGAGCACCACTTCTATGTCCTCAAAGGACAGGCACAGCAGGAGATGGGAGGCCTGAAGTTGAAGGTGAAGAGAGGGTTACTCTTCTTTGTGTTAGAGGTTCTCTACATCTGGGTTGGGAAATTGGTCGGCAGCAGGAGTTAGAAAATGCCTTATGCTGATACAGATGAAAGTGGTTGCTTTGAGGCAGACAGAAGATACCCGTCTGGTCCCTAGGAGCCTTTCCTTGAGGAACCTACTGCCCCCTGCAGGAAATGGAAAGCTCAGGGTGCTAGCACACTCATAGTCTAAAGTCTTTCTCACCTAAGGAACAAATACTGATTGAAGGATCTGGGCACGTTTAGCCTGGGCAAGAGATTTAGGCTGGGCATGATAACTGTCCCCCGCCTTCTGTCTACTAGCTCTTAACTAAAAACCTGGCTTTCCCCAATGACACTCTTTCCAGTACTGGCTATATCTTCATTCATTCTCCTCTGCTCGCTGGTTGAGGCGGGGGAGTTGAAATGCTCCCTGTTCTCCATCACCGCTTCCAAGTTCTCCCTGCTTCCTCCATCATTCAGTAACTTCTCTGTCTCAGCTTCCTCATCTGCAAAATGAGTGAGTTAGAATGGAAATCCTCTCTGTAAAAGCATATGCAATTGTTTCCCATTTCTGGAAAGAAGGGGAAGAGTGAGGTACCTTTTCTCAACTTTTCTCCAGGACCAAGCTTGGTCATTATGATGGCATAGTCTTCCTTCCTTCCTTCTTTCCTTCCTTCCTTCCTCCTTTCCTTCCTTCCTTCCTCCTTTCCTTCCTTCCTTCCTCCCTTCCTTCCTTCCTTCCTTCCTTCCTTCCTTCCTTCCTTCCTTCCTTCCTTCCTTCCTTCCTTCCTTCCTTCCTTCCTTCCTTCCTCCCTCCCTCCCTTCCTTCCTTCCTTCCTTCCTTCCTTCCTTCCTTCCTTCCTTCCTTCCTTCCTTCCTTCCTTCCTTCCTTCTTTCCTTCCTCCCTTCCTTCTTTCCTTCCTACCTATTTCACTCTGAAGCTCATAGATTAGACCACAATAGGTCCCTGCCCAAGCTCCACTTAATGGGTGTATTTTGGGCCCTCCTGACTCAGAGTGATTGTCATTGGTAACTATTTTTCTTTTGACTAGCAACCCTGAGGGTCTTCGCCTCCCAGTTTGATTTCTTTTTTATAATTAAAGGGGCCATCCCTTGACTCACTTCTTAAAGTAAGATGCAAATGGGCATTACCTCACTCAAAGTGAGAACCTGAAAGGGCCTGAGCCTGAAAAGGCCAGGGTCTCCCAATGCATCCCGGGCCATTTCCAGTCATCCTGGTGAATATCAGGCCACTGGACCCAGATGGCTGTGGAAGAGAGAGTGAGGCTGGTGACCTTGCATAGCCCTCCCTCAGTCAAATCAAAGTCAACTGCAAGTCATGTCATCATTTTCCTGATGTCATGTTCCTTTTCAAAAAAGAATGAACACAAAGGCCTTCATGGTTCTTGTTGCTCTCCTCTGGATACAATACAATTTGTCATTGCCCTTTTTAAAATGTGGTTCCCCAAAATGAATGCAGTGGTCTAGCTGTGAGGTGACCAAGTCAGAATGCAATAGGACTTTCACTTCCCTATTCATAGAAGTTATACCTCTTTTAGTGTAGTCCTTCCCTTAGTGTAGTATCGTCCCTTCCCTTTCTCCACCTTGATTTGAGGAGCATCTTGTGAACTTTGGAAGGTTGTAGAATTTTGAATGTCTTACTCTTATTTGAATCTATTATTTTCCCCTGGGAGCTTCCCATTAGCCCTAACAACGTCCTTGGATTAATTAATTGATTGATTGTGTCGGTAAGGCAAAATGGGCTCCTTAGCACTTGAGGAGTTTGGCTTTTGTTTACTTTGAGTGAAAGACTTTCAGCTGTTAAGTGCTAAGCCCCAGGCCCAAAGCCCTATCAGGTGTGAAACCTGCCTGGGTGTAGATTGATGACTTAAGAGGGGCCAACTCGGAAAGTTGAGGCGGGGCTTGAGGACACCAGAAGCTCGGCTGTGAGGAGAGGCAAGCTAAGAGGCTGAAGCTGAAAAAAGCCGAAGCATGAGGTGAGGAAGCAGAGCCGACCTGTGTGAACCCAGGAGTGTGAGTAAGGACTTGAGGCTAGTAAATATGAATTGGTTAAATACTATCTTGTTTTTATGTGGCCTCCTGGTTACTCTTGTGAGGCGGGCTTATCGGCCTGGGGTCTTTTGGTCAAGATGTTGGAATGGGGAGGCTGGTTTGCGAATCTGTTGCTGAGGGGCCTAAATAAATGTTTTTTGCTTTCTACTTAGAGAATCCCTCATACCTTTCGGTTTCAAACCATTCAAATATATATAAGATTATATTTGAGATCATAAATTCAGCCTTCCTACTACATTGATTAGGACAGATGAAGCAATATCTGCATTGGAAGACAAAACAGGGGAACTTCATGAGTACCCAATGAAGGGGAAAAAAGAACTTCCAGCATCCAGGAAATATAAGTTACCCCTTTGCCAAATGTGTTCTCTAGGCTTGTGCTTGAATCCACTTTTCCTAGACATAAGAAAGTGTGTCATAGACTTTGGGTGGGGACAAGGGGAATGCTTTGTACAGAATGTTCTTACTATACAACCATGATAAATTTCTCTTTCCAAAAAGGTAAAGTCTGGCTGACTAATAGATATGAAGTGAAAGTTATGGGGGAAATTCTGGGTACTCACAAGCAATCATATTCTAAAAATTCCACCCACTAATAGGCACTCACAAGCAATTGTATTATAAAGATACCCTCGAACATCTCAAGGTAACTTAGAACCCCAAGGGGAGGTATAGTAGTCATAGTCTAGTGACCCAGCCTCCCAGTACAAGTGGGTGTTGAGAAAGAAAATCTAAAGCTTGCACTACTTTTATAAATCACTTTGAAAACCTTAATTCACTACGTAAATATGAAGTATTACTATTATAAACTGTTCATTCTCAGAGTATGCCAACCAGTAAGTTGAGGCAAGTAAATTCAACCCACTCTCAGCAGGTTGTCCTCTCTGACAAAGCCTCTACAACCAAAGCCAAGTAGAGGAATTTAGGGAATATTTTTGGTTTTTCTTTTGTATCCCCAGAGTTTAGTGCACAGTAAGCACTTCATATGTGCTGGTTGATAGATGTATGGATTATTCATAACATTCAAAGAGAAAAGGGGGATCATTGTCTTAATTTTCATTTTTTCCTTTGCTGCAAGAGTTTGTGTCCTCTGGGGCTCAGTGTTTGTAATTAATATTAAAAAGAGAGAAGGGAAAGCATGCAGTGTTCTTGAGGTTAGTTGGTGACTTTGAAAATCTAGATTATTTACTTAAGAGATTAGCTCCCAAATGAAATAACAGATAAAAATAAGAACAAGACATTCAGCATTTCAAAATGTTCTGGGATTTAAAAAAAAGTTCTTGAAAATAAATGTTCATAAATCCAAGACAAAAAACTTTTCAGCATTAAACTTCTGTTTTTCTGTTTCTACTAGACATTGAAAAAATACTGAAACATGACAAATTCCCAAAGTATGTTTTTTCTAACCACTGTGATGTTTGCAAGCAGACAGAGTCTATACCAGTTCCTGTAAAAGAAAAGGTTGAGAACAGCACTTACAGAGTAAGCCATAGGTTAGTTTGTCCTTTGTCTTTGACTCTTGTGTGAATATGGTCTAGCTAGCTTGACAATTCAAAACCAGAGACCAGAAGCTGTGGTTTAAATTTCTGCTTTTGTAACTACAGTACAACTATATTCTCAGTATCAGCCTAAGATTCCCTGCAGGGTGTCTAACTGCTAGAAGAGACTATCCAGGTCAACCTATACACTTTGTCAACCCATACTTGACCAAAAAAGAAACCCATCTATGACCTTGCTGACAAGGTGTCGTCCAGCTTCTCTTTAAAGATCTCCAGTGAGAGGTAACTCTCTACCTCCCAAAGAAACCCATTCTATTTTTTGATAGCTCTAATTGTTTGGATTCCCCCACCACCACCCCACACTCCCTTACCTGAAGCCTAAACCTTCTTCCTGGCAACTTCCAAGAAAAATATCTTATAGGTGGTGATACTTGAGCCAACCCATGGAGAGAGATAGGAGTTCCAAGAGGTAGAGGTTATGAGAAAAAGAGTACCAGGCTTGGGGAACAGAGGTGGGAGATGAAATATTGTATACATGGAACACTAAATAAGTCAATTTGGCTGGAATGTAAAATATGTGAGGGGCATTAATGTGACATAAGTCTAGAAAGATAGTAGTAGTTAGTGGTAACAGTAATAGGAGTAGGAGCAGAAGTAGTAGTAGTAGTAGTAGGAGGAGGAGGAGGAGGAGGAGGAGGAGGAGGAGGAGGAGGAGCAGCAGCAGCAGCAGCAGCAGCAGCAGCAGCAGCAGCAGCAGCAGCAGCAGCAGCAGCAGCAGCAGCAGCAGCAGCAGCAGCAGCAGCAGCAGCAGCAGCAGCAGCAGCAGCAGCAGCAGCATATGAGGCAGCTAGGTGGCACAGTAGGTAGAATCCTGGACCTGAAGTCAGGAAGACTAATTTTCCTGAGTTCAAATCTGGCCTCAGACACTTACTAACTTTTACTAGCTGTGTAACCCTGGGCAAGACACTTAATCCCATTTGCCTTAGTTTCCTTATCTGTAAAATAAGCTGGAGAAGGAAATGACAAACCTTTGTCAGTATCTTTGCCAAGAGAACTCTAAATGGGGTCATGAAGAGTCAGACAGGACTGAAACAACTGAACAACACAAAAACAATTTATAATATAGCTGCTTGTTATAAATATAGGTAAGCATAGACCTGATGAAGGGATTCCTCTGAAAATATATAAAACTGGGGATAGATTTTGACAGTTTATGAAGTTATTCAAGTCAATAGTATGAACCTGATAATGTAGCACATAATTTTTTAAAGGCTACAACTAAAAGTTTATGCTTCATGGCAAAGTCAAAAAGAATCATCTTAGCAATATTATCATAAAGGGCAATCATACAGTCTCCATTTTTCTCCATACAACTTTTTAGAGGGTTCTTTGACCTCTATAGAGAATGGTAGGTATGACCCTGTAGTCTAAGGAACAAAAAAGCAGGTTCCTAAAGCAGTATTTATTGAGGATCACCAGTGCTAACCTGGAAGTTGAGCCAGGGTAAAACAAAGAACATTATCAAGGTTCACTCCTTCCTCCCAGGCTACAGCCTTCCCCCCACCCCCCAAGGATTACAGTCCAGCCCCAAAAGATAGAGGTGAAAGGATACAAACAGGCAACTTCCAAAAGACTACACGCTATCACTAACTGAAAGAAAGAATGTTCCAAATCATTAAGAAAACAAAAGTAAATTAAAACACCTCTGAAGTTTCACCTCAGCCCATCAGATTGACAAAGATGACAAAAAGTGGTAAATGTTGGAGGAAGTGTGAGAAGCAAGGTATTCTAATGCTCTATTGTTGGAGCTATGGATGGGTTCAACCATTTCGGAAAGCAATGTGGAAGAATACCACAAAAGTCACTAAATTGTAGATGGCATAGTGAATAAAGAACTAGACTTGCAGTCAGGAAAGCCTGAGTTTGAATCCTGCCTCAGGCACTTACTTGCTGTGTGACCCTGGGCATTCACTTAACCCTGTTTGCCTCAGTTCCTCATCTGTAAAATGAGCTTGAGAAAGAAATGGGAAACCACTCCAGTATTTTAGCATAGAAAACCCCAAATGAGGTCACAAAGAGACTGAAAAATAGCAACAATACTGCCAGAGATTGTGCTATGAGATGAAGATGCCAAAAAAAGGTTAAGTAAATAAAGCAAAAGATACACTTTGCCCTCAAGGAGTTTACAATTTAATGGAGGAAACAACAAACTGATATATACAAAGTAAGCTCTATACAGGAAAATTGCTAACATTCAGACAGAAGTTTGGTTCTCTGTCCTAATTTAAACCTTTGTATATCTCCAACTAACCCCTGGCCTCTCAATGTTTGAGGAAAGGTCAGGAATCAGGAAACATGTAGGTAAAAGAAGCAAGCAAAGTACATTATACAGAATCTGTTACTAAACAAATATAGAGAGGGGAAGTTGGGAACAGAGAATACTTTTTTGGGAGACTTCTCTCAGTCCTTGAAGAAGTAAATGTAATGGGCAGACTGTGCCTCAGTCTTTTGTACCTACAGAGGCTTGATAACCTACCTCACTCCCTTCTCCATTACAATTCTGTCCTCATTTCAGTTTTTCCTTTCCACAGTTTTTCCTTTTCCTCTAGTTGTCAGTGTTTTCCAAATTCACCTGGTAAATCTCAGGCTAGGATAAAGATACCACCTCACTACTCCTCACTTCCACTCACCCCTCTCAAAGACTATATATTTGTCTTTTAAAACTTCCGTGAATGACTCAAGTCCTCACAGCTCAAAAATTGAGATGGTTCAAATTATTTTCAGAGCCAAGAAGAGAATGCTTGTTACTCTGAACTTACAAATCCCAGAGTGGCAATCATTCCTCAAACCCATGTTATAGTAGGTGTTCCAGAATGCCAATCATTCCTCAAACCCATGTTATAATAGGTGTTTTCCCCCCATTATTCGTAGCTCTCATTAGGAGAATATTGGTTTTGAAAAAATGGGCTTTTGCAATGGTGTACAACTTGAGATGATCAAAATTACAGAAAGCACTACACTTCACAAATACAATCTGTCTCTACCCCCTCCTCAGTTCCAGGCTAGTTCATTTTCTATGATCAATCAATTAATCAATAAACATGTAATAAGCACCTACAATATGCCATGTGCCGTTCTGAGTACTGTGGATACAAAGCTCAAAGAACTTACATTCTAAGCCAGGAAATACCATATACATGTATTGGTATATACAAAATTATACAAAGTGTAATAGATACAGGATAACCTTAGATGAGAAGACACTTGCATCAGGAAAGACTGAGAGAAGACTCCTTTAGAAAATATTGCATATCACACAAAATATTTATACCAGTATTTTTCCCCCCTATTCTCCAAGAACTAGAATTGGTGTACGTGTCTATCAGTTGAGGAATAGCTAAAAGAGAAGTCAGCCTGTTGTAGTGGATAAAGTGATAGACATAGAATCAGAAGACCTGGGTTCAAATAGTGCCTCAAACACTTAATATATAACCCTGAGGAAGTTATTAAACTGCTGTGCCTTAGTTTCCTCAACTGTAAAACGGGGAGTTTAATGGCCTCTGCAGTCTATTCTAGCCCAAAATCTATGATCCTATAAGTATATTATTATATAAGAACAGGAGAATATTACTATAGTATAAGAAATGATGAATACAAAGAAATGTGGGAACTTCTATAAACTGATTGAAAGTGAAGTAAGCAGAACTAAGAAAATAGTATGCACAGTAACCACAACAATGTAAACAGGAGAAAAAAACAGCAATTTTAATTTTAATGATTTAATTGATCCCCCAAAAGAGATAAGAAGACACCTTCCTGCTCTATTGAAGAGGTGGGAGACTAGTTTTGGAACACTGAGTATAATGTTGGACTCTTTTTTTTTTTCCTGTGTCATGGTTGGTGAATTTTTCTCCCTTTTTGCTTTGGGAGTTGGCTCTACAGAAAGGGGAGGGAGGAAAACTGTCTTGGGAAATGTAGGTGATATAAAAATAAAGTATTAATAAAATATTTTTAACGCAAAAAGAAAATATATATCCCTCTTATAAAATAGAGTCTGATAAGATAATTTTAAAAGAAATGCCATTAAGTACGTTGCATTGTATTTTAAAATAACTAGCATGTTCTAAAGAAAAATATTTCATCTTTAAATTTTAAGTTTTTCATTAGCTTTAAGTGGATACAAAATATTTTATTTCTTTGTGGATGAATTATGGAAAAGGATTAGGTGGGAAAAGTATTTTGCAGAGCTGTAAATGTCCAAATAATAAAAAGAAACATGTAATAAAGTTATTTGAGTAGTGAAAAAATCATAAACAGAATCTTAAAGTTATTTGAGTAGTGAAAAAAGTCATATAAATAGAACCTTTAAAGCTAAGGATTCTGCCAGGTGGAGGTAAGGAAGAACATTCCAGGCATGGGAGACTGCCATTGCTAATGTATGGAGATGGGAGATGAGGCATCTCATGAGAAGCAGCAAGTAGGCCAATATGGCTGCACCCTACAGTGTGTGAAGAAGACTGGAAAGGCAGAAAGGGGCCAGGTTGTAAAGAGCTTTAAATGCCAGACAGAGGAATTTATATTTGATCCTAGAGGGAGCTCTTGGCATTTATTGGTCAGATCTGAATTTTAGGAAAATCACTTTGCTAAATGCATGAAAGATGGATTGGAATAGGAAGAGGCTGAGATGGGGAGAGCATTAAAAGGACCATTTCAGTAGCCCAGATGAGAGAGCATAAGGATGTGAACAAGGGTGGGGGCTATGCTAGGAGGATATAACAGTGGTGTTGTGTAGATAAAAATGACAAGATTTGGCAACTGAATGCATATGTAGTTGTGAATGAGAGGAGGATTTGAGAGTGACTTTGAGGTTCTGAATGTAAGTTACTGGAAGGATGATTGTGACATACTGAAGATGAAAAAGAGGTAGGGGTAAGGGATTAGGGGAACAGTGAGATCTTCTTTGGACATGTTGAGTTTGAGATGCCTATAGGATATCTGGTTCTAAATGTCCATTGTCAGTTTATGGTGTAGTTGAAATTAGGGAAAAGTATTGAGATTTGGGAACAATCTAAAGAGAGGTCACCAAATGAGGGAGTATAGAGATAAAAGAGAAGGAGCCCCAGAGCAGGGCTTTGGGAGGGGGGCAGAGATATGTTGGTGAATGTTTCACAACTAGCTCTCCAGAAAAATAAAATGCACACATGACATACTTTTAAGTTTCATCTGCGATATTAATATTTCCTCTATCACTCTTTTAAAGTTTAGACAATCAACAAAAAATAAATCAAGCCTCAATTTATAGCTTTTGTAAATTTCTAAGGTGTAAATCCTCACACTGAAAATTTAACAATGCTGGTATAAGCTCCAGCACACCACTGCTTGGGAGTCATCCCCAGAAAGCGGGCGTGATATGGATAAAGATCCAGGAAAGGGAGTGGTCTGAGAGTGGTCAGACAGAAAGGAGAAAAACCAAGAGAAAGCATTGTCATGAAAACTCAAAGAGGACACGGGGTGGTTAACAGTGTCAAATGTAGCAAGGAGGTCAAAAAGGATGAGGATGGAAGAGACCCTTAGATTTGGCAATTATTGGTAACTTTGAAAAGATCAGTTTTGGTTGAATGGTAAAGAGCCTGTCAGATGTCTTTTGACCTAGCTATCCTACTGCTAAGCAACTACCCCAAGGAGACCAAAGAAAGAGAGAAAGGTGTTATGTATGCAAAAATGTAGCAGTTCTTCTTATGGTAGCAAAGAAATGGAAATAAAGTGTGCTAGCTAGCTAGACAGAAATGATGGATTTTGATAATTTGACCAGTATGCTTTTTAAAAAAATCTACTTTGTTACTCTAGTTTGTTACTCTAGTTACTGTCTTTTTCATTGCTATTGGTTTTACTGAGGATGCTTCGTAGGGATCAGCTCATTAATTAGAATGACATTAATAACCTGTGAATAGGAACATTTGGAGAATCTTAGATCATATGCGTTAGACCTAGAAATGGACTTCTTGTTGTTGAGTCATTTCAGTCATGTCTGACTCTCCATGATCTCATTTGAGGTGTTCTTGGTAAAGATACTAGACTGGTTTGCCATTTCCTTTTTCAGCCCATTTTGTAGATGAGGAAACTGAGGAAAACAGGGTGAAATGACTTGCCCAGGGTCACACAGTTAGTAAGTGTCTGAGGTCGGATTTGAACTCAGGTCTTCCTGACTCCAGGCCTGGTGCTCTAAGAAAGGAATTCTCTTAAAAGAAAGATCATCTAGTCCAACTCTCTCATTTTAAAGATAAGGAAGCAGAAGTAGACAAAGGTTAAATAATTTGCTCAAAGACACAAAGATAGGATAATAGACTTAGTACTGGAAGGGACCTTACAGCTTATCTATTCCAAATTCCTTATTTTACAGAAGAGGAAACTGAGACCCTAAGAGGTACAGTGACTTGCCCAAGAGGCACCTGAGTGGTACAATGGAGAGAATGCTGGGCCTAGAGTCAGTAAGACTTGGGTTCAAATCTCACCTCATGCACTTATTAGCTATGTGACTCTGGGCAAAGTCACTTAACCTCTGTTTGCTTCAGTTTCCTTGACTATAGAATGGGGGTAGTAATAGCACCTACCTCCCAGGGTTGTAGTGAGGATGAAATGGATACTGAGCATAAAGGTAATATTTATAACATTAGCACAATGTCTGGCACAGAGTAGGTGCTGTATCAATGCTTTTTCCCTTCCTTTCCCTTCTGATCCCCCTAAGATCATCCAAGTGGGAAGTGACAGGGCCAGGATTCAAACCCAGGTCTTGATTCCAAATCTAGCACCCTTTTCACTCCACTATTTAGCAAAGGGACAAATGATATCACAGGTGATGTCTTGACTTGTCCACGAATTGGATTTAAGTGAGGCAGAGGTGTGCAAAGTCAAACTCTTAACTCCAAGTCCAGTCTTTTCCCCTCTGTGCCTTGTATTATTGTATCTTGTCGCTGAGAAAAGAAATCCTTCCTTCGCTTGAACCTTATGTAGAACATCTTCTATGGCACTGTTGGACACTCTGGATGAGCATATGTTTCTCTGTTTTATGTTGTCCGTGTTGCCAAAATATAGTGGATTATTGAGCAAAAACATATGTAGTCTTATTTGTTATTGAATCTTGTATAATTTTTTTATTTTTATCTTTTTAATTTATGGAATAAAACAAGCCTTTCTATAACATGTAATAAAAACGATGATTGCACGTAAAACCACAAATATGTTATGTATAACTTGCTATTCCTTTTAAATATATAATAAAGTTACCATGTAAATTTCTTTTTTTGTCTCTTTCCCCCTCTGCCCTAGAGATGGCTACCATTAGACACAAATAGGTATATATATATAATATACGTGTATATTATATATATACATGTAAAATTATTCTAGACGTACTTCTATTCATCATTTCTTTCTCTGGATGCAGATAGTGTCTTTCTTCATATGTCCTTGGGTATTTATAAGTCAAAATGACTTATTTTCTCAAAGTCATTCTTAAAACAATATTGCTGTTACTGTATACAGTGTTCTCTTGGTTCTGCTTATTTTGCTCATTATTTGTGCAAGTCTTTCCACGTTTTTCTAAGATCATTGAGCTCATCATTTCTTATAGCATAGCTTTATATGTGCAAACTTCTTGACTGAGGTAAGCCTTCAAGTTTGTATTTTATTCTATGAAATCAGATGCTTTCTTAAAATAACTACGATGATAGCCTGTTTCCTTCTTATCTATTCACCAGTGGTATCGTTAATATATACTTAGACCATTCTCATCAAGAATTTATAGAGATCTTCTCTTTTACTTGTTTTGTATTAAAATCCATGTACGATCTTTTCCGTTCTCTAAAGAGTTTCCCATTTTTTGAGACGTAAAGAGTGGCTTCATTTCTGAGTCACTTCACTTTGTTTTTCCTTTAGTATGGATTTTTTTTCTGTTTGTATTGATTTGTTCAGGTCCTATTACTCTTCCCCGTGACATTATTTATTTACTTTTAGTGTTCATTTTTGAAAAAATGTTCAGTTCCAAATTCTTTCCCTCCTTCCAGCCTCTCCCATACCTATTGAGAAGGCGAGCAATATGATAACCCAATGCCATTATTTATCTAAGTGCCATTGTTATGTCTTCACAAGTACTTAAAATAGATTGCTACAGAATGCTAGCAAATCTGTTTTATTTCATATGTGTTTGCTAGTTTCATCTGCAGTTATTCCCAGAGTAGTCTGCTTCAGCTGGATCTTATGCAAATCTCTCTCTCTCTCTTTGCTTTTTGGCAGGGCAATTGGGGTTAAGTGACTTGCCCAAGGTCACAGAGCTAGTACATGTGTCCAGTGTCTGAGGCTGGATTTGAACTCAGGTCCTCCTGACTCCAGGGCCAGTACTGTACTCACTGAGCCATCTAGCTGCCCCCAAAGCTCTCTTAAGGCTCCTTTCCTCCTTAGCTGCTTTTGGTTTGTAATCCTGAGGGGGGATGGTCTGCATTCTCAATTTTTCCTTCCCACCAGAAAGGGGTGGAGTTGAAATACTGACAGACCATGTCTCTACTGAGCCAGCAAGGAGATAGAACTTTCTACTCTAATCCTTCCTAGATCCCCTTCTGGTGAAGGGATGAATTTTTTTTCTTCTTGTACCAGTGCTTGCTCCTATGGAGACACCATGGCTCCAGTCAGCTTATTCTTTTAGTAGAAATCTAAGCAACCTCTGAGAAGCAGCTAGGTGATTCAGTGGACAGAGCTCCAAACCTGGAGTCAGGAGGACCTGACTGCAAATCCAGCCCCAGACATTCACTAGCTGTGTGACCCTAGGCAAGTCACTTATCCCTGTTTGCCTAGTTTCCTCATCCATAAAATAAGCTAGAGAAGGAAATGGCAAATCACTCCAGTATCTTTTCCAAGAAAACCTCAAATGGGGTCATGAAGAGTCGTACATGACTGAACAACAAGTGAGCTATGAGTTCAAGTTATTCTTGGGAGAGTTATATGATTATTCACAAAATTAAACTGTGACAGCCCCCAGGGCTGTGTTTTAACTTCATGCCAGAACTTTAGGGACCTAACACAGATAGTTTACCTTTTCTGAATTCTCATTCTCCTAGACCTCTCTACAATCTTTGGCATTGTTGATCGTTCTTTCCTTCTTGATATTCTCTTTTCTCTAGGTTTTTGGAGCACCACTTTCTCTTCTTCTACCTCATCTAGATCGTGACTTTTAACCTTAGATGTCCCATAGATTCTGTCCTGGGCTCTCTTCTCTACCATTCCTTCTATACCTCTTCATTTGGTGATCTCATCAGCTTCCAGGAATTTAATCACCATCTATATGTAGAAAATTCTCAAATTACTTATCCTGCCCCAGACGTTCTGCTGACCTCCAGTCTTAACATCTCCAAGTGCCTTTCAGACATTTCAAATCGCATGTCCAGTCAATATTTTAAACTTAACATGTTCAAAACCAAACTCATTGTCTTTTCCCTTAAACCTTCCCCTCCCCTCAACCAGGTCCCTGCCTTCCCTATTGCTATGGATACCATCCTCATAGTCTCTGAGGCTCACAACCTAGAAGTCATCCTTTCTTCTCCCCATCACACTCTGCATATCCAATCTGTGGCCAAGGCCTGTTAGTTTCACTTTTGCAACATCCTTTAAAATATACCTCCTCTCTTCTGACACTGCCACCACTCAAGCACAAAATCCTCATCACCTTATGCATTAGCTCGATGCTTTAGCTTCAGTCTGTCTCTTCCTACTCCAATCCATCTTCCTTTCAGCCACTAAACTGATTTTCATAAATCTGATCATGTCACTTCCTCCACTACTCAGTAAACTCCAGTGGTTCCCTATTACCTCCAGGATCAAATACAAATGCTCTATTTGACATTCAAAGCCCTTTATAACCTAGTCCTCTCCTACCTTTCCAGTCTTCTCTCAACATGTACTCTTCAATTCAGCAACACAGATCTGCTTGCTCTTTCACAGACAAGACACTCCGTCTCTTGGCTCTAGCCATTTTCTCTGGCTGTCCCCCATGCCTGGAATGCATGTCTTCCTCCACTTCAACTACTGACGTCTCTGTCTTCCTTTAAGTCACAACTAAAATCCCATCTTTTAAACCAAGTCTTTCCCAACCCCCCTTAATTCTAGTTTTGTTGTTTAGTCATTTCAGTTATGTCCCCATTTGGGATTTTCTTGGCACAGATGCTGGAGTGGCTTGCCATTTCTCCAGTTCATTTTATAGATGAGGAAACTGAGGCAAAGAGGGTTAAGTGATTTGCCCAGGGTCACAGCTATTAAGTATCTGAGGCCAGATTTGAACTCAGAAAGATGAGTCTTTCTGACTCTGGGCCCAGCACTGTATCTACTGCACCTTAATTCTAGCACCTTTCTTTTGTTAATTATTCCTTATTTATTCTGTTTATAGCTTGTTTGTATGTATTTCTCAGCATGTTGTCTTCTTCATTAGGTTGTGAGCTCTTTGAGGACTGATACTGTCTTTTGCCTCTTTTTCTATCTCCAGTGCTTAGCACAGTGCCTGATACAGGCAGGCATATAACAAATGTTTATTGATTGATGGGATATGCAAAACCCCTCGGGGCAATCCCCCCATGTAGATACTTCTCAAGAAATGAGCAATTATAGATATAGACAAAGCATTTATTATGTTGCTTACTAGTGCCAAGCATAAACTCATTAATAAAAATGGAATCAGGCTTATAAGTTATTATATACAGTAGTGGGTAGAACAAAAGACAATGTTGTTTCTGGTTTTTTAGTTTTGCCTAAATTGACTAGGGATGGGAGAGAGGCAGGGAAAAAGAAGTTTTCCTCAACTTTTTAACTGCAAATGTGGGGAGAGGAAGGACGGAGGAAATAGAGAATATATAAATTCATTAGATTCCAGAAGCAACTCAAGGCAGACACATTCAGGCAAATCACAACTTCTTTCTAGGCAGGTCACTCCTTAAGCAATCAATGAGCCATACAAGGACCCAACTACTCAGGATTATAGTATACAGTGACTATAGTACAATCCACCTTGGGTAGTGGTGACCTTCACTGGCAATCAGCTCACCCTGTTGGAGTGCCCATGGGCAGTCTGTGTCCCTCTTCTCACAGCTTCAAAATCCCTTCCTCTCTTCTTTTATCTGGCTCTTACCTTTTAGCATCCTTCAATCTCTCCTTCCAGCTGAGAAGATCTCACTTCCCAACAGTCTCCAGATAGGACTGCATGTTGTTTTGCAAAGCCATGTTTCTTGTAAACTCCTAGTATCCTCTCCAGTGATGTTTTGAACATGAGCTTGTGCCCTAAGCAGCTATTGGCTTCAGTTGCCACGACTCTTCCTTTGTCTAGGAGATAATATTTACTGCTCAGGCAGTTTCTGGTTTCTTTTGGCAAGGGAAATGTTTTGCCCTGTTACTACTTCTCTAAGAAATGGTGATAGTCAAAGGCAATATCTTTGCTTTTGGACATTTCTCGTTTTTTTGGAGTCCACAATTTACTTTGAAACAGATGAGATAAGAGCTACTATTCTGTACACTGTCTTCTTATCTTTATCTTTCCTTATAATTTGGTGTTTATTTTTAAATCAATAAATATTTAAGAAAAATCCATTGCCATTAGAAAAACAACTCTGAAGGCATGCTGTACTGTCATTTTTATATACAAAGGACAGCATTTTCTGTGTTCACAGTGATGAGTAGTATTATCACTACAGTGGCCATTAATGCAGAAGATGAGTTCTGGGAAAACTCCCATCTGTGTTTATCCCTCAGGTCATGAATGGGAAGAGAGTACTCAAAGAGGGTTGAAGGACTTTTTCAGCTAGACAATTTCTTCTCTTTACAATTAGAATACTTGTTATTCAGTAAGAAATTTTAACTACCAGACAACTTGAACAAAATTATCCTACACAATTTAAACCATTTATACAACGTATCCTTTAATGGTCATCTTTATGAAGGTTCTTACTGGTGTAACAGCAATTACTCTGGCTCCTACTGCCTAAGGCCAGGTGTGTTACATTTCATCCCTCCCTGATACCATTTAGGGACATTGAGGACATCTAGGTTCTGTGCTATTGGCTCTAGTCCCCATCCATAGTGTTCCTCAAATTTTAGGAGGTACCCTGTACCCTAGTTCCATTTAACTACTTAAGATCTCGGTTAGTTTTTTTAATTTATTTTTTATTTTTAGTTGCAACACTCAGTTTCACAAGTTTTTGAGCTCCAGATTTTCTCCTCCTCCCTCTCCTCTCCCATCCCCACCCAAGATGGCATGTAATCTGATATAAGTTCCACACATACCTTCACATTAAACTTATTTTCACAATAGTCAAGTTGTAAAGAAGAATTATAACCAATGGAATGAACCGTGAAAAAGAAGGAACAAAAGCAAAAAAGGAAAAAAAGAGAGCGAATAGTTTGCTTCAATCTTCATTCAAACTGTAATTCTCTCTTTTTTTTTTTTTGCAGGGAAGAAGGCAAGGGAATTGGGGTTAAGTGACTTCCCCAAGATCACACAGCTAATAAGTGTGTCAAGTGTCTAAGGTCGGATTAGAACTCAGGTCCTCCTGACTCCAGGGCCAGTGCTCTACTCACTGCGTCACCTAGCGGCCCTGGGGTTCTGTAATTCTTTTTCTGAATGTGGACAGCTTTTTCCATCATGAGTCTTTTGGAGCCGTCTCAGAATCTTTCATTGCTGAGAAGAGCCAAGTCTATCAAAGTTAGCCATCACAGATACTGTTGTCTGTAATCGTGTATAATGTTCTCCTGGCGGTGCTCCCCTCACTCAGCATTAGATCATGTAAGTCTTTCTGGGTTATTATGAAGTCCATTTGCTCCTCATTTCTTACAGCACAATAGTATTCCATCACATTCATATACTACAACTTATTTAGCCATTCCCCAATTGATGGGCATCCCCTTGATTTCCAATTCTTTGCCACCACAAAAAGAGCTGCTATAAATATTTTTGTCCCTATTGGTTCCTTTCCTACTTGTATGATCTCTTTGGGATACAGCCCTCGAAGTGGTATTGCTAGGTCAAAAGGTATGCACATTTTTATAGCCCTTTGGGCATAGTTCCAAATTGCTCTCCAAAATGATTGGATCAGTTTACAACTCCACCAACAATGCAATAGTATTCCAATTTTCCCACATCTACTCCAGAATTTATAATTTTCTTATTTTGTCATGTTAGCCACCGATTAGTTCTTACAAAGGAGTATTTACATCCAAGGAATAGCAAGAGTAAACATACAAACATTCCCCAAACTATGTCCCTTTGAACATAGTTCCCCATTCACTGCCTCATATCTGGGGAGAGGAATTAGGTTTTACCTAATTAGGCATTAGGTTTACAGTTTAATTTAGTTCCAATATGGCATACTCTGAAATTTCAAGTCCAAAATCCCTGTGGGGCTCAAGTCCCATGTACCCTACCCCCTTGGGGCTTCACTACTGGGCTGGCAACAACATTCAGCCAGGGATCCTGCCTCCAAAATTGCTATGATAGAGTCCCATGTCCAAAGGGATTCTACCACTAGCACCTAGAATTGAAAAGGACCAATTAAACAGACCAAAATAAAGTCTCAAGCCTCTTTGGGGGGTGGTGGTAGCATAGGATAGAAGGAGAGGAGAGGGGAAGGTAGCTCTTCTCCTATTCAGTTGGTTCATGGTACCATGCTATGGGTAAACATGATTTCCCCCCCTCTGGATATTGCAATAAGGAGAGAAAGTGCCCTAGGCTAGAATTTTTTCAAGCTGCCAATGGAAAATCTACTGTTACATAGTAACCCAGTTTTTTATAAACCCAAAGATCTCAGCTACTGGGGCAAGAACTCACTATTTGACAAAAACTGTTGGAAAATCTGTAAAGAAGTCTGACAGAGGGGGCGGAGCCAAGATGGTGGCTAGAAAGCAGTAACTGGAGTGAGCTCCCCACCAAGTCCCTCCAAAAACCTATAAAAAATGGCTCTGAACCAATTCTAGAACTGCAGAACCCACAAAGTGGCAGAGGGAAGCAGGGCTTCAGCCCAGGACAGCCTGGATGGTCTCTGG
>CM053622.1:196933574-197021816 GCA_028646595.1 Phalanger gymnotis | reverse complement strand
GGGGGGGGTGGAAATGGGGAGAAAATCTGTATTTCAAACGCCTATGAAAATCAATGCTGAAAACTAAACGTATTAAAAATAAATTAAAAAAAAAGAAGTCTGACAGAAACTAGACAGAGCCAGCATTTTCACCACATACCAAGAAAAGCATAATAAGGGTACATGATTTAGTCCAGGACTGTCCAAAATGCGGCCTGCATTGGGATTCATGCGGCCTGCCTACAAGCGTAGAAATTTACATAAATGCTTTAATAAACGAAGCCGAGCTACCTCAGAACTCTCACTAAAATGACAAATCAAAGTATATTGTCTATCGTTTCAATAAAAACTTGAGGTTGTACAGCCCAAATTTAGACATAAAAGGTGATACAATAAGCAAAAAGTGGAGCATGGAAGAAATTATCTGTCAGATGTATGTATAGGGGGAAAATTCACAACCAAATAAGAAAGAAATTTCTGGGAATTAAAATGATAATTTTGATTACATAAAATGAAATATTTTTTTGCAGAAAAAAACCAGTGCAGTTGTTGTTCATCCTTCATTCCTGAAGAGGACCAATGACATCATGAGGGTGACAATTTGCCAGTAGAGTGGCTGTGCAAAGTCATCAGCCTCACTCTCTCCTCCAGAGTCATCTGAGTCCAGTGGCAAGACACAAGTCAAGATGACTCCCAATGCAGCTAAAACTAGAGGAAAAGAAGGAAACTGGAAGGAAGATTCTTTTTAGCAAATTTCTCTGATCAAGGTCTCACTTCTAAAATATATAGGGAACTGAGTCAAATTTAAAAGAATAAAAGCCATTTCTTAATTGATATATGGTCAAAGGATATGATTAGACAGTTTTTAGAGGAAGAAATCAAAGCTATCAGGAGCCCATTGAAAAAATGCTTTAAATCACTAACAATTAGAGAAATGCAAATTAGAGCATCTCTGACATATGACCTCATACCACCAGATTGGCTAAAATGACAAGTAGAATATTAAATGCTGGAAGGGATGTGGGAAAACAGGGACAGGTACACTAATGCATTATTGGTAAAGCAGTGAATCAGTCCAACTGTTCTGAAAAGCAATTTGGACCTCTTTATACCCTTTGACCCAGAAATACTGCTGCTAGGCCTATACCCCAGAGATCAAAAAAAGGAGGAAAGGCCCGTATGTACTTATATCTATATCTGTAGATATAGCTATAGATAGAGATGCGTGTGTATAATCTCAATCATCAATTTTTATGGTAGCAAAGAATTAGAAACTGAAGGGATGCCCATCAATTGAGGAATGGCTGAACAAGTTATGATCTATGAATTCAATGGACTACTATTGTGCTATAAGAAATGATGAAGGGGATGGTTCCAGAAAAACCTAGGAAAACTTGTATGGATGAATGTAGAATGAAGGGAGGAGAACCAGGAGAACAATTTATCCAGTAACAACAGTACTATGAAAATAATCAACTTTGAAAGACTTAGTAACTCTAAGCAGCACGATGACCAAGTACAATTCCAATGACTCATGATGAAACATGCTCTCCACCTCTAGAAAGAGACCTGTGAACTCAGAGTTCAGAATGAATCATATTTGCTTCTCTTTCTTTTTTGATTTAAAAAAAAAACATAGCTAACATGGACATTTATTTTGCATGACTGTGTATATGCAATGGTTTCTATTTTTCTTGCCTTCTCAATGGAGTTGGGGAGGGAGATAGGGAGAGAATTTGAAACTAAATTTTTTTTTAAATTGAATTAAAAAACAAAGTCTAATACTGCCCACATGGTAGGAGAATGCAGAATGTCTTCTCCCAAAAGCTATTCCCTCCATCTTAAGTGATCTAGGCATGCTCAAAGCTCAGCAAATGGGTAAAGATGACAAAAGATGGGAATTATCAGTGAGAGGTTGTGGAAAGACAGGCACACTAATGCACAATTGATAGTTTTGTAATTTGGTCCAATCATTCTGGAAAACAATTTGAATTATCCTACAAAAGTAACGAAAGTATCCATATTCTTTTACCCAAAGGAACCACTGATTGGCATATACTCCAAAGAGGTAAGTGATTAAAAAACAAGAGAGAAGAAGAAGGCTCCATATACATCATCATATTTTTAGAAACACTTTTTGAAGTAGCAAAGAATGTAAACAAAGTATACATACGTTGGAGGGTGGCTAAGCAAGTAATAGTATATGAGTATAATGGAATATTACTGCTGTGTAAAAAAAAAAACCAAAGAACATGAAGACCATAGAGAAGTATGAGAAAACATAAATTGATGCAAAGTAAAATGAAAACAAAAAAAACTATACAAAAATGACTACAGCAATGTGAATGGAAAGAATAATAACAAAACAACTGAAACCGAATGTTGTAAAATTATAATGACTGAGATTAACCTCGAAAGGATACATGAGAAGCGAAACTATGGGTGTGGAAAGCTACATATATCAGACTTAGATGGTTAGTTTGGGTGAATTGTAGACGTCTCTGTCTGTCTCTTTAAAATAAGTGATTTGGTGGGGGGAAGGGTAGGGAGAGGGACATGTTGAGAAATATCGGTGATACAAAAACAAAAAAAAATTTTTAATTTAAAAACCAAATGGGTCAAGAATACAGCCTTCCTACCCCTGGGATAAGTAAAAGAAGTTAGCTAAGAAATTTTACCCTTTCATCCAAGTTTTGTATGAGCTAAAACATGTACCTCCTCAAACTAGCCCTTGGAGTTTCTGAGTCCTTTAGACCAAGGATACTGCCAGGTCAGATTAGCCCTTCCACAAATGCCCTTGACTCTGAAAGAATGATCTGAAAATGATAACATCATAATGCTCTTCCATTATTTGAAATGCTTTGTCCCACCTGGGTATTTGTCTCTGTTGTTAGCTTATGGTTGTATTACCACTTCCATTATGTTTAGATCTGTGCAAATTATTTTATTATTACTATGTTGCTATTGTTTTATTATCGTTTTTCCTCTTCAGTTTTCTATGTCCCACGTGTGGTGGGAACAATATCTGAACTTCTCCCCTCATGTAGTTTAGGCTAGTTTTATCTTAAAAGGTTTTGAGAAATTTCTCCAGAGTATGTTGGCTCAGAGGACTAAGGCTCAGACTACTGACTTCGCTTTCTCATTACCTGAGTACAAAAACATCCACTAAGACGGGGGCACCAGGTTTTCGTGGAGATTTGGCTGGAGTATCACAATGAGTAATGCAGGTTATGGGAGTCTGGCTCAGATGAATCAATTTGAAGTGTCCTCAATGCCTCTTCTCACTGAATGTCCTTCTTCTGTGACTAAAACTACCAGGGCATTGGCCTGAAAAAGGTTCGGCCTAGAACCACTGGCTTAGTCTTGGAACATAACGAGTTTCTTTAAATGGGAGGCTGGGCAATGCAGAAGAAAGGGATTGTTCTTGTGGCTTCTGGCCGTAACTTTTGGAGATGCTTATAGGAATGGTGGTTCCTTACTATGAGGCATCCCCATTTCTGAGAATAAATTTGCCTGCTTTCATTTGTTGAGAAGAGAATGTACTGTGTCCTTAAAAACTATATCTTGAAGAGATTATTGTATTGTAGGCCCTCTATCTTTGTTGGGCTTTTAACTTGGAAATTTAAGACTCCTCCCAATTTTCCTAAGTGATCTCTTCAGAACCTGGTTTACCTTCAGCAGCAGCCTGTCAGGACTGAATTTGGGGAGATGAAGAAAAATGTCTATAATTAAACTGGGACAAACTCAGAAGAACTGCTCAGCCCTTGCAGAGAAGGGGTAACTTTTTGTTGTTAATGTTATCACCCAACTGCCTCAAGGGAGGTCTCTTGAAAAAGGCCTCTCCCAGTCTTAAGAGAAGGGAGGAAAAGGGAACAAATATTTATTAACCTCCTACTAGCCTGCAAATAAGCTCTTTTATTATTTTATTTGACCCTTATTTGAGTCACATTAGAGGGAGTTATATTTGTGTAAAATATTCGTTTTCGAATGGCTTTTTGGAAAGGACAATACAGCTGAACCAACCGTCCTCAGTCCTATAATTATATATGGACATAGCTAGTGTTAAAGAGTGGCATAAGAGACTCCATCTGCGAGACAATGCAGACCAAAGCAGAACACTGGAATTTTAGGATTGTCTAACAACTGTGCTAAAGAAACTGAGTTCTGTTTGTTTTTTGAACTTGGAATTTGAGACATCAACCACAATTTTGCCACAAGGATTTTATTCTGAGTCTTTGGTGCTAGCCATTGGGGAAGTGCCTTAAAAGACACTGCTAAATTCCTCCCAGAGACATTTATAAAATTAGGGGTATGCACAAATGTGCCAATTACAACCCCATTTAATTAGCTGAGGTCAGGCAGGGTGTTGCCTCAATTTAAAAACTCTTACTCCTAAACTGTGAACTGTAGTTCTTTCTCTATTGAGAGGCCTCTGAAAAGCATAGAACTCAGGCCCCAGAAACATTTCACCTGTCTTAACAGAAAGGGATACTGCTTGTGTATGGGAAATAGAGCAGATGTACTGACCTAGAGGAGTCTGAATACAGGAGGGCAGTGGCAACTCCGACCCCCTAGTCACCTTCTTTATAGATTCTGCAGAGTAGAGTAAAACCTGAAGTAGAGTGGAGTCAAGCTCCAGCAGTGGCTGGGCAATAAGTGCTCAGGCCCACAATAGTACTCTACTCCAACATAGAGCAGAAGAGCTTGGGCCTTAGTAGTTAGTGGTGGTTGTACCAGGGGTGGAGGGGTGGGGAACCTGGGGCTTCCAGGCCACATGTGGCCTTCTATGACCTCAGGTGCAGCCATTTGACTGAGTCCAAGTTTTACAGAACAAATCCTTTTACTAAGGGAATTTGTTCTGTGAAGTATGGATTCAGTCAAAGGGCTACACTTGAGAACCTAGAGGGCCACATGTGGCTTCGAGGTTCAGGTTCCCCACCCTTGTAGACCCTGACAGTGTGGGCTTCAACTTCTGGCAGGAGGGCAGTGAGCAGAGATACAGACACCATCAGTAGTGAACAAGAATAGGCAAGAGATATGGATCCTATCAGCAGCAGTAGCAGCCCAGTGGCAAAAGAATGGGCAGGCCCATTGTAACTCATTGATTATTGTAAAGTAAAACTAATTAGTTGTCCATGTTGTTGCCAGTATGGTGATATATATATATATATATATGTATATATATATGTATATATATATACACACACACACGTATATATATACACACACACATATACCTCCACTCCAAGGAGGGCTTAGAAGACAAAGGGGTGGTATCATTGGGAGGGAGCTTGATTTATTGATCAACGAGGGAGAAATGAAAATATCTAAGCAGTCCACAGTGAAGTAGGACAATTCTTCAGAGGCCTTTCATGAGCAAAGATTTTGTATTTCATCTGAATGACAGTATAGGGCAAGGCTGAGCAACCTTAGGTTTTTATTGAAACAATAGACAATATATTTTGATTTGCCATTTTAGGGAGAGCTCTGTGGTAGCTCAGCTTCATTTACTAAAGCATTTATGTAAATTTCTATGCTTGTAGAGGGCATCATAAATCGCACTGCGGGCCGCATGTGGACTATGGGCCGCATTTTGGACAGCCCTGGTATAAGGCAATTCTCTATGAACTGTGATGAAGATCAGAAATTATGAAGGAAGTGTCACTGATGTTTCTGTTATCGCTTCTGCTAAATGGTTGCCTTTTTACATTGAGAGACTCACTGTAAACTCCAAATATTAGGCATCACCCACTATATGGACTTAATCATTTAGCTTGGTCCTTCTGGGAACTGTTACATTGTTTTGTTTTTGTTATATTTCTGTTTTAGTTTTTTTCCTTGTCCTTTAGTGCTACCTGTATTAGGCTTCTTGAATACCAAAGGTCAGAGTATACCAGTAACAGACTCCAAATCATTTAAATGATAGAAAATCCTCTGGAAGATCTCAAGGATTTTACCATTAAGAAATGGAGTATGGTAGGAGCAATATATTAACCCACGCCCCCATTTGGTTTGGGCTAATTTTTTACTTAAACATTATTTGAGACATTTCTCTAGATTTGGCTGGCTCAGGCAACAAGGACTGGGACTATTGATTTCACGTGAGTACAAAGCACCATTGTGAACCTGGGGCTGGGTGTTCTATGAGATTTGGCTGGTAGATCACAATGGGTAATCTACAGGCAAGGGAGTCATGCTTAGCTGGATCAATTTGAGGTGTCCTCAAAGATTATCCTTGTTGAATATCCTCCTACTATGACTAAGTAAACCTCTATTTTGTTAACTGTTGAATGACCTGTGTGTCATTTTGTTCCAATACTGAACCTAAACTACTCAGATAAGACTCCTCCCAGAAGACTACACAACACTACAGATATATAGCAGCTAGCTCATTCCCAAGAAAGAGTGGGAGGGTAAGGAACTCAGTTCCCCCTAACTTCTCTATAAATGTTGTTAAGTTTTCAGTTCCCATATAAAGAAAGAAGGGTTGCTTTTGAACAGCCACACATCCTTCCTCTATTTGCCTGCTATTAAAATTCTACTAAAGTCTTTGGACTCTGAAGGGTTAATGAAATGCAGCTAATTTTTCTAAGTAATTATAGATTACAATATTACCTCTAATTCTTTAGCAATGTTGCTTTCTTTTCAAAGTAACTAGCAGGTGTCTCTGTGGAAGGCAAAGTTGTCTGGCCATTACTCATTCCTTTCCACTCCCTCTTCCCTTTTGGAAAGGGACAGAGTTGATCCTCCCAAGACACACCTATCACTTCCCATAAGACTTATTCAGGGCATGACTTTTTTTTGGTCATCAGTCTCTCTTCCCTGCACTGCTTCGCCTCTCTCTTTCATTACAGCAATTTGCTTGCTTTTAACCTAGAAGCAATATAATAACCCACAGGTCCACTTCTGTTTCTCTATTATTTTATTATGTTGTATTTATATATTATATGTATTATACATTGTATATACTTTATTTATTAATATGATTATGAAAGCTTAGAGCCCCCAGTTACGAAAAATGAAAGATTCGTATCTCTAGCCTACTTAAATTTTAAGTATTACCACTTAATCCTTGGCTTCCTCTATTCCCTTTTACTTGGTATATAATAACTATACAAACAAGCAGGACCCTCTCCTACTAGCTTGAAAATAAACTTTTTTATTATCTCTTTTGAATCACATTACAGGGAGTTATATTTGGATAAAATATTTGGTTTTGAATGGCTTTTTGGAAATGACAATACAGCTGACAATGCAGTCCTATAATTATGTATGACATAGGATTAAGGAATATTAAGCATTAAAACATAGCATTAAAGAGTAGCATAAGGGACTCCAAGTATGAGATAATGCAAACCAAGGCAGATCCCTGGAATTTTTGGATTGTCTAACAATTTTGCTGAAGAAACTAAGTTTTGTTTGTTTGTTTTCAGGGCAGGAGAGGATCCTAGGGGATATATTTAGGGGCAGGTATCTATTCTGCAACTTCCCTCTTAACAACTCTTTGATACTTACATGCTATAAATATATAAGTGTGATTCTTCCAATAAAGCCTTTATATGAAGTATCTTTATCTCATCTTCTCTTCTTACAGAAGAGTTGGGCCCATGAGCAAGGCTACATCCCCCCTGCCCTTCAGGATTCTAGGAGTATTCCAGAGGGGTTATAGAGATATCATTTGAAAATTTTTAAATTTTAAAATACATTTTTATCTATTTCATTAAATATTTCCAAATTATATTTAAAAGTTTTTTAACATTCATTTAAAATTTTTTGAGTTCTAAATTCTGTCCCTCCTTCCTGCCCCTCCTCCACTACTTAAGAAAGCAAGAAATATGGTATTGATTATCCATGTGAAATGATGCAAAACATATTTCTGTATTAGCCATATTGCAAAAGAAAGCACGCAAACCACCAAAACAAAGAAAAATAGTTTTTAAAAAAGATAAGCTTCAATCTGCATTCAGAGTTCATCTCTTATAGTATTTTTCATTATGGACCCTTTAAAATTGTCTTGGATCCTTATCTTGATCAGAGTAGCTGAGTTTTTCACAATTGATCATTGTTACAATATTTCTGTTACTGTGTATAATATTCTCCTGGTTCTGCTGACTTTACTTTGCATCAGTTTGTGTCAGACTTCCCAGGTTTTTCTGAAACCATCCTGCTTGTCATTTCTTATAGCACAATATTATTCCATTGTAATCATACTTGTTCAGCCGTTCCCCAATTAATGGGCTTTCCCCTCAATGTCCTGCTACCACAAAAAGAGCTGCTATAAATATTTTTGTACAAATAGGTCTTTTCCCATAATTCTAAACTGTTCTTCAGAATGGTTGGAGCAGTTCACAACTCCATCAACATACTTTAGTATTGGGGACATCTTTCTAATATTGGCTTAAGCCTCTTTTCAGGTGTGTTCTCCTCAATATCAATTACTAGTTATGGTTAGCATCTCTCTTATACTATTGATGCCCTTCAATAATTAGTGACCAATTAATTTTAATTAACTTTTACAAAGAGAAATTTACCAAGAAGATATAGCATAAACAGAAGTTACCAAGCCTTTCTGCTGAGATTAAAATTGATCCTCTATCATTTTCTTATTGATCCTCTTTACAATTAACTGACTTTATCCTGTAACTGCTTAAGTCATGGTTCTTTGTCTCTGAACTTGGTCCAGAGTTCAGCTAGCCTATAATAGGTTAAGTTTTAAAATCTATCTCTCTTGTTCAAGTTGGGGAATGTGTGAGAAAGCAAGGGAGTTTGGGCCACCAAGCTATCTTTCAAGGATGTCTGGTTTGCTGTCTAAAAGTCTGGGTCACTCTCTCACACCTGGACTCAAACAATGAGCACTTCTTATTCTCATGAGAGAAGAAGGGGGTGGGGAGGGTCCCCATTACCAAACTTCCAACCAATCATTTTCCCTGGATCTCAGCTCTGTAACCAATCATTTTGCTTTTAATCCCATGATGTAATCTACCCTGTTCTGTTCTTTGTTTCTATACTCCCCCAAAACCTATAAAAATGGAATTTGTTTACTTTGGCATAAATGGAACCATTGACCCATTTAGTGACAGGTAGTATGCCCCTGCTAATAAATGTTAGCTTGCTTGGATATCTGCCTCAGTTTAACTATTTGTTAAAATTCAATTGTAATACCCCTAACACTTAGGGCATTTTCTCCTTTGTACTACTTTGGTCCCTGGGGAAAGTGTTGTTTGTTCTTCATACTTGAAGAAGACCAATGACATCATGATGTTCCATCAAGATACAGTAGGTTTGACTGTAGCTGATCAGTCTAATGTGAGCTCAGAAGGCTCTACCATATGTTGACCACAAATAGACCATTTTAACATTTGGGATGGATACGTCTCTACATTTGCACATCTCGTGTTTCCTTTGTGCTACTTTGATTCTGCTTTACTCATAGATCACGGCACCTTTTTTGATGTGGGCACACATGCCAGGCAATCCTGTGCCAGCATCTCCTATGTCTTACAATTAATACTAAAGTTCTTCAGAGAAACCTTGAGAGCGTCCTTCTTCTGAGCACCATGTGAGTGCTTGCCTTGTGTGAGTTCTCTGTAAAAGAGTCTTTTAGGTAGATCTATGTTTGGCTGTGCTCTCTATAGTAGGGTTTGAATGATCTGCAGTTCAGCTCAAGAAAGTACCTCAGGATCTGGTACCTTATCTTCTCAGGTAATCTTCAGAATCTTCCTAAGATAATTCAAATAGAAGTTCAATTTTCTGGCATTGGTGGGAGACTGTCCAGGTTTCACAGGTATACAATAGTGAAGTCAGCACAATGGCTGTGTAGACCTTCAGTTTGGTATGCAGCCTCTTCTCTCCCACACTCTCACAATTTTTCTTTTTTTTTTTTCCTTTTTCTTTTCTCTTTTTTTTTGGAGGGGGGAAGGCAGAGCAATTGGGATTAAGTGACTAGGCCAGGGTCACACAGTAAGTGTGTCAAGTGTCTGAGGCCAGATCTAAACTCAGGTCCTCCTGACTCCAGGGCTGGTGCTGCACTCATTGTTCCACCTAACTGCCCCTCTCACAATTTTTTCAAAGATGATTCCACTTACCGTTGGTACATGGAATGTGCTGTACTCATGGGCAACACAAAATTCTAGTAGACTTGAAAGATGAACAGCTCTTGTTTTGAGAGAACTCAGAGGTGCCAGATCCAAATGGCAGCCCCAAATAGTCAGCCCCCAAGGCTGGCAAATGAAGTCCAGCTTACAGAAGTTGGAATTGGATTCATGTTGTTTTTTTTCTGGAGTAGCCACTGTAATGAAGAGCTCTGGGAGGCTGGCATAAGTTTCACGATCAGAACTAAATCTAGTCAGCAAGCTTATATGCTTCCCAAGAGGAGTGAATGACAATGCGACTGCCATTTGCAGGAAAGTGCTATGCCACCATCATCAATGCATATGCTCCCACCATGATGAACTTGATGAAGTCAAGGAAAAATTGTATGTAGACCTAGACACCTTCATTGTCAATGTGTCAAAAGAGGACAAGCTTGTAATTCTGGGTGGTTTTAATGCCAGAGAGGCACAGACTGTCACATATGGCAGGGAATCCTTGGGAGGAAAGGAGTCAAAAACAGCATCTGCAGCGGTCACTTACTACTGAAGACTCATGCATCTCATGACCTTCTCATCACCAGTGCTGCCTTCCATTTACCTAAATGCAACAAAATGTCATGGATGTATCCTTGAAGCAAGCACTAGCATTTAATAGACTATGTCATTGTAAGGAGAGTAGACAGGCAAGAGGTGAGAGTGATGAAGGTGATGTGTGGTGCTGAATGCTGGCCCAATCATAGGCTTATCTTCTCCAAGCTAAACATTTGCATTCAACAAAAGCAGAAATTCAAGGGGAACTCAACCAGATAAGAGCCCTGAGGAAACAGTGGAAGGGTACAAGCTAGGGTTGGGGTGAAGCAGACATAACTACAAAGCATTTGTCACAACAAGCTCACTTAATGAGGCAAAGCTAATGGATGAGTTGCTGTAACTCCCTCTTGGTTGCCTTAGATCCATTGTTTTGCTAGGTCAAGCAGGTCACTTGGGACTTGGCTCCTCACCAGGCTTAGCTGTCCACAAAATCTGGCATGGACTCTAGCTGCTGGACTTGTAGTGGCTAGCTCTTCTGACTTTTCAAAGCTGGCAAGATTGCAGCCTCGTCCAATACTCCTTAAGGTCAGAAAAGAACAAATGCAGAGAAGCAAGGAACATAGATTTGTATTTACAGGCTACTTATATGTATTTACAAGCTATTTGTGTTTACAGGTCTTGGTGGGAAGATTAAGGCTTAAACCCTTTCTGCTTACTGAGAGCCTTTATAGCATGTCTTCTTCACTTGAAATAGCCAGTCAAGAAAGAAGGAAAACCCTGACCCGTTAGTGCTTCTTAAATGCATGCCTCATTCCAACTCAGTAACCAACCAAAAAGTCTGTTTCATCACCTGATGAGCACACCAGAAAAAGTCATAGCTGTGCATTCTCTGAACCGCACATGGGGATTGCAACAGCTGAGCACGCTGAACATTCTAATAAGGACTGGGCTTGACTAATCCCCCTGTTACATGAGTTTTGCTGAAGAGAAAACTGCCCAAGGTCATTGACTAGGCTCAGTGGTATTCAAATTCGTCTCCTAACTCTGAGTACAACTCTTTTTCTACTATACTAGGCTACCTCTTTAGGTTTTAAGTTGAAGACAGTGAATCCATTTTTAATTCTCTTGAGTTTAAGTTTTAAAGGAACATCCCAGGCAGTTGAAAATGAGAGATTGAATCTGATGTTCAGGGTATATAGGACTTCTTTTGCTTTTTCTGGCATTATAGTGCCTGCACTAATTGACCTTTTCATTTTATTTTCCACTAGATTTTCAGAATAAAGCAGTTTCTTGCTGAGAAACAGAAGCAAAATTATACCATCTCTTAGTGGATTTACATGAAAACTGGAGATATAATCAGATATTACTCAGACACTGGTAGAAAAACCAGGTTGGATTTATACAAATATGGTGACATATTTGTTTTATACCAAGTCTAAACACCTTACTGTGTCGCTCCTGATAAGAAGTTAATGTTACTACCTTCCCATCTGTGAAGCTGTTTATTAAGGTACAGACATTAAAAACTTGTTGAAGAAACCAACCTTGCTATTTTCTTTTCATGCATTGTGTTGATAAGTTCAGTAATAAACAGGTATGTGATATTAAGAAAAGATATACTATGGCAATGTAGGTTGAAAGAAAAAGAACTACAAAACAAATATCCCCAAATTTAAAAAAGAAGAAGCCTGGTCAAAAGAAGTGCTTCTACTTACTCCTTTGCAGAGGTAGTGTGGGAGGGGAGGTCCATAGATGTGGATCATTGAATATGGCAGATTTTTTTTGATGTATTGATTGGCTTTGTTGAATTCCCTCCCCTTTTTCTTATTTTCTTTTCTAAAAAAAGTGTTATAAAGGGTAGTTCAATAGGAAAGGTTATGTGGAGGGATAATAGGGAGAAATCTAGGTGGTGTTTGAAGAAAGATATCAATTAAAAATCTATTTTAAGAGAAACGTAGGAATTTGACACAGATACACCTATAAGCCATTCCCCAATAGATGTGGTTAAAGAATATAAAATTTTCAAAAGAATAAATACATACTATCAACCATATGAAGAAAAATGCTCCAAAACACTCTGAGGTATTCTGTCACACCTATTTTGGTAAAGATGATCACAAGGATAATAACCATTTAGAGAACAGGGAATAAAGAAGGTGGGGGTTGGGGTAGGGGGTGGTCATCCCATGGCCACCAGCAGTACAACTGTAGGAGCAGCCAGTGTCTTCAAGAGAACTTGTGAATGAACAAACTGGGGGGGAGGCAAGCCAGTTTATCCAAAATAGCAAGGCACAGAGAGAGACACACAGACACACACACGTACATGCAGAGAGAGAGAGAGAAGCAGCATGAACCATACAAGTCAAACCACCCCTACCTTGACCACCATTTCTCCTCAGATCCTGATGAAGAGGGACAAGGACCCTAAGCTCGAGAGCCTTGGGAATAGTAGTGCCCCCCAAATTACCAAACCTACTGCCAGCCCAGCCCCTAAAGCCATCATTGAGGGAAGAAATCTTTATGGAGAAGGGGCTAACCTTCCCCATCACCACCAGCAACAATTGATGACTGATGGTCAATTGTTAGCAATAGCTATTGAAGGTCCAGAAAAGAAAGTTCTTGTCTCCAAAGCCTTTGGCACTGACAAATCAGCCAATTAGTCAATAAACATTTATTAAGCATCTATTATCTATTATGTGCTGAGCCCTGGTAATACAAGGAAAGGTAAAAGAATCCCCGCTCTCAAAGAGTCCATGGTTAAATGGAAAAGACAATATGCAGACAGCTATGTACAAATGAGCTGTCTCTATGAGATAAATTGGAAATCAAAAGAGAGAAGGCAATAGAATTAAGAAGGATTGGGAAAGGCTTCCTGTGGAAGGTGAGATTTTAGCTGAGATTTGAAAGAAGCCAAGAAAGCCTGGAGGCAAAGATAAGGAAAGCATTCCAGGTTTAAGGGATGGCCAGTGAAAATGCAAAGAGGGAGATGGAGTGTTGGATAGCCAGTGTTACTAGATTTAAGAGTAAGGATATGAGGTTTCAGAAAACTTGTAAAGTGAGGGGGGCAGGTTATGAAGGACTTTGAACACCAGAGGATTTTATATTTGATCCTAGGGGTAATAGGAAGACATTGTGGTTTATTGAATGGGGCGGGGGGGCAGGGGATGGGGCAACATGATCAGACCTATGCTTTACGAAAATCACTATGTCAGGTGAATGGAGTTTAGACTAGAATAGGAAGAGACTTGTGGCAAGTGGACCAACCAGCTGGCTATTGTGATAGTCCAGGAATCAAGTAATGAGAGCCTGTACCAGGGTAGCAGCAGTGTCAGAGTAGAGAAGGGGTCATATATGAGAGATGTTATGAAGCTAAAGTTAAAAGGCCTTGGCAACAGATTAGATACGGAGAGTGAGAGTGAGAGAGAGAGAGAGAGAGAGAGAGAGAGAGAGAGAGGAATTGAAGATGAGACCCAGGTTGTGAGCCTGGGAACTGGGAGGAGTGTGGCAGTAAATTTGAGAATCATCAGCATACAGATGATAATCGAATCTATGGGAGTTGATGAGATCACCAAGTGAAATAATATAGAGGGAGAAAAGAAGGCCCAGAACAGAGTCCAAATGGTTCAACATCAGAAGTTGATATGATTTTATCAGTGAAGACTACATTAAAGAAGAGGCATTACCACATGGTTTGCTAATGAACTATAAGGACAGTGGGACTTTTCTATCTGACTTGCAACGGAAACCTCACATATGCTTTATCTTCCCCATTAGTAAGCTCCTTAAGAGCAGGGACTGTTTTCTATTTCTACTCCCAGTGCTTTACATGTAGTGAATGGTTAATAAATGCTTTCTTCATTTATTCATTCATCCAGATAGAAATAGTTACTTTTGAAGGTGCTATGGGATGAAAGGCATGCTAATACATCATAGGTGCAGTTGCGAATACATCCAATCATTCTGGAAAACAATGTGGAATTTTTTAAGAAATCATGAAACTGTTCATTTCTTCTTTCACCTAAGGAATCCTCTACTATACACAAATCCTGAGCAGGTCTAGGACTGAGGGAAAGGTTACATATACACCAAAATATTCATAGTATCACTTTTTTGTGGAAGTAAAGAATTGCAAGCAAAGTGGGGGCCCATGGATTGGAGAAGGACTGAACTTGTCCTATGTGAATACAATCGCTCCATTTGCCTCACCTGGTCTGCTATTCCTGGCAGATCCCAGCCATGCTTTACACAATTCTGTGTTCCCTGACCATCTTTTTGAAAACTTTGCCTCCTGGACATTCCTAGAGGATTTTATTGCTTTTATCTTTGAAAATTCTGCTCTGGATTGACACTGTTTTGATGCTTTACTTGGTCTACTATTTCAAGTAGGCCCTAGTCTTCCTTCTCTTCACACCCCTCTCCAGTTCTGGAGTCATGATAAAACAAAACATCACTCCACCTGGTAAGCATGTGTCAATCTACTCCTCTGTGACCCCACTCACTATTCATGTAACTGTTCAAACCTGCCTGGCCACCGCTCTGTTTGTTTTCTCCTTCTATTAAAATGTGATCTTCTTGAGGGTAAGGACTATCTTTTTTTTTTTTTCCTTCCTATTTGTGTTTCTAGAACATAGTACTTGCCACATAATAAGCACTTAATAAATGCTTCTTAATTAATTTATAAGAAACTATGAAGGCCTATATGAACTAAAGAGAATAAGGAAAGTGGATCTAGGAAAACAATATCTACAATGAAATGAAAGAAAAAAAAGGTAACCAATCTTGTATTAAATGTAATGAATAGTTGTGGTCCCAGAAAACAGATGAGAAAACACAAAGGAGAGTAAAGGTGAGGAATGTTGTATCCATGCATATTGTCATCCCTCCTCTGGGTTGCTAGGTTTAGATTAACTTTTATTTTTTATAAGAGAGGGTTTTTCCAGTGTAGGTGGGGGAGCCATATGGAAATGATTGTGCTGTAGAAAACACATCAATCAAATGTTGAAAAGAAAAAGAAAATGAGAGAGAAGCTTAGGTAAGAGAGAGCACAAATGTAACTGTGACAAACCTGGCCTCCATGTCCCGAAGGTCAGGTATGCTACATTTCACCCCTTCCCTAGGGTTTTCTCTTACCTTTAAGTGGTCTGGGAGTCTCTTTACTATTGGCTCAAGCCCCCCATTAGTGTTCCTCAAATTTTACTGGTCTCTTATACCCCAGTACCATTTAACCACTTAACAGATTGGTTTTTACAAAAGAATATTTACTTCAAATGTATAACCAGAACAAACATATAAACATTCCCACAACACCTGGGGGATATAATAACCCCCCTCTCTTACATCCATATCATCTCAGTCTCTGGTGAAGAAAGGGAGTTAGATTTTCTGTTTAATTCCATTCCTAGAGTATGCACTTCTAAGTTCCAAGTCTAGTGCCCCCCCCGGGTTTGTGTCCTGATACCCTGGCTTCTCAGAGCTTCCCTGAAGCAGGATTCATCCTGGAATCCTGCCTCCAAGGTTGCCATGGCTCTATGGCCAGCATCTGGGATATCCACAGCCTGTAACTAGAACTGAAATGGACAAATGAAACAGACTAAAAACTAATAAAAGGGGAAGGAGATAACCTTTCTCTCACACAACTTCTTGATACTTATCTTGACTATATCAGTCTAGTAGTTTTAAAGATGAAGCTGGTTCTGACTACACAGCCAATGGAAAGAAAGGGGCAGCTTGTGCCCACAAGGTGGGGGAACAGAATACCTCCTCCAAGATGCATGTCCCTGACTTCTCCCACAGGTGTCTCCATCTAAGGTGATCTGGGCATGTGCAAAGTCCTGTTACAACTGGTTATTTAGTTTTGTAGATATTATTGAACTTGTAGGAAGGGTTGATAAGGGAGTTCTTTGTTGAGTTCAGTTTGATGATGAGTTTTCCCCAGCAGGATATCCAGACTTTGGAACATTGGATAAACACTTTTCCAAATAGAATATAGACATACCCATTGTCACTTGGTTGAAATGAGGAAAGCCAACCCAAGATTGGGCCTCAGTACTTCCCCTTTCTTCCCAATATGTATAATTGGAAAATTTATGCTATAGTGAGTAATCCAGATCAATTAATTAAAAAAAAATCTTATGGGAGCTATCCTGACTCCCCTCATGCTTGGCAAGTAAGTAGTGTAGCTTCTCCCTCTCCTTCTCCTCAATACCAGATGAACCAAAAAGAGAGGCCCTTGGAGTGGATCAGAAAGGCAGCTAAGTGGCACAATGGGTAGAGGGGGCCTGGAATCAGGAAGATCTGAGTTTAAATTTGGCATTAGACACTAGCTGTATGACCCTGGACAAATCACTTCACCCTGTTTGCCTCCGTTTCCTCATGTGTAAAATGAGCTGCAGAAGGAAATGGCAAACTACTTTAGCAATTTTTGCTAAGAAAATCTCAGATGGATTCACAAAGAGTCAGACACTGCTGAAATGACCAAAAAAGTGGATTGGAAGACAACTCCTCACTATCCAGTAAAGGATCCGACCTTCTCAATATGTCAAATCCCTTTTGGTAGAGTTCTACATACCTTAGGGGTTATTGTCTTTTTGTTTTTAGAGGAGACAATTTGACTTAAGCGAGTTACGATGGCTCATCTGGAATTATTTGATTTTTAAATTTGATCTGAACTGGTTGCTCTAGGGTCACACACACAAGTGGAAAGATAGTAGTGGTGGTGGTGACTACACGACGTCCAATCCCCGCCAAGTGACAATGTAACTTCCATGCTCATTTCCTCCTTCCTAACTTCTCCCTCTTACATACTGTTAATAAGTAGAAGTTTGTGAGATTACTCAGGCAACATGTAGATGGAAGAGGAAGCAATATTTCTTCAAGGGGATTTTTTTTTTCTTTTTACTGTAGTTAACAAAAGATAAGGATATTCTTTCTGAGAATACTGCATTGGAGAGTTAGGATACTACGAACTGTAGGATTTTTGTGAATCAGGGATATCCTACCTGTCCCTAAACACTCCAACATACTACTTATTTTCTTTGGTGGACTCTCACAGTAGAGAAGTATTTCCTTGGATTCCAAAGAGGCTTTTAAAGTCCACTTCAATGGTTATAGGGAAACGAGGTCACAGTTGTCTTGCTGCTGAGGGCTTCGGGGTAGGGTTGAGGGGGAAGAAGGAGGTGAGGAAAGAAGGTGGAACCAGAAGGTCGAACTTCAGAAAACAGCCAGTTCCGATTCTCACTACGCTCAGTTCAGAGACACACTAATACAGATAAATTATACCCATAGGTCACCCTGACACTCGGCTAGCTCGGACTGCGTCGAGAACACAGAATGGCTTTTCACTGGGGCTGAGTTAAGTTGTTGAGATTTGGGGCAGTGGGGGACGAAGAGTTGGGGGTTTGGACTGCAGCCTTGTTTCGGATTGGGGTTATCACGTGTAGCAGCGGAGGTGTCTTAGTTTCGGGTGCCAAGTGGACTCAGAGGGCATTCCTGAGAGACGCGCTGAGTTCTGCTGGTTTCTGGGCTAGTGAGCTCGTTGTAGAGTTTAGGGTCCGAGAGCTTGTAGACCCCAAGTCTCAGAGGGAAGATTAGCATTGTAGACATGTGATCGTCCGCGGCGGCTGCTGTGGAGGCTGTGGTAGTGGTGGTGGCGGCGCTGGGGCTGGGGCTGCCCAGAAATAGCAGCAGCTGGTTTCCGCTCCCTGGTTGGCTAAGAGAGAAAGACAGAGACAGAGAGAGAGAAAGGGAGAGAGCCCGACCAGTAGAGAGGAGCCGGCGGCGGCGACTGCGTTGGTTGCGCGGAACACCCGGGAGACTCCTCCCGGAGAATGCAAGCCCCCTGCCCTGCCCCAGCCCCAAGCAGATGATGGCGATACGCGAGCTGAAAGTGTGTCTTCTCGGGGTGAGTCCTGGCGCTAGAGGCTCTTGCCAGGGGAGACGAGGGAAGGGGACCGGCTTTTTCCAGCCGAGAGGGGGCGGCCGTGGCCTCGAGACCCCCTCCTCTATCCCAGAGGGAGGGGGGATGCTCCCTCAAGCTAGGCCCCCGTAAGCCAGGGGGCCTAGACTCCCTTCTGGCCTTCGTCAACCCCGTTTCCTCCCCCCATCCCAACTGGGATCCCGGGACGCAGCGAGCCCAGGGAGCTTTCTTGGCTTCTTGCCTGTCTCTTTTGGCCACCTTCCCTGGACCGGCTTCCTGTAACTGGGCTGTCCTGGGACTGGAGGGTCCCTTCGGGGAAGCGTGCCCCCGGAACCGCTCTCCATCTGCCAGCGAGGGTACTGGGGAGTCCTGTTTCCATCTTTGGAGCGCTTTTCCCTCCACTCCTTACTCCTAGACTTGTTGGAGGGGCTTTCTCCATTGCCTTTGATAATTTCCTTCCGGCTGAAAGTAAATTAGCTTTCATAGCCTGAAATCCTCTTTTGTGCCCCTGGGAATGATTTCGTTTATTCAGTTATTTACTTTTTTTAAATGCCGAGGTTAAGCTATACATTAGTGTTTTTAAACTTAGAGTACGGCAGTGTTTGGGAGGGTGTATAAAGAAAGTATGTGGTTGGTCTGGAAGCCTTTTGTGTCGTGGATAAAACAGCAGGCTAAGAAAGTCTTCGTTCTCGGCCTCGCCCCCCCCCCCCCCATAACTAGTACTTCCCCTTTTTCTCAAATCTTTCTTAGCATAAAGAAGATTTAAACTTATACTTATATTTAAACTTATACAGCATAAACTCTGTTTAAGCTGCCAATGATGGAAGTGGAGTGGCTGGCCTGTGTCATTAACAAGGAGGGCCACTCCGAAAGTTCCAACGGGACATTCTTCCGGAGTTCAGTATCTAGGGCTTTTCTATTTGATCTCATTCCACTTCGGAATCCATCCCTGCTCCCTACCTCAAAGCTGGTTTTTTAAAAAGAACTGTGTCCTGGTAACCCCGCCCCCCCCCTTCCCCCTTGCAAAGATGCAGCAGCTTTTGACATCTGTGGACTCCTGCTAGTCGGGTCCAGCTAATTTTGTCTCCAAGAAACCTGCTTCTCTCCACCAACAAAAGCAGCAAAAGAGAACACTCATTCTTGCTAGCCTCAAAGAAATGTTAACTATGAGCTGTCAGTAGATTTCCAAGAAGTGAATAAGAGGAAATGATTTTTTAAGTCTCTATCCACCTTGTGGCTTTTGTAGGGAGAAGATTAGGATAGACTTGTGTTTACAAAACTATAGTGCCTTCTGGACTGTGTTTTGAGGAGCGTTCTAGAACCTCTGCCTGGATTGTGTGGCTTAGCTTAGCCTTCTCTTTACCTTTGTCATATCCTCAGTAAAGACCCCCTCAGCCTCTTTCACCCAATTGTGCAAAGTTATGTGTTTGTGTGTTATTCTAGTCTATCTCTAGTGGCTTTTATCAGAATGCACATTAGTAAATTATTTTTTCACCCTCATCTTTAGGCCAGGAATTCTAATATTATCCAGACATAAATTCCAGGAATTTTATGCCTCCTTTTGAGGGATCATTTCAGTTTTAGAAAGACTATCAAGGACCAATAAGGAATGTGGTGCCTTAAGTAGTTGAAAGTATTGGAAGCATACTTAGGTTGCATGACTAGGGCTGGCCTTAGGGAAAGCTATGAAGTAGGCCAAGTTTTCACCACTCTGTTTTGTGACTCCTCTTTGACCAAGAATTTAGACAAAAGATTGTAGGATTTTAGAACAGGAAAATATCTTAGATATAATCTCATCCAACCCTTTCATTTTACAGAGAGAGAAACTGAGGCCTCAAGACATAAAATGACTTGTCTGAAATCAAATAGGTAATGGCAGAGTCTTAGATTTGAATCCAGGGCTTTCGATTTAAATCTTTCTTTTTGTTTTGCTTTTTGGAGGGTGGAGGCAGGGCAATTGGGTTTAAGTGGCTTGCCCAAGGTCACCCAGCTAGTAAGTATGTCAATTGTCTGAGGTTGGATTTGAACTCAGGTCCTCCGGACTCCAGACTCGGTGCTTTATCTACTATGCCACCTAGCTGCCCCATCTGCCCTTAGTCACCCTCTTCTAGATATAGTCTGGTTCAGCATTTCTTAATTTGGCTATTCAGACTTCCAAAGAGTGTGTGAATAGATTGGGGGGAGGGGTTCCGATGAACTTGGATGGAACAAAATATCTTTATTTTCATTAAACTTTAACTGGAATATAGCATTTCCTTCAATTATAATTTTAACATTTCATTAATTTGAGAAATCTTTACGTTTCACCAAACTGCTAATAAAGGAGTCCATGACTCACAAAAAAGTCAGTAACTCCTACTCTAGTTAGATAATGGTTCTCCTAAAGTATAATGTCTAAAATTGTATATACAGCGCTCACAGAATTATAGATCCTCTTGGGGTTAATAGCATTTTATCTCCCAAAGTAAACCTCATTTTCTACTGCTACTTAGAAGGCTTGAGTACTATTCTTCTCCTGTTGTGTGATATTGTCGCTTATCTATAGAATGGGGATAATAATACCTTACCTGTAGAGAGCTGGACTAGGAAATCTTTTGAAATTCTTACCAATATTACAATCCATAATTCTATCTCTTGTAAACCTATGATTCTAAGATGATTTTTAGTTAATCTGGGAAATTAATTTGTATAACGGGAGTTCCACTTTGCTGTTTCTTCAGGATGTGGAAATAATCATGGGTTCTTGAAGGATATGACAGTGAAGTGTAAACTTTGGTGAGTTTTACTGTACTGGAAAAGCTGGCTTCTAAAGCAGTTGAGTTTGCTTTCCAAAGACAAGCTGAACTGAGGATGGAGAGGCTCATCGCCAGTATGCTGGCCATTCATTAAGTGATGGATTCTTTGGTCATGGCAACACAAGAAGCAAAAGAAAAGTGCAAATTGGCCCTATGTCAATCCTCAGTGACCTTTATCAGTTTCTGTAGTCAAAATGACAGGGTAACAGAGAGCAGATAGTACCACAGATCACATAATTTACAGAGTTTTTCTAAACCTTAACTTAATTGTTGATCCTTTGTGTGGTCTTTGCTATAAGATCTCAGCCAATGGGCTACTGAAGAAACTGAGTTGTAGCAATATGGTTGTTTTTTTTTTCCTGTAAATGAAACTAGAAGACATAAGGAAGTTGCAGCCAAATGTAAGGATGGCTCACAGACTGCTTGTAGAGGCAAATAAAGGAGTAGGTTTTGTTGTGTTCTCAAAGTCATCAAAAAGAAGGGAGTTTGTTTTACTTAACTACTCATATTTCTTATAAGAAATTGGCTTTTTCTTTTTTCCCTTCAACGTAGTGAGGAATGGGAGGAAGAAAAAAATTTCAAAAAATTTAAATAATAGAGAAGTTGGGGGTGTTACAGATGTGGAATATTACAAGCACTTTTACATGAGATCACTATTGTTAGTTTTGCTCAGCTGTTTTACTTTATTACCAGAGAGGTGTCTTTGGAGAGAGAAATCTGTAAATGTTTGTAATATAAAAAGAAAGCACATTAATAAAACTTAAAAAAAAGATTTGCAAAGTATTTTATAACAACCTCATGAGGTAGATATTACAGATGTTTTTATTCCCGTTTTTCAGATGAGGAAACTTGAGCTTAGAAAGGTTAAATGACTTGCCCATTGACACAAGTCTTGTAAAGTGGGAAAGGCAGAATCTGAAGAACCCAGGTCTTCCTGACCTCACATCCAATGTGCTGTCTCTACAATGTATCTCTATGAATTGTGTGCAGAAAGAAATATAGAAGAAATCATAAATGCTAGAAGACAAACAAAAACAGTCATGTGGCAATGAAGTATGATAATGCTTAGATAGCTATTGTGCTACATTGGCACTCACATAATGTCAGGAAACTTAAGAGGAAGTGCCCCTGAATGGTAGGTAGAGTCTACCTGTCAGACTTGTGGATAGATTGCAATCTCTTCTACTGAAATTATCCACACTGATGAGATCATAAATCCATTGAAATAGTGAAGAATAGAAAGGAATTAAAGGAGATTCCCAGGTTTTATTCTCTTCTTCCAAGTAACTTGTGTATTTTATGGCCTTCTGGAGACAATGTCTTACCTTTGTTATCTAGTGTATCGGAGGGACTCCAGTGAAGGGAGTTTCAGGTAGGAGGAGAAGTGCAGTGTCCAAGAAATTTTTTCCAAGGTGGAGCTTTGTAACACCTCTCTAATCATCCACCTTGGATGCCTGCCTATTCTTCAGGTTGGACTGACATTACATGTTATTATACCTTTCTACTTTATTTAGACTGAACACAAATATCAACACAGTACTTATTTGTTGAACGCCATTCCGTGGTCTTGTGATCTTGAAGGCTCTTCTAGGCACATAGCCTCAGGTTCAAAGGTTTAGAACTGAAAGGCCACTTAGCCAACTGTTTTTAAGTACATTTTCTTGATTTTTTTTTTGTCTTTACATTGCAATCATTTTCTGTTAACCTCTCCAGATAGAATCACTACTTGGGATTCAATGACAGTGATAAAAACAAATCAAACTGCAAATTAACAATTAAGCAAAAGTGTCCCTATTACTTCTTCCCCTCTGTCCCACCTCTCTGCCATGAGAAAGGAGGTATTTTTCATTATCTTTTCTCTGGAACTTTCAGTGTTTTTTTCCATTATTCCTAGTTCATCTTTCTTGTAAGTGATATTTTAGTTCATATTGTTGTAGTCATTGTGTATATTTTTGTTGGTTCTGCTTAGTCTTCTCTGTCAAGTCACATAAATCTTCTAAAGTTTCTCTGAATTTCTTGTATTCTTCATTGCTTATTATATAATAATATTACATTACTTTCATTTACCGTGGCAGGTTTTTTTTAAGCCATTTCCTAATCAGTGGTCACTCACTTATTTTGTAAATCTTTGCTGTTATAAAGAGTGTTTGTTTCTGTCTTTGGCTTAAAACCGTACCTGCCACATAGTATGCACTTAATGTTCTTATCAATTGATTCGACTTTCTCAATATATATGCTCAGAAATCAGATTACTGGTCAAAGAATAAGGACAGCATAATCACTTTTTTTAGTGCCTTAAGGTTGACAAAATGCTTACTTTATTTTTTTTAAATTCTGAATTTTAGCACCAAAAAAGGACCATTTCCATATACATAGGAGGAAATAAAAAGGGGATGCTCTATCTGTGACTCTCCATTTTATATCATTTGATATACACACACACATATATGAATTCTACACATTATTTTCCAAAGCGCTACTTGTCTGTCCTTTCTCCTGAAATTCCTTCTGTTCTTTTCTGTACATTTTAAAGATTGTTTTAGTGGCCCTCTTTCTTGACATTAGTATTGTTAACTTCTTGCCAAATCTCTCCCCACTCCCAATTAACTGAGAAAATAAAGAAAAAAATTCTTTATTTCAAATAAAATAGTCAAGCAAAATGAATCTGTAATGTGGCCATGTGCAGAAATATATGCTACTTTCTGTACCTTGTGTCTTTCCTCTCTCTGTCGGGAGGGAAGTAACATGCTTCATCATAGATCTTCTGGATGGTCACTACATTGATTGGATTTCTTGAAGCTTTCAAGAGCATTTTTTAAAAAATCAATGTTGCTGTTCTTGTATAAATTGTTCTCCTGGTTCTGTTTCTTCACTGTCAGTTCATACCACCAAGGTTTCTCTGAAATCATCTCTTTCATCATTTGTAAACAGGGCAATAACGTTCAGTTACATTCATGTACCACAATTTGTTCAGCCATATCCCAGTTGTCTAACATTTATACAAAACACCCTCCTAAATCTGACTTCTCTCCTCTCCTCATCAGAAAGCTCATTTTGCTTGCCTCAGTATTCTCCTCCCTCATGACTTCAGCTTCTCCTGTCTCTACTTTTTCCCTGTTGAGTTTGATGTTTTTCTACATTACTTTCTTTGTGTTCATTTGTTCAGTTCTCCTTTGTCCATTTTAGATAAGAATGAGCTTCGCTTAGTACCCATTCCTCTTCTCACACTTTCCAATTATGAGAAAGAGTAAGTTCTACTCTCTTCTTCCTTTTTGATAACAGTAGAGTCTTTCTATTTCCTCTCTTCAACCTCCTCCTGCAGACTTCCTCCAATTTTCCCTCTTCAGATCCTCAAAACAGAACCATTCCTCCTCCAGGACCTCTTTTTTTCCTGTTATTTGATTCTCAGTATACTTTGATAACATTAAGGTTCTCAAGGAACTCTTATTTTTTTGTCCCCATATTAAAATGTTAACTGTAGAATAGATAATCTTCCAGCTTCTTTCAATTGCACAAATAAATTTAGCTTTTTAGGATTTTTCTGGATCCTTGTGTAATTGCTACCCAGCTCTGGTCTTTTCATCGGGGATGCTTGAAAGTCCTCTATTCCATTAAAGATATATTTTTTCCATGTAGAATTATGCTCAACTTTGCAGGGCAAGTTATTTTTTTTCTTTATTTCTTTATTATTTTTAGTTTTCAGCATTGATTTCTACAAGATTTTGAGTTACAAATTTTCTCCCCATTTCTACCCTCCCCCCAAGATGGCATAAATTCTGATTGCCCCTTTCCCCAGTCTGCCTTCCTTCTATCACCCCACTCCCACCCTTATCCTCCCACTCCTCTCCTTGTTCCCCTTCCCCCTTACTTTCTTGTACGGTAAGATAGATTTCTATACCCCATTGCCCGTATATCTTATTTTCCAGTGGCATGTAAAAAAAAACCCTTTTTTAACATTTGTTTTTAGAACTTTGAGTTCTAAATTCTCTCCCTTTTTCCCTCCGCACCAACCCTCCTTGAGAAGGCAAGCAATTCAACATAGGCCACACATGTATTGTTATGAAAACCACTTCCATAATAGTCATGTTGTGAAAGACTAACTATATTTCCCTCCATCCTATCCTGTCCCCCTTTATTAACTTTTCTCCCTTGACCCTGTCCCTTTTCAAAATTGTTTGCTTTTGACTACCTCCTCCCCCAATCTGCCCTTCCTTCTCTCATCCGCTCCTCTTATTCCTTCCCCCGCTACTTTCATGTGGGGTAAGATATGCAATTGAGTGTGTATGTTATTCTCTCCTTAATTCAAATCCGATGAGAGCAAGGTTCACTCATTCCCTTTCATTTGTCCTCTCTTCCCTTCCATTATAACTGCTTTTTCTTGCCACTTTTATTTGAGAGAATTTACCCCATTCTATGTCTGCCTTTGTCCTTCTGCCTATATATATATATATGTACATACATATATATGTATATGAATTCCTCTTTCACCCCTTAATTTTATTTTTTTAGATATCATCCCTTCATATTCAACTCACTCTGTGCCCTCTGTCTATATAAGTGTATATTCCTTTCAACTACCCTAATACTGAGGAAAGTCTCATGAATTACACACATCATCTTCCCATGTAGGAATGTAAACAAAACAGTTCAACTTTAGTAAGTCACTTATGATTTCTCTTTCCTGTTTACCTTTTCATGCTTCTCTTGATTCTTGTATTTGAAAGTCAAATTTTTTATTCGGCTCTGGTCTTTTCATCGAGAATGCTTGAAAGTCCTCCATTTTATTGAAAGTCCGTATTTTGCCATGGAATATTATATACTCAGTTTTGCTGGGTAGATGATTCTTGGTTTTAATCCTAGCTCCTTTGACCTCTGGAATATCATATTCTAGGCCCTTCGATCAGGGTGAGTTATTTTGATTGTACATCTATATCTTTGGACTTTTGTAATCTCTTATTGTTTGTAGTAGAAGCTTCTAGGACATATGTGTTACTGACAGTAGTCTCTAGGTACTTGAACTGCTTCCCTCTAGCTATTGGCAGTATTTTTTGTTTGATGTAAACAATCTTGATTTTGGCAATGACATTCCTAGTGCTTTTCCTTTTGGGATTTGTTTCAGGAGATATTTGACAGATTCTACAGATCTTTAACAGATCTACCCATTTCTACCCTTCTACCCAATTCTACCATTCTACCCTTCTACCCAACAATTTAAAGATTGTTTTCTTTCTTGACCCTCTTTCTTGACATTAGTATTGCTAACTTCTTGCCAAATCTCTCCCCACTCCCAATTAACTGAGAAAATAAAGAAAAAATTCTTTATGACAAATAAAATAGTCAAGCAAAATGAATCTGTAATGTGGCCATGTGCAGAAATATATGCTACTTTCTGTACCTTGTGTCTTTCCTCTCTCTGTCGGGAGGGAAGTAACACGCTTCATCATAGATCTTCTGGATGGTCACTACATTGATTGGATTTCTTGAAGCTTTCAAGAGCATTTTTTAAAAAATCAATGTTGCTCTTCTTGTATAAATTGTTCTCCTGGTTCTGATCAGGAACTGATGATTTCCCAAAATATAATAATGCCCAGGCTTTTTAAAAATCATTTTTTTTGAAAGACCAGTGATCCTTAAATTATTTCTCCTTGACTTGCTTTCTCAAAAGGTCATTTGTTTTTTACATCAAGTATCTTATATCTTCACCTATTTCCTCAATCTTTTGATATTGTTCCAATATGTTTGCTGTTTCATAGAGTCATGAGACATAATTTCTGTTTGGACTATTCTAGTTTTCTGGGATGACATTTCTTGAGTAAAGTTTACCATTTTCTCTTCTAAGCTATTTATTTTCCTTCCAATTCGTTCCTCAAGAGCTTTTATTTCATTTTAAAGCTCTTGCTTCATTTTTTTCTTGATATTCATATAGTTTTTGTGGAAAATCTATTTTTCTTTGATTCTTTGAAGTAGTTATGGATCTTTCTGTTGGAGATCTTTAGATTTACAATAATTTTTTACTATTAATTAGTGTTTTCTTTAATTTACTCATCTCTCCAGCTTTAGTTCCTGAATGGGGTCTTTGTGCCAGAGCCATGCTTAATCTCCTGCTGTGCTTTTGATGTTTGTATTGGTGTTAGCTGGAAAAAGTCCATCCCTACTTGGTTTCACCCTCAGTCATCTTGGTTCTTGGTACTAACCTCTATCCTAACATTAGTCTCAGCTGTGTCTTTGAGGTTCAAAATACTACACCTTCAGGGTCTTCTCTGGGTTCTCAGGACATAGTACTAGGAACTTCGGCATCCTTGGGCCTGGGGTGTCCTGATTTGAGCCCTGCTGCTTTACGTTCTGGTCTTTACTGCTGGTTGCTGCCATTTGCTGGCCTTTCCAAGGTCCCCACCCCTAAAGCTTTCACATCACCCTTGGGCTTTTTCAGGAGAGACCTTTATTCTTGCTGCTATGCGGCAGGGTGGCATAGTAGATGGAGTGCTAGACCTGGAGTCAGAGTTCAAATCTGTCCTCCATACTTACTTGGGCAAGTCACTTAATGTACATTGGTCTCAGTTACCTCAGCTGTTAAATGGGGTTTAATATTAGCACCTACCTGTACTTGCAGTGCCTGACATAAGTAGGTACTATGTAAAGTGTTTATTCCTTTCTCTTTCTCTTATTCATAGTTTCTGGAAAATAATAGGTACTTAATAAATGATCGCTTCCTTCTTTTTGCCTCAAGACACAGAGCTCTGGAAGCTTCTTGTCTCTGGCTGCCTCTGGTTGAACTGGAAGATTATCCTGCACCATTTGTTGGTAGGCCTTGTTTCCTATTGCCTTTGGGCTTCTTCTATCAGAAGTCACTGTAGGTTCTCATTGGATTTCTTGATCATTATTCTGTCTGGTGCACACTTCAGGGTTTTGTTGGAGTAAGTATTTGGGAGCTTCATGGTCTGCCTCCCATTCAGGTGACCATCTTACATTTTAAACACTTTCTTTGCATCATTCCAAACTGAAATCCGATATGTATTCATTTTCTAGCAGATAAAGAAAGAGAAACTCAGAGAAGTTAACCCATTTAACTCAGAGAACTTGCCCAGGGTCATACTGGTAGTAAGGGCATAGTCAAAATTCAAACCCAAGTCCTTTTACTCCAAATCCAGTGCACTTTTCATGCTATCTTTGGTAACTTTACCTTCTACTTAGTCTATGTGTCAATAACCTCTAACCTACATTTCTCTCCTGACTGGCCTTTCTCAATAGAACTATAAACAATTGAGGTACCCCATTGGGCTATCATCTGAAGTCTCATTTATGCCTAAAGATGAGGTATACAGTACTCCAAAACTCCCATGCAGTTTCCTAAACACCCAGCTACCCCAGCAGATCCAGTGATGTGAAAAATAGAAAGAGCCAAATTGACCTTGGAAATATCAGCTCATGAGACTTTACTAGAGAAGTGGCAGAATCACAACTGGTCAAATGTTCAAGTGGTTTAATGAAGATTTGGAGCGTTATTCTAGGTTAAAACTCAAGGCAGAGACACAAAAAATCCAGGCAGCTATCCTTAGCTACTCTGGAGCCAGCAGTAACCAGTTAAATTATCAGTGTGAGCATTTATACCTCAGAAATCAGCAAATGTTATAAATCAGGACTTAATTTATTGCCTTGTTGATTGTCTAGACTTAAGAAAATGATATAGAAAATGTTGATAATGTAGATTAAACTTAAAAGTGTGTCCTGCATCCTTTTTTTAGAAAGCTGGTTGTTAAACATTTATCTGCACATCCCTGCTTAGTAATAGCTACCTAGAGGCCTTTATTTCTGAAATTGGGGACACATATTTCTGCCTCAGGTAGTAGTGGGGCATATTGGCACTCTGTGAACTACCTTTATTTGTCTCACCTAACCTTGGGATACCCGACTACCAAGGCCCTTGATTTTTTTTGCGTTTCCAGGATTTTGTAGTGCGTTGGATTGTCTGAGCTCCTGGTATTTCATAGTGACCACTAGGATGGGATTGGTATGGAACATTAATGGCCAGTTAACTATCCTTGACTAGCTGCTCAATGGTCTTGGAAATCCAGGGATTCAAGAGCATTATTTGGGTTTATTTAAGTTACCTGTCGAAAATATTCTACTTCAGGTTTTCATCTTTGAAGTTTTCTTGAAAACAAGTTAAACAAGTGGCAGAAGGTTTGATGAATTTGTGAGCGTGCTGTCGACCCCATACTCAGTATAAAGAAAACCAGAGGAGTCAGGAATTAAAAAACAGAAACGCATCTTTAATATGGAATTGCCCAGGGATGAGTACACTGGGACACTGCAAGTATTAAAGTATAAGGGTGTCCACCTGTATAAGAGTACAGAGCTCTATTTAAAGACTAAAGCAGGGGTAGCTAGGTGGTACAGTGGGTAGAGCACCAGCCCTGGAGTCAGGAGGACTAGAGTTCAAATCTGGCCTCAGACACTTGACACACTTACTAGCTGTGTGACCTTGGGCAAGTCACTTAACCCCAATTGCCCTGCCTTCCCCCTACAAAAAAAAAAGAGGAAAAAAAAAAGACTAAAGCCACAAGGGGAATGGGGGAGGGGAGTTTTTTGAACAGATGGAACAGGGAAGCAGGATGTTGGTGCAGGTCACATTCCTAGGATCAGTTTGGGCTGGTTTAAGGTGGTCCGGGCTGTTCTAGGCACAGGGTTCAGTCAGAAGACAAACCTAGAGTTGTTTGGCTAAGAGCAAGACTTTGGTCTGTGGTTCTCTTTGGTGATTGGTCAGCTCAGGTCTTCTTCTAGAAATGGGAGTTCTTCCAGAGCTTTAGCAGAGTCAAAGTCATTTTCACAGTGTTTCCTGAGATGATCATTCAGAAAGGTAGAGTTGATATGGTGAGCACAACTTAGATGAAGTGTCTTTGTCAGGCATCCACAGCCACAGGCCTCTCGTTTTTGCCTGTCTCATATAGAAAGTACAGTTATCCCTTCTACATCACAACTTTCCCCATCGTGGTTTTGCTATATCATGGGTTGGGGTAAGAAATGAAATGGGAATTTGGGGGAATTTTGCAGAAGGAGCAGACAACGCATGAAGGCTGGCAGACAACGCTGAGCCTATGACCAAACACAACTCAAATTTTACAATAAGGTACTGTAAACACCCCTGAAAGACAAAGAAAAAAGTCAGACTTCTCTGATAAAAAAAAATTTACTCAGATTTTCTGGGTGTCTGGGACACCACACCCCTAGACCCCGAGGTATGGAAGGGATAAATATGAAGTGTTATTTGGTGGCGTACATCTGTGGTCCCTGCTACAAGGCTGAAGCTGGTGGATCTCTTGAACTGGGGAGCGCTCGTGGGTATCCAGCACCAATATGGTAAGTACTTGGAAGGAGGAGGGCCACTAGGTTGCTCAAGAAGGGGCTAGCAAGAAAAGGGTGGAAATGGAGCAGGTCAGAGCTCTTGTAGAATCAGTCCTAGGATTGAGGCTATGAGTGGCCATAGCACTTCCATGTTTGATGAGAGAGGGAGACCCAGTAAGGGAAAAAAAGAAAGAAAAGGAGAAAAAAACAAAGCAAAAGGTCAAGCACATAGGTTGTTAATTTGTACTAGTACTAGGAAATAGCTTGGATTTTAACTTTAAAAATGATGATTTAGAAAAAAGTAACAGAGGGATAGAGCATCAGGCCTGGAATCATGAATATCTGAGTTCAAACCAAACTTCGGACACTTATTGTCTGTGTGACTCTGGGCAAGTCACTTAAATTCTGCTTGCCTCAGTTTCCTCATCTGTAAAATGAGAATAAAAAGCAATCTCAAGATTGTTGTGAGGATCACAGCTATTTTTAGGCATTTTATTATTAATTATTATTATCTTTTAAAAACCTTAAAAAAGCAGCCTATCAAACCCCAAAAGTTTCCCAGTATGCAGGTTTTAACACCCACCACCACATGACATGGAGAAGGAGGTATAAGGGATTTTCTCCTAGTTTTTTATTTCTTCTGTAGTACATGGAGATGGATATGTTTAAAAGCTCCTTCCGGTTGGAATCCTGGAGTTTTATATTTGGCCTTTGAGTTGTCTTGACAACTAGCTAATATAGACATTTCTACAGCTTCCAGGCTGACAGGCCCAAATAGAGCAAAAGTTTTCCTCCTCTCTTTCCTCTCTCGTTTTCTTCTCTTTATTAGTAGCTTGTAGAAACATAGCCCTTTGTGATTTTATTAAAATTCTGTTGTGGCTCACAAAGGAGGAGTAAGAATCTTGGTTTCTTTCCAATACCTTTTCTATATCTGTATCCATCTTGTGTTCCAGAAGCCAGCTGTTTTGTTAGGACTCATTAGAAGCTCTTCAGCAATATGTGCTTCTGACTGATTGTATCTTTCCCTGGATTAAGTTAGATGCATTGTAGACCCCCATGGTTAAGAGTTGGTGACCTGTGGGGTGGAATGTTGGATGCCTCTGCCTTCCTAGGTTGCTAGAGTGAGGAAACCCTCAACTAGTCTCCCATTTCTACTGTGAAAATAGCAATAATTCCAATAGAAGAGAGGGACTTTGAGTTACAAGATGGACACATAGCAGATTCCCAATGTCTCTATAATGGAGTGATGATGATGATGATGATATATTATAGCACTAAACATGTGATTTTATTGGTGTAGGACTGTAGGTGATACCTAGAGAAGGAGGAAACTCTCTTCCTAATGCAACTCAGGACTTGCTTTTTGTGTTAAGTATATAGTACATTTAGTATACTTTCAAAAGCTTTTCTGATTGTATTTTCTTCTGAATTTCTCTTCAATTCTGTGGATTAAAAAAAAATTTGCTCACCCTCCTTTCTTCTTTTGTGACAAGACTATTGCCAGCCCCTTCTTTATGCCTTCTCTCCCCAATCAAAGGAGAAAAACAAAATTTTAAAAATTACATATGTATACATGCATATAAACCTGTGTTTATGTGTATAGATATACATGCATTATGTCTGTATGTATATCGATGCACATATATTATGTCTTTGTGTGTATACATATATGTATATATATTATGCATATATACACATATATATTGAAGGAAAGCAAATATTGGTCCTGTTCAAAAATTTGTCTCTCATTCTGTACCTATCAGGAAAAGTGGGTAACTTGCTTCATCACTGGTCCTCTCGAGTCATGGTTGGCCATTTCGTTGAACAGATATTTAAAGTGTATTGTTAAGGAGATATGTGCTGCTGCTTTAACTTTTTTTAGAATCAGATTGTACAGTATGATGGACATGTCTTCACCAGATTAGAATCAACGTAACATTTATTCTGCACACAAGGACAGTATAAAGCAGTATTAAAGAAACGTAGAAATATAAAGGTAAAGATAAAGCCTAACAGAGTAATAGAAATATTTACATGCATCACCAAACCAGGAAAGCACCAACATCTGGATTCACATGCTGGGGAGTCCTTTGATTCCAGCTCCCAGAGTCCTGGCTGGGAAAATGTTTTGGGCAGAGCGTCCTCCCAATGAATGAGACAGAAAAGAATATAGCAATTTTTCCAGATTTTATCCAATTCCAAACAAAGAAGAAATTGGTGCAGCGTGATTTAGCACCTGATTGGCTCAGCACCAGAGCACTACATAACTCAGCACAGGATGTGTTGTGTCTGTGGATTGGGCCAGAGTTCAAAGGAGCAAGACATTTGTGATCGATATGGCAAAATGTCTGTATTCAAAAGGATACAGGATTGATTCCATATATTCCTAGAAGAGTAGCCATCTCTTCCAGGAAGAGGAATTGTCCAGATACAAGCTGACCTTTTAGTCCTGGGAACGTGGCCCTTGTTCCAAGGAGAAAGGACAACATGCAATCACGTAGGCCTATAAATGTACAGGGAAGATCTTTAATATTTCATTAACCCTTCAGTGTTTCGAAGTTGTTTTTCTTTTAAATGTTGCTATTACATAAATAGTTCTGGTTCTGCTTATTTTAATCAGTTCATGTAAGTCTTCCCAGGTTTCCCCCAAACTACCCTTTTCATCATTCCTTCCTTATGAAGCAACAATAGTTCATATTCCATAATTTGTTCAGCTTTTATAATTGGTAGATATGCCTTTAGTTTCTAGATCTTTGCTAAAATAAATAGAACTGTTATTAATATTTTTGGAAATGTTTTTTCCTCTCATTTTTCTATTAATCCCTTGGGGGCATACAACTGATATGGTATTATTGGATCAAAAGGTATGCAGTTTAGTGGCTTTTGGAATACAGTTCCAAATTGCTTTCTATAATGGCTGAATTGATTCCTAGTTTCACTAACAGTGTACTGTGTAACTGTTTTTCCTCAGTCTCTCCAACAACTGTCATTTTCCTTTTTTAAAAATTTTTGTCAATATGGTGAGTGTGGGGTAGAACATCATTTTTAAAAAATTTAATTTCTCTAGTAATGATTTGAAACATTCCTTTTAAAAATTTTCTTTTTTTTTAATATGGCTGTTGATAAGTTGAATTTCTTCTTTTGGCAACTATCTATTCATGTCCTTTGATCATTTCACTATTGGGGAGTGGCTTTTGTTCTTATCTGTTTGAATCAGTTCTTATATATCTTGGACATGAGACCTTTATCAGAGAACTATTGCAAAGATTTTTTCCCCCCAGTTACCTGTTTCCCTTCTAATTTTAACTGCATTTATTTTTTTGTGAAAAAACTTTTTAATTTTATACAATCAAAATTGTCCATTGATTCTCTGTATTATTTTTTCGGTCACTCATACTTTCCCTACCCATAACCTTTTATACTTAAGTCATGTATTCATTTGGGGCTCATCTCCTAAAATGCTTTCCAGTTTTCTGGACTTTTGTCAAATAGTGAGGCAGGAACAACAGAGGCTATTTAGCTTTAAGGGACTTTAGTTTGGAAAGTCCTCTAACATTATTGCTACTTGTAACTTGAAGCACTTTTCATTTCAGGATCCTTTGCCATGAAAACCCCAGTGGGGGTCTTGAAAAGTCAGACATGACTAAAACAACTAAACAACAATTATTAAGACAAAAATTTCAGGATAAGATCTTAGAGTCCAATCTTTTCATTTTACAGATGAGGAAACTGAGGTACAGAGAGGTCAAGTGATTTGCCTAAAGTCACACAGATAATAAGTAGCAGAGCCAGTAATTGAATCCCAATTCTTGGATTCTCAATCCAGCATCCTTTCCACAATACCGTGCTTCCTCCCTATACCAAAGGAATTTTAAAGACTTGACTAACATTTAAATTTATTGTTAATCCTATTCATCACCCCTGAGGAAAACTGGCAAAATAAAATGGGAGAAATCCAGGATATTAAAAAAAGAGATTATTGTTTTTACAAACCTAGTTTTTCCTGTATCCATGCCCCTCTCTCTCCCAGGGGGCCATTCCTTAAAACATAGAATTTAGAAAAAAGAGAGAAGTGAGAAAAAAATTCAGCAAAACTGATCAACACATTGAAAACATCCCTCTTGTATACAGCGCTCTGCATTCATAGTCTCCCACTTCTGCAACAGAGTGGAGAGGCATCTCCTCCTGTCTCCTCCTAGTGAGTTTAAGTTTGTTCTTTATAGAAATCCAGTATATCTTAACGCTCTTAGGGAACCAGCACACTGGAAAAGGAAGGGTGAAGGAGACAGTGTTAGTTATCCATATTGTCCTCATTCTTTTCTTGTTGCTCCTCCTTCATTCTCAGAGGACCAATGGCTTCACGAAGGTAACGTCTTGACTTGCAAGTGAATTGGATTTAAGGGAAGCACAACTTTATAAAGTCATAAGCCTCATTCTTTCCTCCAGAGTCATCCAAGTCCAATAGTAAGACATAAATAATAATAACAATAATAATAGCTAGCATTTTTATAGTGCCTACTATATGCCAGGCTCTGTGCTAAGAGCTTTTACAAATATTATTTCCTATGAGCCCCACAACAACCCTAGGAAGTAGATGTTATTATTATTCTTAATTTATAGACGAGTAAATCGAAGCAGACAGATTAAGTGACTTGTCCAAGTTCATATAACTAGTAAGTGTCTGAGGCTAGGTTTGAAGTCAAGTTTTCCTGACTCTAGGTCCAGTGCACTATCCTCTGTCTCATGTAATGAGTGCTGCTTTTGGAATTAGGAGACCCAAGCTCGTATTCTAGTCGACACTATCATGAACTGCACAAGTCACTTAACCAATTTTAGCCTTAATTTCCATATCTATAAAATGGGTATTATAATCTAGGCACTGTTGATCATTTAACAAGCACTTATTTAGCACCAACTGAGTGCCATCCATTGTACTAGACCCAGGGATACAAATAAAAAAAAAAGAAAAATAGACCTTGCCCTCAAGGAATTTATATTCTAAGGGGGAAAGGCAACTATGCACATACATAGGTATATACAAAACACATGTAAAACAGATACAAAGTCAACTCGAAGCGGAAGACACTAGCAGCTGGGAAACCAGAGAAGGTCTGATGCAGAACATGGCACCTTGACTATTGAAGCCAACCAGGAATTCTAAGAGGGTGAAGTAAGGAAGGGTGCTTGTGGCAGGCTTATGGCACAGTCTGACAATCCTTCTTAGTCTGCTTCATTGGATCTTTGTCTAGGTCATGCCCACTAATCATAGATGTTCCTTTAGACTCTGTGCTGGGTGAGACCTCTTCTCTATTTCCCTTGGTAATCTCTCACTGGTTTCCATGGAATCACTTATCATATCTATGGAGATGATTCTTAGATCTATTTATCCACCCCTAACAACTCTCCTGAGATCCTCTCACATCTCCAGCTGTCTACTGGACATCTGGAATTGAATGTCCTGTAGATATCTCAACATGTCCAAGATGGAATTCCTTATTTCCCCCTCCCCCCAACCTTCCCCTTGTCCCAAGTTCCTGATTGCTGTTTACGTTTTCACCATCATCCTAGTCACCCAGGCTTGCAGCATAGGGTGTAATTCTAGACTCTTCACCCTCTTTTTCTCCACCTCCATAACCAATAAATTGTTTTTTAAATATGCTATTTATTTCATTAAATATCCCCAATTGCACATAAAAATATTTTAACGATCATTTTAAAAAATCGATTTCTAAATTCTCTCCCTCTTTCCCACCCCTCCTCACTTCTTGAGAAGGCAAGCTATTTGATAATGATTATATGTGTGAAGTCATGAAAAAGAATATTTCTGTGTTAGCCATCTTGCAAAAGAAAACACAGACAAAAACCACCCAAGAAAAATAAAGTTTAAAAATTATGCTTCAGTCTGTATTCAGAATTTACCAGTTCTCTCTCTGGAGGTGGATGGCAATTGGACCAATTATTTGTTAAACCCTGTTGATTCTACTTTCGTAGAATCTCTTATATACTAACTCTTCTCTCCTCTGACAGTGTCACCCATCTGACCATCTCATGTCTGGACTACGTAGCCTTCTGTTTCGTCTCCTGACACATCTTTTCCCACTCTAGTCCATCTATCTGTAATCCTTGCTACTAAAGGAGGCTGAGGTTGGTGGTGGACTGCTTGAATTTGGACATTATGAGCTACAGTAGGGCTAAAGCCCTGTTGTACTAAGTACCCCACAAATCTGGTGAGTCCCTCGGAGTACGCGGGATTGACAATAAGTGGCATAGGATTTCAAGGGAGGGAATTCATTCAGTTCCAATGAACAGAATGAATTTGAAATAGACCTTGCAAGATGGTTAGGCTTAAATAGATAAGAAAGTGAAGGGCATCCATGAAAGTGTAAAGGATGAGGAGGGTTGGTAAGGGGGGCAGGAAATGGACTAGTTTGACTGGCTCTTGGATATAGGAAACAGTGAGAGATGAAGCTGGAGTGAAGGCTGTAGAGGGTCTTGAATACCAAGAATTTACACTTTATCCTATCAGGAATGATGTTCCTGATTCATTTATAGTAGAAGGCAAGGCCCAGTAGAGATTTGTTTTGATTCACTCACTGCCATCAAGACAGACAACATATATTTCCAGTATAGTTGATTGGGTTAGGGCTGTAATTTCTAGCCTAAGCATTGAAACTTCATTTCTTCAGTGCTAATAATGGTCCAAATAAAAGAGCTAACTATAAACTAATACAATTTAATACTGAATCACCTTTCTACAACCCGTTGACTGTAGATATTGTGTGACTTTTTAGGATAATAGGATTTCATGCTAGAAAATAACCATAAAAATTCTTATAATACCAGCTCTTGTTTTATATATAATGAAACTTAAGCCTAGAGAGGTGGAGTGATTTGCCCAAGACCATATAGGTAGTAAATAGTAGAGCAGGAATTCCAACCCATATCCTCTGACTTCATATATATAGTGCTTGCATTCCAAAGGTGATTCAGTCCCTGGGCACCACCAGGTGGATTACAATGGTATGTTCAGGGATGTATTTACTTTCTGCAGAAGATCTGTCTTTAATAACAAGATGGCAGTTCTGTAGTCCTTCTAAAATTTGGGGATTTTTTGAGGGGCATGGTAAAGGTATAATTTGAACAGCAAAATCCCAGCCCTAAAGCATTGATTTGTATAAAGTTTAAAGTGACTTTATAAAATATATAAACCATGGCTCCATGGTTCCTGGCAGAGTTTCCCAGTGTGGCAGACCTTTGCTGGTAAAGTACAAGAAACATAGGTTCTACAGGTTACTGAACAAATGGCCAATGTCAGAGAAGCCTGAATCTGATTTGTCTTGAATGATTTTTTAAAAATTCTAGCTTACTTTTATTTAGTGCTTTATGATTATAGAGGGCTTTCATGCCTTATCTCATCTAATCCTCATATCAATCTTGTGAGGGTAGGTAGTGTATAAATTTATTTTCCTCATCTTACGGATGAGGAAACTAGGTCTCTGAGGGATGAAATAATTGGCCCAAGAATTCCGTATCTAACATAGGTTTGGGACTGTTTCATAACTTTATGTAGGCCACAGTTTCCTCATCTGCGAATTGAGGAAACTTAGATGACCTCCAAGGTTCCTTCTGGTTTTATCCTGTGAAACTATGGACTAGAATCCTGATTTCATGGTTCTAGGTCCAATGCTGTTCCCACCTGCATCATACTACCCTTTCCATAGACTTCATAGAGTTAAATTATCATCTCAAGGTGGCCTTTTCACTTTTCTTCCTGATATATATATTTTTTGTGGTCAATTATAAAGCCTAACCTTGATTGGCAGCTGTTACCATAACTGCTGTCCAGGAAGCAGAGATTTTTCCTCTTCCACTCACCCCAAAAAACCAAACCAAAGCCAAAACCAAAAATACCAACTCACCCAATCCAATGGATCCCTGGCATGGATATTTATTTTAGAATGCTGTAAAACCTTCTTATTTGAGACTAAATTGAGAAGAAACTAGTTTGAATCATAGAATGTTGCAGCATGGTGTAAAGGAATGATCATTGAGTCACCTGTATTGAAATCTTATCCTTGCAATTTACTAATTACCAGAACTTGGGTAAAACCCTTATCCTATGTAGGCCTCTATTTCTTGTAAAATGAAGGGATTGGTCTAGATCTCCAAGATCCTGCTAAGAATAAATCTTTTGTATTATGAACATAATCACAATCAGCATGCAAACATTTCAATAAAAAAGAGGACAAAAAGATGGTACTATAGGAACCTATGGACTTTTGTTATATGTGGGTTTTTTAAAAACACATCTATAAAATTTATTAGAAGCAGCATGATATACAGATGATAAAAAACTGGTCAACAAGCCAGAAAGGCAAATCTTAAAGCTTATAAATTACAGTGAGGTTTAGAATCTGCATTTGATAGAGGAAATTTCCTAGTCCAGAAATTCCCTCTATCAATGAGATCACAAGTTCTTTCCATTTTTCATTGATATTAAATAGGGTGGTAACAAAATTGTTCTATTTGTGCTCCCTTAGAGGCAAATAGGTAGTGTAATGGATTGAGACTTGGGCCTGGAATCTCTGTGATCTAATTTCGAATCTGGCCTCAGACACTTACTGGCTGTGCGACTGAGGGCAAGTCACTTAACCTTGTTTGCCTCAGTTTCTTCAACTGTAAAACTGTAAAACAGCACCTACCTCTCAGGGTTGTGAAGCTCAAAACTATAACTGTAAAAAGCACTTAGCACAGTTCTTGACATATAGTAGAACCTTTGTAAACATACATGTTTATTCCTTTTGTCTTTTTATTTTTTTCTGTGTATCCAAAAAAAATGACTTAATGATGTTTTCTTTTTTCTTTTCTTTTTTTTTTTTGCATCTCTGCTAATTCACCACTCATCCCCTGTAACAATTAAGTATAGTTAAGAAAAACAAATCAGCACATGTAGCTATTTGTAAAAATGGGCAGCCAAGTGGCACAGTAGGCAGAGTTCCAGGCCTGAAGACAGGAAGACTCATCTTCCTGTGTTCAAATCTGGCCTCACACACTTACTAGCTGTGTGACCCTGGGCAAGTCACTTAACCCTGTTTACCTTAGTTCCTATTCTGTAAATGAGCTGGAGAAGGAAATAGCAGACCCATTCCAGTATGTTTGCCAAGAAAACCCCATGTCGGATCAGGAAGAGTCAGGCAGGACTCAATAACAGCATATTTCAATTTGCACCTGTAGTCTACTGCCTCTCTGCCAAGAGGGAGGAACCACGCTTTATCATCTATCTGCTGAAGTCATAATTGGTCACTGCATTGATTAGAGTTCTTACACTTTTCAAAGCACCTCCCACCCCGCCCAGGAACTTCCAGCTCTAAATATTATAGTTTTAGTATATTTATAGAATCTTAGAATTGTAAGGGACCTTTGTTGTCGTTCAGTCTTTTTCAGTCGTGTCCTACTCTTCGTACTACCTACTAGCTCTACTTGAGAGCCAGTCATTCATTGGGATTGTCCATGACTCCTGCTTTTTCAATTCTTTTTCTTCTGCTACTTCTGACATTCATTTCTCCACCAGATAGGAGAGAGGGGAGGAAGGGGAAAATGGAAAGCCAAAGAAGATAGTAACAAAAGATAGGATATTTATATATCATCACTTCTGTAAATAATGAGCAATTGGGATTTTTGTCTTTGGATTTTATTCATTCATGATTTTTTTGTTCCTCCACCACTTTTAGTAATTAATAACCAATTTAGAATACATCTTTTTTTTGGTGGAAATGTACCAATTGTGACCTGTATGGTGATCCAACAAATAGTAAACTATCATAGATTGCATGTGTGTTTGGTGATAAAAAGTCCCTCCCCAAAGTGTGCATATTACATGATAATAATAATTTTCCTGTAAAGTTATAAGGTGTAACTGTAAACATTTAACGTGTTAATGTTGGCACTGAACAACGATGTCAGAGGTTTCATTAGCAGGTGTGAACTTAAGCCACCTCTAAAGGGAAGAATGTTAAGTGCCTTGAGCATAAGGACCATTTCTTTTTTGTCTTTGTCTCTCAGATTCCTAGCACAGTGCCTTGCCACGTAGCATATGTCTGTCATGAGGAGTCAGTGTGGTGTGGTGGAGAGTATTGGATTTGGAATCAGAGGACCTGGGTTCAAATCCTAATTCTGCTACTATTGATGTCTTCTGGAGCAAAGTTACCACCTCTCAACATTTTACTCCTTCACTAAATTTGTGATTTGGTGAACTAATGTGATTATGTGTTAAATGAAAAATAATAGAGACATTTGATAAATTTTTTAAAAAGAACATAATAACTGCCCAAAGGCAGGTTTAAAAAATCTTGAAATTAGAAAGTAACCACTACTGAAATTGGTCTAGGTAGAAGAAAAGCCTCAGGCTAGAATAATAGAAGCACTGAGAAGAACCTGGGAAGCTGTGGAGTTAGAGTTTGGGTCTTGAGAGGAGCAGTTCCAATCTAAAGCAAAGACGACTTTAGGGCCCCAAAACAACTAGTAGGTACATGAGAGAAATAATGCTGGCTTTTACAGGAGTCTGAAGAGACTAACAACTGAGATTGTAGGATTGCACTGATTGATTTGAGATGTCGAATGCTGTTGTTAAGTCATGTCCAATTCTACATGACCCTACGGACTTTTTGTCCACGGGGTTTTCTCGGCAAGGAGTGGTTTGCCATTTCCTTCTCTAAGTGTGCTCCCATTTTTCAGATGAGTAACTGAGGCTAAGAGGGATAAGTGACTTGTCCAGGGTCACATAGCTAGTAAGTGTCCCAGGCTGTATTTGAACTCAGATCTTCCTGACTCCAAGACCAGTGTTCTATCCTCTACCAATGTGCTTGCCCCCAAGATGTCTAATAGTCTGCTAAGAGGAGCCTGATTGTTGGGCTAACTTTTGGCGAGATTAGTGTGCCTTAATCAACATTGTGATTGTCTACCTGCATTTAGTATGGCACTGTATCTTAACTCAGTTCATGATGCTTTCCACATGACAGATACTGTGCAAGGAGCATTGTGTGGGAACAACTAAGTGATGTGAGACTTGGGAATGAATAGCTCACAAAGCCATGAGATAATAGAGACTGAACAGAAAAGAACGTAAGGTTAGATGAACTGAGCGATGGCTGGAGAGGGATCTCCCCAGTACCTAAGCTTTAAGTTATGATAGGTTTATGAGTTTGCATCAACTGCTGGAAAAATAAGCAAGCGATGAAAAACCACTTTTCCAACATCTACAGCACTTGTATATTTTCCATGTTGTAAATCTTTCTTCATTTTTTCCACTTCTTTGTGAATGTGATTACTTGCAGTGGATTACATCCAGAAAATACTAAGTCAGTGAGATTCTAAAAATGACAGATGAACTGAGTTCCAGATACAGCTAGTCTTCTTAAAAAGACATTTTCCCCTTCAGTAATTAAGAAGATCTAATACAGAGTGCTCATGCTATAGAGTGGTTTAAAATATCCAAAGCATATGCCTGGACATTATTATAATGAACCAAGAAAACAAAAGAATGCACCTTGGTAAGAACGAAGGTAGAAACACCTGATAAATTGAAAACCTACTGCAAAAATTACAAAATAAATTATGGTATTTGTGTATTATTTGGTCTTGCAAAATTAACTTTATAACCAAGAAGTATTGATTTAGTGCTTTTTTCTGTGTCAGAGATATAGAGACTATATGCCATTTAAAGATAGTATATGGCATGATACCTGTCCTCAAGGATCTTGAATCTGTCTGGGAGGAGATAAAATGCATCTGAAAGAGTTAAATGTAAGAATATTTGACTAAATATGAGTGAAATATACAATAAGTGGCTACAAGTGGTAAGAGAAAAGGTCTCTCTGTGAGAGCTAAGGAGAGATCTGTGTTGGAGCTGAGATTTGAGTCAACCCTCATGGAATGGCTCAGATAAGAAATGGAGGACAGGGAAGAGAATTAGAATTAGAATTAACTACAAAGGACATATGAAGAAAGAGGCTATCTGTTTCCAGAGAAAGAATATATTTTGTGTCTAATGATGTCTAATCTGGTGTCTAATGCATCTAATCTGGGCGGGGGGGAGGGGAAGGGAAGAAAAAAAGAAAAAAAAGAAATTTACATGATAACTATTATGTATTTAAAAGGAATAGCAAGTTGTACATAATAAATTTGCAGTTTCATGTGCAATCATATTTTTATTGTACTGTGTTATGGAAATGCTTGTTTTATTCCATAAATTAAAATTAAAATAAATTTCGAATAAGAGAGAGAGAATGGGGCAGACGATGTTTTAAGTGGAGGAAGGTAAGGGAGCAGTTCCAGAAGTTTTCATGTAAGATTGTGATTTTAGATCTACTGCTTCCCTTTACTTTACTCTCCCTTCATTGCACCCTGTAAGTTTAGGAGGCAGTAAGACACAGTGGGCTGTGCCCAGATCTTGGCTTTGGAGATTTGTTGTACTCCCTGGTGATGCCAGGGAGCTGGGAGATGACAGAAGGCATAAAAGGAAAGGGAAAGAATGTGTCTTTTCTCCCAGACTCAGAATCCTTAGCAAGATAGGTCTTTACTCTGGTTACCTTAGCTGCTTGACTTTAAAAGTGGAAGTCAGGGTGAGGCTGAAGCAGAGGGAGGGGAGGAGCTGGTGAGCTCGTTTGCCTGGTATTTCAGCCTCTGCAGTGTTTTGCCCTGGCAAGCTTTTTTTTTTCTGGAGGGGTGGGGAAAGCAGAGGGCAGGGCATCCTTGGCTAAGGGCTGAGGTATGTTTGTCAAGCAGTACCCTCCCCAGCTCCAAGGGGAAAAGTGAGTTACTTCTCCTATTCTTTTTAACCTCTTAGACGAGCTAGATGACTAGACAATGGTAGAAAAGAATAAGCATTTTGGGTAATAACTTGAGAAAATAAGTTACCTGTGTGAATACCTGAGAGCTTAAGATAATTAAAATAAACATCATTATGTCTGGAAACCCTGGTTAATCTTTTGAGAGGCTTTGTTAAAAAAAAAAACCATGAAGAACACTCTGTGTAGCAAATTCTGAATTGTGGATGGGAAAGACAGTTGGCCCAAATGTTCATTTTAAACAATGAGCCTATGAGGCCAGGAAATGGTGGAATCAGGGATTTGGCTTGAGAATTTTCTTTCATTCTTGGTTTTAGTGTTCTTGAACTGCTTCCAATGCCTTTCCTTTATTACTTTTTTCCCTCAGAAATTTCAGGTGGAATTATTTAGTGAAATGAGATAATTACCTTCTGACAGAACTGTCCTTACACAAAAGGTTTGGGAAAGCAGTAACAGGCTGTTAGTAAACGGTTTACTGTGTTTCCAAAATAACAGTTTCTTGGAAGATTTTTTTTATTAGTAATTGGTTTTAAACTGGGAATATAAATCTCATTCATTTTGGCTGCTTTTCAGAACAAGTTTTAAAACTCTGTGGTCAGTATATATTTGAATCTCACTTCCCTTTAAATGGACAAATCTCGCCCCAGATGGTATGTAAATATGGTTGCTGCTTATTAAGCTACAAAAGTCATTGGATGGAAGGTTTGCATAGTGAAGTTACCGACTCAAACCCAAACCTTGTTGACCAGAGAAAGCTCTTCTGGTCAGCTAAAGGGTATTAGGTCTTCATCCCTTCCTGATCAGCCATTATAGCTGGAATAATTGAAGTCAGAGAACAATTCAGGGCCAACAAAGCCAAAACTAAGCCACCTAACCAAAGAAGCAGGTAGGTACCAGGGTTAGTTAAAAGGTTGGCATGGGAAATATGGAGGTAAAGATGTAAAGTAAGATACAAGAAATGGAATGTGATCATGGATTCACATGTCCAAACCCAAGTTAGGAATCCTGGAAGTGAACCTGAAGGAATTGAAGAAGGTACTACCTCCCACAAAGGGTTGATTATCCACAGGATTAATTAACAGAAGAAAGAAAAGAGGAAAGGGGACTTTTTATACCTGGCTTCATTTAGGAGAATTTTCACCTTTTTCTAGACCCTGGTTTGCAGATTAACCTACCTACTAGTTAGCAGGCAACAAAGGGAAAAGAATTGCAGGGTCTACTTCTTAATGAACCTCAAGGGCTCTCTTGTACCAGACTTTCCAGCCGAAAGCAGAGGTGAAGTTAAACTTAACATCATGGAATTCAACAAACTTTTTCCTACTAAGAAAACAGTATTTCAGAAGGATTGATAAAACTGCAGGTTCTTGGACCAAATGGCCTCTGAAGGTCTCTTCTAGCTCTAATTTCTATGATATTTAGTTTCTTAGGAGAAGTTCAACAGAAAATGATAAGAAATAATGGGGTGGAGAGCAGCGATCAGTTATAGCTGGGGGAATTGGGGGACCTTTCATGGTGAAATGGACCCAGAGCTGTGCCTTGAAGGAAGAGAAGGGTTTGAATAGGTGAAGACGGCAACCCTGGAACCAGAGGAGACAAGGAGAGGTCTATTAGGTTAATTTACAGCCTTGAGGTAGACTTTCGATAACCAAATGGAAATCATATCAGCCAAGTGATTGTCCTCTTTTAAAGGAGTAGAGAGAGGAAGAGGAACCTGCAGTATTATCTTGACTATCAATTTGCTTAAGGTGAAAGTGAGCAATACTTATCACCTGGACTGAAGGATGGTTTGCTAGAGCAAAGCACAGTTTGCTAGGCCATTCTGTGTTGTTTAGCACATCAGCTTCTGACTGTGGATTAGCCATTATTATTTGAGAGCTGTTGCCATGCTTTTCCCTCATTCATTTAGCAGCTCCTCCCCGGCTACTGCTGACTCTGATTTGAGCACCATGAAAAACATGAGGATTGGTAGCATAGACTGTGCCCCACAAATTTCCTTGCGTCTCTTTCCGTTTAATAATAATTGCTACATTTACATAGCATTGTGCTAAGTGTTTTACAGATATTCTTATATAATCCTCACAACAACCCTGAGGTAGGTGCTGTTATTATCCCCATTTTACAGATGAGGAAACTGAGGCAAACAGAGCTTAAGTGACTTGCCCAAGGATGAGAAACAGCTAGTCAGTATCTGAGGCAAGATTTAAACTTAAGTCTTCCAGACTCTAAGTCTAATGTTCTATCCACTGAACAGCCTAGCTCTCCTGGGCATATATGGCCCAGATGCATGGAAACATTGGCAGTGCTTGCTGTGTGGTCAGCTGGTTCCTGCCCTTTATTGGTTTCCAGGTTTGGGTTGTGATATATGGATTCAGGAATATTGAGGGTAAGATCATTCAGTCAGTCAACAAGCATTTATTGAGAACTTATTATGTGCCAGGTCCTGTGCTAGAGCTGGGGATGCAAGAAAAAGGCAAAACACTCCCTGCCCTCCAGAAGCTCATATTCTAATGGAGGAGACAACACAGAAAACAATTCTGTACATAGGAAGTCTATATAGACTCAATTAGAAGTGATCTCAGAGGCAAGGTACTAATGTTAAGTGGAATTGGAGCATGTTTTTTGTAGAAGGTGGGATTTTAGCTGAGACTTGAAGGAAGTCAAGAAATCCATCCAGGAGGTGGAGAGATGAAAGGAAGCTCTATTCCACTGGATGCTGCTGCTCCTCATTTTTGCTATATTAATTCTTTTCTGTGGATAAGTGAAAAATTGTTTTGGGCAGGGCACTTTTTATGAACATTGGACTTGCTTACATCTGCAGCCTGAAATATACAGCTGTTATGATGTATCAATGAATGAAAAAGTGCTATGCTAATAAGCACTAGAGATAAATAGAAAAGTCAGACAGCCACTGCTCTCAAGGAGCTCGCCTTCTAATAGGAAGAGATAACAAATCTAGATTTCAACTTCGAGTCAGATAAAAAAAGTCCCATGATCCTTAGGGTGCAATAGCAAAAGAGATGATAGTGGTGATGTACCTTTTTTGGGGGGGGCCTCATTTCCACTGACACAATCAATGGAATCATTTGACAGTGGCAAGGACTTTGGTGGCCAGACCTTTCTTTTCTGGATATGCAGCTGATGCAGCTGCAGTACCTGCAGAAGTAGTTGCCAGGCTACATATTTCAGTAGATGTTCATATCAATTTATGGATGGATAAGTGATAAAAAAAATTCTCTCTTGACTGCATGTCCTCCTGTCATTTCCAGCTACCTTGATCTGTCAATTCAAAAATGTTTTAATCTCTCTTTGTCCAGTTTTAAGTTTCATGAGGATTTACAGTTACTGAGAGCAACTAGTGGGGCAGCTAAGTGGTGTAGTGGGTAGAGTGCTGGGTCTAGAGTCAGGAAAGCTCATCTTCCTGAGTTCAAATCTGGCCTCAGATATTTACTAGCTGTGTGAACCTGGACAAGTCACGTAACCCTATTTGCCTTGTTTTCCTCACCTATAAAATGAGCTGCAGAAGGAAATGGCAAACCACTCCAGAATCTTTGTGAAGAAAATCGCAAATGGGATCAGAAAGAGTCAGACATGACTGAACAACAACAAAACAACTAATATAGTATTATTTACATAAGAGGTACTCAGTTAATATTTATTGATTGTGCCAATACTATATTTGATGAGCACTTATTCAATGCTAGTTAATGTAATTTTTTAATAATGATGATGATGATTTTGAGGGGCATAGGAGTGATAATAAAGATATTCCATTTACTAAGTTCCTACATTTCTCTCCAAGTATAGTGGTGAATTTATCCTTAAAAAAATGTCCACAATTTTGTTTCAGGTAACTGTTGGCCATTTGTTTGTTTCATATTGAAAATTACTGATTTTTCTTGTAACATCTGAAATTGTTTTGGTAACTGAATATTTTAGGAAGTATTTACAAAGGGAAGTGTGAGGATCACTAGGAGCCACCATGGGTTCATTAAGAACAGATTGTGCCTGATTAACAGCATTTCCTTTTCAACAATTATTAGATCAGTAGAAGGCTTCAGACATAGTATATCTGAATTTTCCCAAAGCATTTTAGAAAGTTTCTCATAATATCTTTGTGGACAAGATGGAGAAAATTGGACCAGATAGCCATACAGTTAGGTGGATTTGAAATGCCTGAATGATCAGACATAAAAAGTGGTATTTGGTGCAACCATGGTGAAACAGACAAAGCCATCACAAGGAATTTTTACATTTGGCAAGAAGGGTACCTCAGTTTGGGGAGAGGTGGGGCAGAAATATATTCTAGGTTACTGACTCTGGGAGGTAGGTCAGGTAGAAGAAGGAGCTTACCCCCCGGGTCATCTGGTAGTCATTGTTGGGAATATCTCATCCTTGCCATGCACTTATGTATTGAGTCACCTGAACTTTTGCTTAATTTATCATGTGTTTGTGTGCAGGTATGCATATATATATATATATATATATATATATATATATATATATCACACATAATGTACATATATTGTTCTGTCTGCCCTCTATCTATCTAATCTACCTAATATATGTATAGGGATAAGGGCTAGATATGTGATTTCATTGTTATATGGAACTCTAAGATGAGAGAACTCCTCTATCCGTGCAGGTTGGCATCATCTCTGCAATTTATAGTCATAGAGAGTTGTCTGGGGCCCTGGGAGGTTAAATACCTTGGCCAGGGTCACCCAGCCAATATGTATTAGAGATGGGACTTGAATTCAAGTCATCTAGGCTCCAAGGACAGCTTTTTATGCATTGTTATGCCACACTGCCTCTCATGTTTAATGTATATGATATATGTGTATATATATGCATATGGATATGAATATTTTGCATAAAAAATTTAAGGAATTGATAGATGGATTTACATGTCCAGAATCTAAGCCAGTTAATTGGTTTTAAATAGCAAGCCAAGGTGATACTCATTATTATGACTTTCAACTGATGATAGATTATGGAACATAACAAGGTCAAGAACATTAAAATTCAAACACAATCCTGTGAAAAGTACAGTTCCATATGTCAATTTAATCATACAACTACTTTTTGCCAGCATAGCTGCTAACTCCATCTGTTTCAATTTAAGATTCACTCCAATCATCCCTTCATAATTGGTTGAAAAAAAAATCCAAAACACCCTTTTTTCCTACAGGCAACACAGATGATAGTTTGTGGCTTGTTTTGGGGGGAGGATTGGAAGGGTAGAGGAGTAGAATGAATGGGTAAGACAGAAATTGTGTTCTCAGCTTAGTAGATATGGTGCAATGCTAATTTCTCTTTGGGAAACAATTTGCCATCTGACATTCATTTCAGTCTAAGGTAGGCAGTGCTGAAGAATGTTGTAGTTTCTCATGACTTCCTAAGCAAGTCACCCTCTGGCTTTTCTATTCCACCAAAATGTAGTCAATACAGGAAAGGTGTTTATTTTGTCATTCTGGTCATGCGACACTACCAGGTGTCGCAGGAAATGAATCTTCTATCAGTGACAATTTGGCAGCAAAGAATGGAGGCAAGGACAAGTTGTTTTATAGCTATTATGCAATTTTAAAAGATGATCATTGTTTTCCCTGTGAGTGGTTGAAAATACTACATAACAAGTAAGGATAACTAAATAGGTCAGAGGAGCCCAGGAGATCCAGCTTTCCTTTTTTTCTGTGTAGTTGAATGGTTACAAATAGTGTTTTGTCTTCCTAAACACTCTAAACAGCAAGATAGGATTACCAACAACTAGGTCTTGGCGTGTAGCCAGTCCACTAGCATTTAAGTGATACTTGCTGCTAAGGCAACTCTACTGGGCTTTCCATATGTGAAGAATGGGTGACACCAGAACATCTAACCAGCTGCTTTTTGGCCATCAAAAGTAGGAGAGCTGCCCATGGGATGGGGGCAAGAGCAACACAACAAAGCATGAGTTCAAATGATGTAGTAAAGCTTTGGACTGCTGGGGAAACTGGTAGATGGGCCAGCCTAGGGTTAAATCCCCAAATGGGGCAGTTCTTTCCAAATCAACACGATGAAGAGAATGGGAATGTGAAGAAATTTAGTAGCAACAGCAAGGCTCTGAAAATGTAACTCATGAATTTAAATTTCACTTGTTCAGAGTTTATGCTAATTCACACAGGAGCTAGGCTAAGCTTGACCTCTGTATGATTCTTGAAAGAGGGTCTGCTGTGCAGATGAGTGGTGTAAGCGAGATTATAAAATGATTTTTTTTTCCTCCTAAGTAGGTGATCTACTGTTTTCAAGCCTTTTAGAAATAATCATTTTATATACAAACTGTTGATGCTGCTTCGTTCGAGGTGCTGCCTTGAAATTATTGGCACAGTGGATAGAAGGCCTGGCCTAGAGTCAGGAAGACCTGAGTTCAAATTTGTCTTCAGACATTTAACTAGCTTTGTGACCTTGGGCAAGTCACTTAACCTGTTTGCCCCAGTTTCTTCAACTATAAAATGGCGACAATAGTAGTACCTACTTCTTGGGGTTGTTGTGAGGAACAAATGAGATGATATTTGTAAAGCATTTAACACCATATGTTGGCACACAGTAGTTGCTATAAAAATGCTAGCAAGTATTGTTAATTTAGCCCAACATCCAGTAGGCAATAATATTAGCATGGTTTGCATTGCTGTGTATACATGAAAGTAATACAGGGTATTTCTTTGAAAATATTTTATAATTCAAACTTTAGCCTTCAGTAATTTATTGAGTACCTGCTATGTCCTAGGTCCTGTGTCAGATGGAAAGGACCCAAAATCTAGAAGATGATTTTCCTTTTCCTCAAGGAGCTTTCAATTTAATTAAACAGACAAGATGTTGACAGAGAAAGGTAAATCACAAACCAATGTAGCTAGAGCCATAACTAGGAATAATTTGTTCCTAAAGCAAGGGGCACACGTATGTGAGAAGGGAGCTTACCTGGAGCATAGCTGCCAGAATCTCTAGGATACTGTGAGGTTTCTGTGATGCTGAAGAACTTTCTGCTTTTTGGGAGGATGAGGTATAAGAGAAGTAGCCTCAACTGCCAGGAGGAGGAATCAAATCTCAGAAAAGGTTGCTGACCCTGAGGGTAAGACTGGGCAGAGAGGAATTCACCTGAGATGTGACCACTGGATGGGAAGAATTTTCCTGGGGTATGATTCTTTTTTTTTGAGGGGGGAAGGCAGGGCAGTTGGGGTTAAGTGACTTGCCCAAGGTAACACAGCTAGTAAGTGTGTCAAGTGTCTGAGGCAGGATTTGAACTCAGGTCCTCCTGACTCCAGGGCCAGTGCTCTACTCACTGCGCCAGTATGAATCTGTCTTTGCCACCATCCCTGAAAGGTTGATTAGCTTAGATGAAGCCCTAAAATATAGGCAGAAACTAACCTACTCAAACTAGTTAGCATTCTTTAGAAGAGTCTCAAATTGGCATCTGGTGATATCCTTCCAGTTTAATGGCATTGATTGTTATTCATATTCTCCATTCATTCATTAGAGGCAGCTAGGTAGCCCAGTAGATAGAGTGCCAGGCCTAGAGTCAGGAAGACTTGTGTTCAGATCCAGCCTCAGAGACTTACTACCTGTGTGATCCTAGGCAAATCAGTCTCTGTGTGCCTCAGTTTCCTCATCTGTAAAATGGGGATAATAGCAGCACCTACTTTCCAGAGTGAGGCTCAAATGACATAATAATTATAAAATACTTTGCACAATGCCTGGCACATTGTAGGTACTGTATAAATATTAGCTATTATTATTGCAGGCATTCCTTGGAGATTTTGTGGGTTTAGTTCCAGACCACCACAATAAAGTGAATATCGCAATAAAGCGAGTAAGATGAATTTTTTATTTCCCAGTGCATATAAAAGTGATGTTCACACCATACTGTAATCTACAAATAGTATTATGACTAAAAAACCAATGTACATACCTTAATTTAAAAATACTTTATTGCTAAAAAAAAATACTGACCATCACCTGAGCCTTCAGCAAGTTATAATCTTTTTGCTAGTGGAAGGTCTTGCCTCAGTGTAGAGGGCTGCTGACTGATCAGGGTGGCGCTTGCTGAAGGTTGGAGTAGCTGTGACAATGTCTTAAAATGAGACAATAATGAAGCTTGCTTCATTGTTTGACCCTTCCTTTCACTTGAAGACTTAGAGGCCATTGTAGGGTTATTAATTGACCTAATTTCAGTATTGTTGCCATCTCAGGGAATAGGAAGCCTGAGTGAAGAGAGAGAGAGAGAGAGAGAGAGAGAGAGAGAGAGAGAGAGAGATGGGGCAACAACAGCCAAGTGGTGGAGTAGTAAGAACCCACATTATTTATTGATTAAGTTGCTGTCTTACCTGGGCATGGTTCATAGCACTTCAAAATAATTACAACTGTAACATCAAAGATCACTGATCACAGATCAATGTAACACACATAATCATAAAGAAAAAGTTTGAAATATTGGGAGAATTTCCAAAACGTGACACAGAGACATGATGAAAGCACAAGCTGTTGGAAAAGTGGCACTGATCGACTTGATTGATGCACGGTTGCCATAAACCTTCAGTTTGTAAAAAACTCAGTATCTGTGAAGCTCAATAAAGCAAATTGCAATAAAGTGAGGTGTGCCTGTATTTCAACAAACATTTATCAGACTCCTGTGATGTGAAATGCACTGACATATGTCCCATAGTACATTCTACTTATTTCTGCCATGTGGAAAAACTAAAGATTGGTGGACATGAAGCTTGGTGCTGCTGGGCTATCAGTTCACCACTGTACACTACTTTCTCCTCTCTATGGTCCTTATGCATGGATATTGAAACTTCTGTATGGAGGAAGATTTTGGGGAACCATGTAGAAAGCTTTGCTGAAATGTCCTACTATTATTTTTAAGCTTTTTTGTTCAACTTGAAGTTTATCCTCCTTTGAGATTGTGTTTCAAATCTTTTTTACTTCTGTCTCTGCCTCATGTAATCTGAGGGACACAGAACATACTCCATATTTTTATGGCAGCTGGGACTATGGGAATGATGCCTAAACTGGACAGGAGGGCTTTTTTCAGTTCACTGGTTAGTATGCCTTTTGAAAGCTAAATATGAGCCCTGGATTTCAGCTAGGACACAGAGTGAAATATCTCTAGGCTTAGAAGTTTTCTTTCTGTCATACTCAGATTAATATACTGTGATTTTGTCTTTCCTTTTAATAATCTCCTTGAATTTTTTTCTCTTCCGTTCTATATATCAGCTTTTGTAAACAGATTTTATTTCTTCCTACAAATATTTTGGAACATTCGTCACCTATGTGCTTCCCCCAGAATGTCAAAAGGAGTTATATTTGATAGTGGAGGCAATAGGGAGGCACAGGGATTTACTTAGTAAGGGAGTGATATGTTCAGACCTGTGAAAATCATTTGGCAGCTCCTCTATGCCTGGGATACTCTCCCTTATATCCCTCTGGCTTCCTTTAAGCCTCAGCAAAAATACCACCATCTACAGAAGGCCTTTACAGTTTCCACAGCTACTATAACCTTCCCCTTTAAGATTTCCTTGCAACTACTCTGTATGTATCTTGTATGTACTCATTTATATTCATTCATGTTATCTCCCCCCTTAAAATATAAGCTTCTTAGAATATAAACAGGAACTGTTTTTGTTTTTTTTTTCTTTGTATCTCTCATTGAAGGTCTTCAAGAAGAGGCTGGATGTCTCTTTATTGGTATGTTATGATGTGGATTCCTTTCAGGTGTAGCTTGAACTTCAGATTGTTCCTGAGGGGCCTTTCAGATTTAAATTCTTTGGTTTTGTGACTTTCACAAGGTCACACAATGAGTAAATATCACAGGCAAGAGGTACATCTAGATCTTCTGAGTCTAAGACCATTGGGTGATCCTATTTTAGGGGCAATATCTTGGGATTATCTTTTGGTGCTATAAACCCCATCTAGGAGGCACTTTTGTGTATATGGTGGTTACCTTTGGGAACCATTGGGAACATGGGCAATCATTATGGAACATATCACTCCCTTACTAGCGTCACAAGGAGAGTGGTCAGTTCTATTCAAGTGTTCTCTGCTCAGATTGCTTATGTTTAATGCTACCGACTGGTGAAAAACGTCTTCTATAACATCTCTCCAACACTTGCCTGTTCCAGGTGATACTTTCCCTGTCTCAGGTGTACCTTTCTTTACGTTGATATTGTTGGTACATTTCTTAGTAATTTACATGCTAGTGCCTTAGGACTTCTTCCTTGAGTTCTTACTTCCTTTCAAGTTGGGTGGTTTCAGATAGATGGTGCTTAATTTGCATTATTACCCCACAATGACACAATCATTACAGTAAATTTTTCATCATTGGGTAAATGCAAAATACTTCCTTTGGGACAAGCAGAAGACTAATATTGTTATGAAGCAGCATCTTTTGGATCATATTGTCCAAAGATTAGCAGGAAGTGGTCAGAAAGATTGTTATGAATTTCTCTGTTTTCTGATATGGGCTGAGGGAGAAACTTTGCAAAAGTAAGATCTCCAAAAGTAGAATTTATTGCCTTAGAAAATGGAGGATTCTTCCCACTATAGCTTTTCAAGAAAAAGCTGAATGATCATTTGTTAAACATATCACAGTAATGATTTCTTTTTTCCAGTATGGGTTGGACTAGATGTCTGTTGAAGTGCTTTTCAACCCTAAAATTCTGTGAATTTGTGAAATATTTAAGTTGTCTGGTGGTAGATCTTTCACTAAGGAAAAGGCTAAAGAATAGATCTTTAAGTCGGAATCTTGGTAGGTAATATACCTTGCAGTCTTACATTTTTCACTTAGGGGTTTTAGACTAACCTATAAATAATTAATATAATGTGAAATTTCTCACTTCTAGATTCTGAACTGTGGCAGGTGATTTCTCAAACCATATATATATTCCTTCTGTAATAGACTGAGAGGAGAAAGGGAGGGAAGCTCAAGAAAGAATGAGGATAAAAAAAAGTTCATCCATCTCGCAGTTTTGATAAAATCCTCCTTCCTTAGGTCTACGTTGCCCATTCTCCACCTTAGGAGGGTGATTCAAATAGTGCCCTTTCTTACATTGCCCTTCGTAATTATTGTAGCACCTTACATTTGCATTGGATGGTAGGAATAGCCATGTTGATGAGATTGCATATCCACTGTAATATTGCTTTGTTGTATTTCTATGTCACTAGAATCAGAGAATCCTAAAATTAGAAGGGGTCTCGGAGCAGTATTTCCTTCTTGAAGCCTTCCATGATAAGGAACTTGCTCTATGAGGAGCCCATTCTATATTGGGTCAGCTGAAATTGTTAGAAAAAATTAGAAAGTTTCCTAGAAATATTTTCTTTTTATTGAATTCATTTATGCTTGCCTGGGAGAATGGGGGAAGAGAAGGGAAGAAATATTTATTAAGTACCTACTGTGTGCTAGGCCCTGTACGCTTTACGAATATCATCTCATTTGATCCTTACAACAACCCTGTGGGATAGGTACTATTATTATTCTCATTTTACAATTGAGGAAACTGAGGCAGACAGTGGTTAAATGACTTGCTTAGGATCATACATCTACTAAGTGTCTAGGGCTGGGTTTAAACTCAGGTCTTCCTTACTTCAGACCCTGCAGCTGTTACCCACTGCTACCCTACCCTTTGAGGCCATGAAAAATAAGTCAAATTTATTTTTGATATGGTAGCCTTTAAAAATTGAAGACACTTATTATAAATCTTCCTTACCTCTAGCCCCTGACTCCACACGTAACACACTTATGCTTCTCCTGGTTAAAAATTCACTATTTTTTAGACTGACCTTGGCATAACTATCCTACCTCCTGCTTCTGGAAATCTCCTAGCTAAACAATGAGAGGAGCTTATCATAAGAAGAGAATGAATGAATGAAACACAGTAAGAATGTTTCATCAGTCCAGAGTTCCTTCTATTTTGACACTACTTTTCCTATTAATACAGCCCAGGATCCTCAGATTGAAGTTCTGGCTGCCAGGTTATATTGGTGCCTCATTCCATTTGTAGTCCAGTAAAAACTTTCAAGTCTATTTCACATGTTGTTGTACAGCCTCTCCTATATAATATTTTTGAAGTTGATTTTTTTGAGCCCAGAGCTAGAGGTTTATATTTTATTCCTACTGAATTTCATCTAATTAGGCTACTCTTTCAATGGGGTGGTGGCCCCTCTGACCTTTATGTTAATTATTTTTTTGACATTTTGAAATTCTTGTTTTTCTGAATTTAACATATATGAACATTTGCACATAAAAGAAACACAAAGAGGATTGCATATGAAACTGGAAATCTCTATTGTGTACAGCTTGTATTTTAAAAGTACAAAATAAATTCAGCATTTTAAGGTCTTCTTTCTTTTTGATTTTTAAAGGGTTTTTTTTTTACAAAGGGATATTTACTTTCTCCTTACCAGTCTGGAGGAATAGGCTTAAAACCATCTCAGTTCCTGGGTAGCATGAGTCTCACCTAGTTCATGGCCAGCTATAACATGACTTTTGGACAAGGCCTTGGCTAAGCTTCCACTGGTCTGGCTACCTGAGGGTCCCTTCCAAAGGTTACTCCTTGCTCCTTGGGGCATGGATCCTGCAAAATCCAGTCAGGATTTTAAGGAAGCGTTCCCACATAAGCCACATTCAGTGCTTTACTTGTCTACAAGCACTGTTCCTGACTCTCTGGGCTTCTTTCTCCACTATTTCATGTTAATTTGATAACCATATCATCAATGTCTTTATCCAGTTTGGCACATCTAAGGTTTTAGAGGGTGCTTGAAACAATTTATTTTCTGAAGTATTTTAAGTATTCTTCCTCCCCTGAAAACCTTGCTTACAAGGTCAGTTTTTACTTTGTAAAGAACAGTAAACTTGAGCAGACTGTCATAAACTGTATAAATTACTGTAAATTGCACTAACACGACTAATGAGGCTTGGAGAAGACTTGGGTTTCACTTCTTCCTCTCACATTTCCCTACAAGTCAGTTAACTTCTTCCAACCTCAGTTTCCTCATAGAAAAAAAGTAGATTAGAAATAGAACTTGTACTATCTACCTTATTCAGTTCTGAGGAAGTTGTGCTGTAAAGCAGAAAGCCCTATGGAAATGTGAGGTTTTTTGGGGATCATAATGCTGGGCAAGGCCCTAATTCATCATCTTGGTTCAAACCATTACTTTTACAAATGAGGAAAGTGAAGCCTAGCAGGGTTGTCAAATGAAATAATATTTGTAAAGTGCTCAGCATGAAGTTTGGCATATAGTAGGTGCTTAATAAATGCACCTCCCCTGCACTTCCTTTTGTCCAAAGCAACATAGACAGCAAAGAGTAGAATAGGGAGTTCATTCAACCCAGGTTATGTAACAACTAATTTGCTGTTCTTTCCGTTTAACCACTGGTGTCAAACTCAAATCGAAATGAGACCCACTAATTGAGGATCCCGGTGGCAGCATATTGACTTAATTTTAAAATGTAGTATATCTGTGATCTCTTGTGTTTTTATTTATTTTGTTAAGTATTTCCCAATTATATTTTAATCTGGGTCCGGATTTACTTAGGACTATTGCAGGGGGGTATGTTTGACACTTCTGCAAGATATCACGCTGATTCTCAGTCTTTCAAGTGTGATCACCCTGCCTTTTGTATCCCCAATGCAGCAGAAAACATTTTGCAGTATAGTAGGTACAACATAAAATTCAATTGAATTAAGATTTCCTCCTTGTTAGTCTTCTTTCTTGTATTTTTAATACTTTGAAGAAGAAAGATCAATAGATTGTTTCCTGTAGATGAGTGGCCCCATTTTTATTTTGGTCCAGGAGTGTACTCTCTGTCCTCTCACTAAACCTTGTACTTCAATGTTTTATTTCCATAGCACAAATCAATCAGGGCCTACCAGGAATCTAATCTGGGGACAATTTTACTTCTGCCATATATACTCTGTGGTACTGTGTGAATGAAATGAAGAATAGAAATACTTTTTTTTGACAGTTTAACCCTAAACACATTTTTGCTTAAATATCCAGATTGAAGTTGAAGTATTTTGTTGAATTTTGTGAATTTGGTTCAGTTCTTCACTTAACTTTCCAATTATATATTTGTGTATATGTGTATATATGTGTATGTATAGTCATATAATCTAAGAAGTAATAAGTTACTTTATGAATTCACTACAATTTTATTGTAGTTAAGACATATAATAACCACTTTTATTAGAAAGAATGAAGATGATAGATTCAATGTCTCTATTGCATGTCTCAATCACTTTAACATAGGTTAAAATATTCTTTTCCCTGTAAATTGATATCAAGTGTTTATATATTTCTTAACTAGCTTAAAGTCTTATAATTCCCTAGAGCTCCAACTGAGACATCAGTTGACAAATGATAATATAGGTAACAGAAAAAGGGACCCTTTTTGGTACCCAAATGAATTAGAAGGCCTCAGGTTGTCACTCCTCTCCCTCACCTATTCACATTGAGCTGGGAGGTAGATAAAAAGATTATGGCATAGCTGAGTGGGTGTGGGAAGCCACTGGAGCTAGAAGTCTCTTTCCCTTTTCAGTTATTGGGCTCTGAGAAAAACTGCTTACTCAGCCCACTTGCAACACCAGCTTTGTGACTCATTCCCTGACGCATTTCAAATTAGGGAAACAGCCGAGGAGGCTTTGGCAGTGGCTCTGACAGCAGCGCCAGCTGCTGGGGTAGCAGCAAATTTTGTTTTTCTTATTCTCCAGACTTCCTCACTCTCCTTGCTTGTGGTCACTTAAACTTTCCTCTCTCTTGCATCTTAGTCTTTTTTTGCCTACCTCTGTTTTAATGTTATCCCTGAGTTAACATCCTACAGATTTGGTAGAATAGGGTCTCCCGTGGTGTCATTCAGAGCTCAGGGAGAGTGTCAGCAGACCAGTTTCACTATTGAATTGTATTGCATTTCTTCCAGGTAATCAGAGGTCAGCTTCACTGTCTATTTCATTACCTTTAGGCTCGTATGCTTGAATAAAGTTAAGTATCTGATGCTGTTACCTTGTGTCTTGTTCACGAGCAACATCATATTGTCATTATATGGGTTGCCACTTTCACTTTTTATTTTTATTTATTTTTTGGAGGGGGGGGGAGGTAGGGCAATTGGGGTTAAATTACTTGCCCAAGGTCACACAGCTAGTAAGTATGGCAAGTGTCTGAGGCAGGATTTGAACTCAGGTCCTCCTGACTCCAGGGCCGGTACTCTCCTCAGTGTGCCACCTAGCTGCCCTACTTTCACTTTTTATGTCACCTTTTATGGAATTGTTGTTTGGTTTTGCTTTGCTTTATTTCCCATACAACAACATATTTCGGGACCATCTATCTACATCTAAAGGTCAAATATTAGGTTTAAGTAACAGTCAAAGAGACTTAGGTTAGATATAAAGAGGAGCTTAATTTTTAACACATTTTGATCGATATTTTAAAATTTGGGGTCACATTCATTTCCAAACACATTCTTCAACCATCTCCTAACCAGTAACCTAGCCCTAATAATAAAGAATAAAGATAATAGAGGAAAGTAAAGCAGTTCAATAAAACTAACTACGTCACTAACTGAGTCTGGCAGGATATGCAATGTTTCATACCTATAGTCCTCTATTCCTGCAAAGAAGGGAACTAGGTAATTTTCCTTATCTCTTTTCTAGGACCAAGCTTGGGCATAATAATTACATAGTATTCAGTTTAGTTTTGTTGTTTTTATTCTTTTCATCTATATTGTTGTATGTAGACATTGTATATGTTGTTTTCCTGATTCTGTTTACTTCATTCTGTATCAGTTCTTTTCATATTTCTGTTTTCCCATATTCTCCTTTCTTATGGCACAGTAATATTGCACTGTATACATATAGCACAATTTATTGAACTGTTCCCCAGTTCATGGGCATCTACTTTTGTTTCTAGTTCTTTGATAGGATGAACTTCCTTTTAAAGTGCGGAAGACACTAGGAACTTCTTTTAAAATCCTATTGAAATGTCTCACTGGTTTTGTACTTGAATGGAGGCAGGCATCTATCTCCCACATGCACCCCAAAAAAACCTCACACTGATAATGATCAAGAAATCTAATGAGAAACTACGGTGACTTCATCCACTCCAGAACTGTACAAAATGTCAGCCAGAAGTCCACATGCATTACGAAAAGAACAAGAAGGACAATAAAAAATGACAGAAGCCAGAGACAACCATAGCCAGTAAGCCTCTGTATCTGGAGAGAGCAAAGGCAGAGAAACTCAAGGTGATTGAAAATTTTCAGGGGACTTTAGAAAATTTAGTGAGGCCATTGGAAGAACTAGGTGTATCAGAAGACAGTCTTGGTGTGGCAGCACTTAGACCAGGGCACTACAGACTCAGGGCTCTAAAGTATCTAGAACTCTGCCCTGAGATGCCATAGAGAACTCTTACAATACATCTCCGTGGGTACAGAAGGGCCTAGAACCTCCAAGAGCTATTGGCATGGATATATCCTCAGAGGTGGAAGAAGGTAAGGGAATAAACATTTATTAAGTGCCCACTATTTATCAGGCACTGTGATAAGCACTTTACAAATGAGATAATAATATTGTTTGATCCTTGCAACAATCCTGGAAGTAGGGTCTATTATTATCTCTACTTTATAAGTGAGGAGACGGGAAGACAAAGGTTAAAGTGACTTGCTCAGGTTTACACAGCTAGTAAATGTCTGAGGATGGATTTTAACTGAGTTCTTCCTGATTCCCAGCACTCTATCCATTGGGCCACCTAGCTGCCTCAAAGTTTTTGCCGCGGAAACTTAGGTGACCTAAACTGAGACCTAGTAGGGTCAATCATCTCCCTCTCTCTCCAATGCACAACAGAGGCAAAAGCCTGAGCCTAGCACAGAGCCTCAATTCAGGTAAAATTGAAGATATAAATAAACAAAAGAAGATATTGACTGCTATAAAGATTTATTATAGATCTAAAAATCTCCAAAAATCCAACCTCAAAGAAGATACTAACTCCATAACAGCTTCAGAGACTCAAAAGAAAAAATAGATTTTGCACAAAGACTACATGACTATCTGGAAGAAATGTTGCAAAACATAAAAGCTCTAGAGAAAAGAATTAAAAGGATAAGCAGCTTAGAAGAAAAAGTGGCAAAACTTAATCCAAGTTATGAATTCTCTGAAAGTTAAAATAGACTAAACCAAAATCAGTGGCTCCATGAGACAACAAGAAATATTAGAACAAAATAAAAATATTGGAAAAAAAACAGAAGAAAATGTAAAGTATCTCTAAGGTTCTAGCTCTACACCTTGAATCTTATGATCTAGCAACAAAAACAATCCTGAGAACATGTCGAGGAGTTATAATTTAAGAATCATTGGACTCCCTGTAAACTATAATGAACAAAAAACCCTGGACATTTTAAGAAATTATAAATGAAAGTTGCCCAGATCTATTAGAACTAGAGGGAAATGTGAAAATACAAAGAATCTACCAGCTACCTGCTGAAAAAAATACCATGAAGGAAAAGTCCTGGGAATGTCGTAGCCCAAATCCAGAGCATTTTGACTGAAGAAAAGACATTGGAAGCAACCAGAGAGTTAGTTCAGTTGCCAAGGAATCACATTCACGATTACACAAGATGTGGCAGATTCTGTTACAAATAGGAGGAGATCTTAGAATGCAATATTCCAAAAGAACAAAAGAGATAAACATATAACAACAAATTACTTATCCTGTCAAACTGAGTACAGCCCTACAGGGAAAAAACAAATATATCTTCAATGGAATAGAGACTTTCAAGAATTCCTAATGAAAAGACCAGAGCTGGGTAGATTCTTTGAAATGAAAACATCAGAGTCAAGAGAAACCTAGAAAGGTCAATTTATTTGGGCAATTGAAAGGGGCTGTATAATGATGCAGTACTAATGTTCTCATTGGGGAGTAGAAACAAGTATCTCAAAAACCTTAATGTTTTCAAAGGATATCGAAGAAGTTAAACAGGACAAATAGATAACCTGGGGGTTAGAATGGTGAACTGGTTCTATTCTTACAGTTTTAAGAAATGAAAGAAGACAGAGGATAAAAGAAATACACTAGGAGGAAGAAGCATGGGGTAGAATTTATTTCTCATAATTGACAGGCTCAAAAAGAGACATATACAAATATGGAAGAAGGAATGGAGAGTGGTCAGCATTTTTTTCTTACTAAATAATTTTCTTCTCAATTTATCTTAGTAAAAACAATTTTGTGGCTTTGGCTGGCAAACCAACACATTCAGACAGAATAACGTACCTTACATTTTAATGAAAACAGTTGCGTATTTGGAATTTGTGTTCTGGTCATTGTGAAAAAAGGGCAAAATAAAGAGCATTGGAGATGCAGTAAAGACTCGCTGCTACTGGAAATCTGACTGGTCTAGGACTAGAATGACCTGACTGTAGTGTCAAGCAGCTCTCCAGGAAACAGCCAGCGGTGCAATGGATAGAGCACCAGGACTGGAGCTGAGAAGACCTGGGTTCAAATCCAGACTTAGACGCTAGCAGCGTGACCCTGGGCATGTTACTTAACTTCTGTTTGCCTGAGTTTCCTCCTCTGTCAAACGAGAGTGATAATAGTGGTTACCTCTCAGGGTTGTTGTGAGAATCAACTAAGATAATAATTATTAAAGCTTTTATTACTGTGTGCCTGGCATAGGGTAGGTGCTATGTAAATGTTAGCTGTTATTGTTATTATTACTTAACCTCTATTTTCCTCAGTTTCCCCATTTGTAAAATGAGGATAATAGTAGCACCTAGCTCAGGATTGTTGTCAGGATAAAATGAGATGCTGTTTGTAAAGCCTGTTGCAAACCGTAAGACAGTATGTAAGTGCCGATGATGACCATTGCTGTTATTGTTATCCCAGGCCTGCTCCAGAGATTTTTCCTTTGGTCAGCAGCGTGACAGGATACTGCTGGTTCTAGTTCCACATTCTGATTGACCTTGATGTTCCTGGCCTTTTGCCTGTATGTTTTGCCATTAATTGATATAATAGAAAATTGTTCTTAAGCAGAAGCATCTTGCCTTGTGGTGCAAATTCAGGTTTGGCAAGTGCAGGGACTCTAAGAATATCTTTGCTAAATATACTTTAATGTACCTCAGCCTCCTTTCCATTTTTCTTTGTCCACACAGGTACACAAAAAGACCCAGAGAATCTCAGGGTATATACAATGTAGCTTATATTACACGCTTGTGGCGAGAAGCTTGTATTATTTGTTACCGCCTTCACCATACCAATATGTACTCATGAATGCGGGCAGCTAGGGGGCAAGGTAAATAGAGTGCTGGGCCTTGGGTCAGGAAGACTTGAATTCAGATGTGACCTTAGACATTTACTAGCTGTGTGATCCCAGACAAGTCACTTAACTCTGTTACCTCAGTTTCTTCATCTATAAAATGAGCTGGAGGAAGAAATGGCAAATGACTCCAGGATCTGTGTCAAGAACCCCCAAACGGGGTCACGAAGAGTTGGACATGATTGAAACAACTGAACAGCAACAACTCATGTTTATCTTCTACTCTGGAAATACCATTTTTATAATTTTTTTATTTAATTTTTATAATTTCTGATGGGAGCCAGATTTACGACCTAGAAATGAATACGCGAAATTGATATTGAAGGTCATTGGGAGAGAAGCATAATACAGGAGAAGACCCACTGGTGTTCAAGTCTGAAAGTCATAGATTTGGATTCTATAGCCGTTCATTAAGGGCAAATCATTTAATACAGTGTCCTGTACCTTTTGAAATTAAGTTTCCTCATCTGTAAAATGGAGATAATTAATAACTGTAGTACCTTCCTCGTGGGATTTTGTGAAGCTCAGGTCAAATATGTGTAAAGTGCTTTGTATGTTTTAAAATGATTTGAAATGTCAACAATTCTTTTGGGGGGCATGTTTTATTAAGGAAAGACTATTCTTTTTTATTTTTCTCACTCAATAGTATTTTTTCCATTTACATATAAATTTGGTTTTCAACATTCACTTTTGTAAGATTTTGAGTTCCAAATTTTTTCTCCCTCCATCCACTCCCTCCTCCCTCCCCCAAGGTGTCAGGCACTCTGATATAGACTATACATGTGCAGTCATATTAAACATATTTTCACATTCATTGTGTTGTAAAAGAAGAATTGACACAAAAGGGAAAAACCATGAGAAAGAAAAAAAAAACGGGAAAATAGTATGCTTCTATCTGCATTCAGACTCCATAATTCTTTCTCTGGGTGTGGATAGCATGAAGTCCAAAAGACTTCATGAGTCTTTTGGAGTTGTCTTGGATCATTGCATTGCCGAGAAGAGCTAAATCTGTTGTAGCTGATCTTTGCACAGTGTTGCTGTTACTGTGTGCAGTGTTTTCCTAGTTCTGCTGACTTCACTCAGCATCAGTTCATGTAAGTCTTTCCAGGTTTTTCTGAAATCTACCTGCTCGTCATTTCTTATAGCACAATAGTATTCCATTACATTCATATACCACAGCTTGAATTGATGGGCATCCCTTGATTTCCAATTTTTTGCTACCACAAAAAGAGCTGCTATAAATATTTTCATACATGTGGGTATTTTCCCTTTTTTATGATCTCTTTGGGATACAGACCTAGTAGTGGTACTGTTAGATCAAAGGGTATGCACTTTTATAACTCTTTGTTCACAGTTCCAAATTGCTCCCCAGAATGGTTAGATCAAGTCACAACTCTACCAATAATACATTATATATATAATGTATATGATATATACATTATAACCCAATTTTCCCATATCTTCTCCAACATTTATCATTTTCCTTTTCTGTTATATTAGCCAATCTGATAGGTGTGATGTGGTGCTTCAGATTTGTTTTTAATTTTCATTTTTCTAATCAATAGTGATTTAGAGTATTTTTTCATATGACTATAGATAGCTTTAATTTCTTCATCTGAAGACTGCCTATTAGTATCCTTTGACCATTTGTCAATTGGGAAATGATTTGTATTCTTATAAATTTGACTCAGTTCTCTATATATTTTAGAAATGAGGCCTTTCTCAGAAACACTAGCTGTAAAAATTGTTTCCTAACTTTCAGTTTTCCTTCTAATCTTGGTTTCATTGGTTTTGTTTGTGCAAAACCTTTTTAATTTAATGTAATCAAAATCATCCATTTTGCATTTCATAATGTTCTCTATCTCTTGTTTGGTCATAAATCCTTCACTTTTCCATAGATCTAACAGGTAAACTATTCCTTGTTCTCCTAGTTTTCTTATAGTATCAATCTTTATATCTAAATCATGTACTCATTTTGACCTTATCTTGGTATATGGTGTAAATGTGGATCTGTACCTAGTTTCTGCCATACTATTTTCCAGTTTTCCCAGCAGTTTTATCACATAATTAGTTCTTATCTCAGAAACTGAAGTCTTTGGGTTTGTTAAACAGTAGATTACTGTAGTCATTGACTACTATGTTGTGTGTATTTCACTGATTCACCATTCTATTTCTTAGCCAGTACCAAATAGTTTTGATGATTGCTGCTTTATAATATAGTTTTAGATCTGGTTTGGCTAGGCCACCTTCCTTTGCCTTTTTTTCATTGATTCCCTTGATATTCTTCTTTTTTAATTCCCTTGATATTCTTGACCTTAACTATTCTTATTATAGGGCAGTCATGGAAGAGCTTAACTTCGTGTTAGTGAAAAGTGGTGGATGAACAAACAGTTGAGTTGTGTTTCCTAATGAACTGTGGATTTAGAGAAAAGTCCGTGTCATCTTCTTTGTGCTCTGAGTTTGTACAAACCACTAAGTGAAGAAACATGTTTCCTTTATATGCATCTGACTAAATGATTATCTGCAAACTTCTGCAACCCCAAAGCCTACTTTCTGCTTCTGGGGAACAGAGTACTGCTCCCCAGAGTCAAAGTACAGTTAAGGGAAAGGATCCAAATTGAAAGCAGAAGGATGATTTCACTCATGGAACAAATTATATTGTATATTGAAAAACACACATAGTGGCACAAAATCCACGTGCTTAACAGAGAGCCAATCAGTTGTATTTTTCAGAGGTTAGAGTGTAACGCCGAAAACATCTTCTGAAAACTTGAGCATGAACAGAATCAGTGTGGGAACTAATTTCTTTTGCTTTTTTTTTTTTAAGTGAACTTAACTAGCTCTGACTTACATTGACCTTAGCCCATTGTGTAGATGAGATACACTTGAGTATCTGCTTGTTTTTGCTATAGTCAGGCAGACTGTCCATGTCTGGGGAAGTTCTTGCCAGAAAAGCACCATAGCTTTTTTTGTTTTTGTGTTTTGGTCTATTTTCCTAGTGAGAAGGGAAGCTGACCTTTATGTGTGAATACTGTGTTTCATTCTGAGCATCCAGAAGATGGCAGCTGTGATGGTGAAGGACTCTGGGACTACATCACATGTGGACTGGTTGAAAGAAGCTATTTAGTCTGCAGAAGAGAAGACTTGAGGTGGAAGATGCAGTAGGGAGGACATGATAGCGCTCTTCCTAGTAGAAGAAGACATATAAAAATGGCATTGGATTTGGCTCCGGAGGCCAGAGCTATGAGCAATAGGTTGAAATTACAAAGAGGTATATTTAAGCTTGATGGCAGGAAAAATTTCCTAACAGAGCTCTCTCGAAGGGGAATAGGCAACTTTGGGAGGTAATGGGTTTGTCCTGATTGGAGAACTCTTAAGTACAAGCCAGGATGACTGCTTGTTGGGTATGTTATACTAGGCATTCATTTTCTAAGTGTAGGTTGGATTAGATGGCTTCTGAAGTCTGTTCTAGCTCTAAAATTCTGTAATTTTAAATTACAGAAAATTTCTCTAATAGCATCAGCATAGCATACTATATTTTCACAAAGGCGGCTATTTCCTTCTACGATGCAGATCCCAATTCATCCATGCCTCCCCATCCAATGCGATTTTTAATTTTTTCCATATATCTATGTATACGCACACACACAATCAATTAAAACATATTTCCCCTATGCGAATTTTAAACACATCTTCAGAAATGTATTCAGAAACTTTCTCATAAAATTTCTATCTGTGTGATCCTGGGCAAGTCACTTAACCTCTGTCAGCCTGAGTTTCTTCATCTGTAAAATGTAAGTAATAGCACCTACCTCCCAGACTTGTGGTGAGCATCAAGTGAGATCGTATTTGTAAAGTACTTAGCATACTGCCTGACACATAATAAATATTTAATAAATGTTTGTTTTCTTTTCCCATTATTAATTCTAGAATCAATTTATTGTTCATTTGTAGTGATTTTTTTGATCTAGCACAGGAAAATGTCACTTAACTCTTTTTGCTCAAGCTGTCTGACATGCCTATGCCAAAATAGATTATTTTCTTTGAAAAATATACTAAAGATAATCTTGTTTGACAGCCCTTTAATCATTAATATCAAGCAAGGCGTAAGACAAGGCAATACATGTTCACCAAAGTGTTTGCTACTGTCATGGAGAAGATCCAATGAGGAGTCCATATTGAAAGAGGGAGTCCCTGTAGATGTTGTAGTCCTTTAGGTCCTTCTTGGTGGGTGACACTTTGCTGTTGGCATCAAGCCATGGAATATTGGTAGTCCTTTTCGATGAGATCAGTATCCTTTCAAATGAGTTTGACTTAACCATCTACAGAGGAAAAAAAATAATAGCAGATAACAATTATATGGAGCTTACTATATGCCAGGGAATATTAGGGGGCACAGTGGATGGAGTGCTGAGCTGGGAGTCAGGAGTCTTCCTGAGTTCAAGTCTGGCCTCAGTCACTTACTAACTGTGTGACCCTGGGCAAGTCACTTAGTCCTGTTTGGCTCAGTTTCCTCAGCTCTAAAATGGCAAATCTCTCCAGTATCTTTGCCAAGAAAACCCTGAATGGGGTCACTAAGAGTTGGATATGACTGAAACAACTGAACGACTACACTGTGTGCTAAGCGCTTTGCAATTACTCTATCACTCGATCCTTATAACAGTCCTGAGAGGAAGATGCTGTTATTATTACCATTTTACAGATCAGGAAACTGAGGTAAACAGAAGTTAAGTGACTTCCCTGGGGTCATACATCTGGAAATTGTGAGCCCACATTTGAATTCAGGTCTTTCTGACTCCAGAACCAGTGCTCTATTCACTGCCTCACGAGTGAATGAGGAATGTCTACTATCCAAATTATGTCATACTTGGTATAAATGTTCTGGACAGATATTGCTGTTGAAGAAGAGTATTCTCTTCTCTATATTTTGGGCACAGGCCTTCCAGGAATAATTTTATTAGTTAAATTATTCTAATTCTAAGCATCTTTGCCTAGAGAGAAATCCATCATGCCTTTGAAAATCTCTTATCCCAGTCTCTGAGCCCAGTCACAATTTGTAGTATTCCCAAATACAGCATTCCACAATATGATATAACACAGTTACATAGTTCAGATAAAAGTGCAGTTGAGATGTTAATTTAGAACAGAGCATAGTCACCTGACTTTCAGCCTACCCTCAGGAATATTTTTCCTAAAAGCATTGAATCCTTCTTTAGACACTCTCTCCAAGGATTCTTCCTGGTCAGCAATGACTTCAAGAGATACTTCTATTAAGCAAATTAATTAGAAACTTCTTTCTCTTAGTCTGATCCTTAGTCTGTGATCACTTCGGGAGAACTCCCTGGATTGTACAGGCCTTCAATAAGAATGATGTTTAAAGGTGTCTTGGAAGGACTTTGGGAATTAATAGTTAAAGAATTCATGGTTAAGGTTTCTCATTCAGGTGCAACCCAGGACTTTAGACTTAAGTGTTATCCTAATATTATTTTGTAATGGACAGCCTAAAGAAGAAATGCTTCCATATTGCAAGTGGTATAGCATATTTATTTTAAATCAAAGGTTCTTACCTTGGGATCCATGAATACATATTTTTTTTAACATTTTGTTAGCTTTTAGTATAATTGGTTTCCTTAAAAACACGATTCTGAGAAGGGGTCTCTATTCATGGTCAGACTTCCAAATATGTACACAGTAAGTCAATACAAAAAAAGGATTAAGAACTCCTGAGCTCATTTGTCTTTCTCTTTTTTGAGTCATTCTCTTTGAGAAGTTACAAAATAGGTAGAGTGTAGCTGTCTTATTGGATTGGGGTGGGGACTAGCAATTTCTTCCTTTTTTTACAGAAATAAACTTGTTACTAAAGAAACATTTTCACTTGTGTTTTTGATATCTTACAGTAAATGTGGTTTCACACCGTTGATAGAAGATAGATTTATGCTAATACTAGATGTCTGCTTGTTGAAGAGAAAGTTCTGTGGAATAAAAATAGCCAGCATCAGTTTGCATAAAATCATACATTTGCATGATCCCTAATTTAATAGTGAAATACCAAAGCATCCAAATTTGTTTTAAGGACTAGAACCCTTCTCCCTCCCCCTACTTCTTTTATCCTCTCTTCATCTCAGCTTTTTTCCATAGATAACACTTTTGTGTCTCTGGGCTTAGGATGGTTTTCTCCTAGGAAACGTTGTCATGAATTTGAGACTGTAGTAGGGATGAGGAAAGTATAGTGTCAAGTCAAGACGACAAGCGTTTATTAAGCACCTTTTATGTGCCAGGCATTGTGCTAAACACTGGACATACAAAGAAAAGCCCCACATCCTCCCAAACCAAAACCCCAAACCCCAAAACAGTGCCTGTTCTCAAAGATCTCACTGTTTAATGGGAGAGACAAAATGCAAACAGTTTTATATAAATTAACAAGACAGGTAAATTGGAAACGATAGAAAACAGAAGAAAAGCTCCACCATAGGTTCCAGGGGGTTGTAGGACATGGGTGGCAAGTAATTGGACCAGAAGTCTCATTGATGATTGAATTGAATTCTCGTTTGGCTTTAGCATTTGCTGACTCTTTGACTTTGGGCAATTATTTTAATGTCTCTGAGCCTCAATGTCCACAGCCCCAGAATGGGGATAATACCTGTTCTGGCTACTTCACTGGGTTCTTTTGAAGATCAAATGAAATAATACATGTTGAAAGGACTTTGATGTAAAGGGAAAGTAAAGAACTCTATTCCTTTGTTCAGTTTCTTCTGAGGTGAAATGATGATGATACCCTTGTACAGTCTCACCATGATCCATCTGGTTTTTTGGAAGTAGGCTAGATAGAAAGATTTCACTGTGATTCTTTTTTTACAAGGTAAAGAAAAAGATTAGTTAAAATAAAACTACAATGTGTGACAGTTTGTATTGACTTACCGTGTATATGTCATTTCCCTCTGTAGAATTTATGTTCCTTAAGGGTAGGAACTCTATCTCTGTGCCCCTAAGGCACTGCCTTAATAATAACAATAGTAGTTGGCACATAATAAATCTTTGTTGAGTGGCTGAATAAATGACATTTGATCAGAAAAATTGATTTGGAAATCCAACATTGCTTGGGTGTGACTGAGTTCAAGCAAGCATTTAGATAATCTTTATCTTTTATCATTGGAGAAACAAACAAATCACTTAAACAATTACTTTATTGAATTTACCCTTAGCTATAAAATAGTTGTTCATAGGCACTTGTAACACTGTTCCGGTGGCACATACAATTTCTAGATCCATGGAAGATAGTATCATTTTTTTTGGGCAACTCTAACTAAAATGCCTAGACCTTCCTAATAGAAATTGGTAGACTAACATGTTAGTCAAGATGGTGTTCAGAGGCACTTAGTCATTCTGTACCCTTTGTCCCTCAGGGTAAACCCTGAAGAGATTGTTTTACTTCCTTGTATTATTTCTAGCATCACAGTGCCATAGAAATAGTATATGCCCTATAATAATGATGACTCAGAAATAAGAAATCCTGTAGAGGAGATAGCAACATAGTAGATGTGCTGTGGTGGGTCTCAACTGTCCTTTCTTGAGTTTTTCCATTTTCAGCAAAGTGTGTCTTTTTTAACAACAATTTTATTGATGTCTTTTGTATATTATATTAGTTATTTCCCAATGTATTCCCTCTCCACCATGAGCAAAGCCAAGTGACAGAGAAAATATCTAATAGACAGCTCACACAACATAATCTCTGCCCCCCCACCCCCATCTCCCACTAATTTCCGAAGAGGGGGAAATACGTGTTTTTGCTTCTGTTCTCAGGGATCAGAACTGGTCGTTGAAATTAAACTGAATCAAACTGCTTTTTAGCATTGTTTTTATTTGCATTATTGTAGTCATGTATATTGTTCTGGTTTTGCATCAGTTAAATACAAATCTTCACATATTTCTCTGAATTTCTCAAATTTGTTGTTTTCTAGTGCATTTTTGAATTGTTGTATTCCAGTGTCAGCTTCATTGACTTGCTCCAGTCACTGTATTTAACATGGGTACTTATCTATTGATCTTGACCTTGATTAGCAGGAACTTCCTGTTTTGATGTAATCTTTTAAATAAGAGTTTGTTTATGTTTTTTAATATAGGGTGGGCCTGCACCCCAGGATTAATGATGTGTTGTTTACTACTTAATATTTAGACCGTGGCAGTGTGTTAACAGCGGAATTGTCATTGGCTCTGGTATTAGAGAGCATGGATTCAAATATTACCTTTAATACTACTTGTTTGATCTTGAATAAATTATTTAATCTTCCTTGGTCTTCAGTTTCCTCATTTGTAAAATAAAGGGATTGGACTAGATGGCTGCTGAAATTCTTTCCAGCTTTAGATCTATGATCCCAAGTATCAAGGGAATATCTAAAAAAGACTTCAAACCCTCCCCCCCCCCCACACCCTTCAGTTTACCTTAGATGGAACGGATGAGAGTGCTCTCAAAGAAGAGCAAAAATCTATTTCTGTGAATTGAATGCTTACTTTCCATTAGGCTAATAATTGGGAGAGGGGTACTAGAGTCTTTAGTCAGATGTGTAGTTCTCAATTCTTCTCAGCTTCTCTTTCTGTCTCTCCTTCCCCTAGCTATCATAGTTTTTTTTTGCATGTTTGTTCAGGTAGAGTAAAGGTTTTATAATGAATCATCTTAATTTTTGCTCTGCAAACCCTTAGGGGTGGTGATCAGCAGTTGTTATGATGGTTACCATATCATTCTCACCAATATCTGCTCAGGGCTTATTTCTGTTTTTGTACTTACAAAGTATTGCTGTCTTTGTTGTTGTTAAAAAAAAATTAGCCATAGTCAGTGTCTATTTTCTTATTCTGCTGACCTGTCTTTTAATAAGTTGTTCCTTGTCAGAGAATTGAGGTCAGTAGAGTAACCCTTCTGTCCTAGGTTCTTCCTGACTCAAAGGGAATGGTGAATTCCTGAACCTTCTACGTTCAAGGAAACACTTTCAGAAACAAGATGGGGAAGGTGGAACTCTGGTGGTGGTTCCCACTAAAGGTTCCTGTGAAATACAAGCAAAGGGGGAAGTGAGGAAGGAGAGAGAATGTACTTCTTTTAAAAAATTTTATTATTTAACATTAATTTAAAAATGTTTTGCGCTCTGAATTCTCTCCCTCCCTTTTACCCCTCCCCCACCCATTTAGAAGGCAAGAATGTGATATCAGTTATACATGTGAAATTATATACAACATGTTTCCATATTAGCTATGTTTTGCAAAAAAAAAAAGCAAGAAAAATAAAATGAAAAGAATTTTGCTTCAATATGCCTTCAGAATCTATCAGTTCTTTCATTGGAGGTGGATGGGATTTTTCATCATAAGTCCTTTGGAATCACCTTGGATCATTGTATTGATCAAAATAGCTAAGTTAGTCACAGTTGACCATTGTACAATATTGCCATCATTACATGCAATTTTCTCCTAGTTTTACTCACTTCACTTTGTATCAGTCCTTTTAAATCTTCCCAGATTTTTCTGAAACCATCTTCCTTATCATTTCTTATAGCACAATAGTATTCTGTTGCAGTCATGTACCACAACTTGTTCAGCCATTCCCCAATTGATGGGCATCCCCTCAATTTCCAGTTCTTTGCCACTGATGGGGTGCTTGTGCTTGGACACTGATTCTGACAGCCTCTGCTTGGGTGTCTGTGCCTGAACCCCAATTCCAAAACACATACAGTTCTAAAATTATATTCAGTCCCAGGCAGTCTCTCTCTAGCTAAAGGGCAGTATACCCCAGCTTATCTCTGCTCCTCCCTCAGTAAGCAGCTATGCCTATCTATAGATTGTTTCCCAGATGCTGATAATTGACTGTCATGACCATATTTACTACTTACTGACCTTTCTAATATGTATTCTAGACATAGTATTTTGTCTAACAAGACATTAGATGAGAAGCTATATAGAGATTCCCCTTTAGTCCAATAGTTAACTTAGTGAAGTTTCATAGTAAAAACCATACCCCCTAGTACACCCCTCTATTTCCCAGGGAACTTTGGGTAATATACCTGTGCAGTAGATACTAAATGTGCATGTTCCTTTAAGAACTAACCATTCCTTAACCATGCCTTAACTACTCCCTAATCCCACCCCAAAACACCTAACTGACATGTTTCCCCCCTAAAACTCTTTTATAAAAACTTCCCCTGCACCCCTGAAAGGTTGCAGTTTCCCTAAGAACTCTTGCCCACTGTAAAGCATGAAATCAACTTTACCAACTTGACTTAAGGATTGCTTGGGTCCATGAATTCATTCCAGGCAACCTTGCCCTGGAGACTTTGGTTGGGGATCCCTGAATCCCTGGTTTTCCCCCCTCAACACCACTACCTAAAGAGGTGCCATAAAACATATAGGTCTTTCCCCTTTTTCTTTGATCTCTGTGAGATACACACTTACAAAGAGTACCCACAGTTTTATAGCTCTTTGGGCATAGTTCCAAATTATTCTTCAGAATGGATGGATCGGTTCACAATTCCACCAACAGCTCATTAGTGTCCCAATTTTTCCTCATCCTCTCCAACATTTGTCATTTTCCTTTTCTGTAATATTAACCAACATGATAGGTATGAGGTGGTGCCATAGAATAGTTTTAATTTTTGTTTCTCTAATCAATAGTGATTTAGAGCATTTTTATTTGACTGTAGAGAAGCCACCTTCCTACACAAGAGTTTTAGCTGTAAAATGGAGGTGAAGAAAAGGGCAATTCTATTATATACATATATATCTAACATATAAATATATATATGTATATATGCATATACATATATATTTATACACACTTATATGTAAATATATGTCTACTATACTTCTATTAAGTTTTCCTCTTTTCCTCCTCCACGACCATGCCCTTACTCTCCTCACCTACTATGTTACAAGCTTTGGTATATGTTTATCTGGTCCAAATACACTTCATCTTGGAATGTTTGTTACCATTCTGCCAGTGGCAAGGTAGATAAACATTCAGTTATTCATCCAACTGATCTGCTTGGCATAGGAAAGGTTCAGTGATTTCCTAAAGGTTACAAAGATCAATATAGGAGTAAGATGTTGATTGAGTGATTTGGTGCATTAGAGGACTGGAATTTTAGACTTGGCTCTGTGGCCTTCTAGCTCTGAGACTTTGGAATGGAATAAGCATTTATTAAATGCTTACCTTTATAGGTAGTATTAAGTGCCAGGCACTTTACAAATATTATTTCACTTGATCCATACAGTCTGTAAGGTTGATCTCCATTTTATAGTTGGGGAAGCTGAGACAGGCAGAAGTTAAGTGACTTACCCAGGGTCACACAGCTTGTAAATGTCTGAGGTTAAATTTGAAATCAGATCTTTCTGACTCCAGGTCCAGAACTCTGAACACTATATCACCTATATAGCTGCCTTTGGGCAAATTCATTTGTCTTTCTGAGGCTCAGCTTCCTCATCTGTAAAGTGGGGATATTGTTTGTACCACTTACCTCAAAGGAGGTCAAATAATCAAAGGATTATTTGATTCCAGAAGCATTTATTTAATGCCTACTATGTTCAAAGCACTGTGCTGGTTATTGGGGATACGAAGATTAAAAAAAGAAACAATCCCTGCCCTGGGGAATCTTATGTTATGTGGGGAGGAATGATGAAGAGAGCAGATGTGTTCAACATGTCCTCAAGTAAATAAAAACTTTGTAACACTTTGCATGCACTTTGTAATTTCTAAATGGAGAGAGTATTGAATGAGATAATGCCTGTAGACTGTTTGGCTATGAGAGTGAACTATGAAGTGTGTATAGAAGGAGCCTGGAATTAACAGCCTCTGTGTTTATATCTTCTTTGTTATCCCAGTGAGTCAGCCTGTATCTAGACCAATGTGGTGATGATATCTAATGACAGAAAGCTGTAATTGAAACATCAAAAGGCATTTAATAAAATGACATGATGCTAACTAAGACATGGCTTCTCAAAGGAACCTAGGATTCACGAAATAAGATCCAGGAAGCAAATTCTAATATTCTCTTCCTTGTGCTGTGTTATGACCTTGGATGCTTTGTGCTATCTTTGAACGTTCATTCTTTTGTGGGAATCAGTGTTTTTAATTCTCAGCTCCTTATCAGTGCTCCAACTATTAAAAGAAATTTTTCTTCAATTAAAACAGTGTGTTTAAAACAGAGTTTTAGTTTTTAGAGGCTAAGTCCTGAATGCTCTTTGTGGTTTTAAAGGGCACGTGGTCCTTCATGATCTTGGAAGTCGTCTTTGTCTTTGGGTCTCTCGATTTACCTTAACAGTTAAATTGCACAATGACCATTAGTTTCAAGTTTATCCACTCACTTCGCTAAAGCAGAGTATTCAAATAAGATTTCATAACACTTTCACTCTGAGGCTAGAATTAAATGTAGTCAAGGATTAAATTTGGGATTCATTTTTCCTTAAATAGTACAAGAGAGAGATCTTCAGGAACCTTATAGGCATTCACTCAATTTTCCTAGTGTTTTAAGGAAAAAAGGAATGAGCATATTTTGACTTCATTTTACAGACAATTTCTGCATCATTCAGGAGCACCAAGCTTGGTAGAGGATGGAATATGTATAAGGGACTGGTGCCCAGTAGCTCCATTGTTTTATACAGTGAGCAAATTTTTCATTCAGGGAGTCAGTATCCTGTGTCTTAATAGTTTGAGCGCCCAGCCCTAGTTGCCTAACAAATTAGTTTGCATATATATGTTGCATGTGAAGAAATAAAGATGCCGGAGGGACATTGTTTCCTCTGACAGGAAATGTTTCTTAAGTAAAAAAACTGTGCTCATTTTTGGCCAGGGGGCAGCCCCTTCCAAAAGTCATTAAACTAAAAAGTCTGCTTAACCACAGAGAGTTTGTACTTTGGGGCAACTTGTTCTCTGAAAAATGTCAAGGACTTATAATAAGAAAAGACAAGAAGTTCTGGAACTTTCCTTCCTCTTTTAAAAAAACTTTTTTCCTCCTCTCTTCCTTTGGTTCCTGAACGGAAATGGAAGGGGAGGAGTAGAGGTGAATGACACAAAGACAGTATGCATCCAGGATCCTAAAAAACAAAGAACCATCTTTTCTTAGGATTCGTCGCTGCAAAGAGCACAGTTGATCTAGCATTTACATCCTCAATTCATTAATACCCTCAGCTTTCTGTTGCACTTTGTACCTATTCACTTAATGACTTAAATTTAACAGTCCTGTGCTGCCTACTCTTCTTTTGTCTCTGGCCAGGGTTCAGGTTAGCTTGAAATTTTCTGAATTAGACCACTCATTGACTCCAAACCTTCTCAGGAATCTGCTTATCTTTGAAGAAAGACTGGCACACTAATGCATTATTGGTGGACCTATGTATTGGTCCAATTATTTTGGAAAGCAATTTGGAATTGTTTTTAAAAATTGACTAGGGCTAGCTAGATGGTGCAGTGGATAGAGCACCAGCCCTAGAATCAGGAGGACCTAAGTTCAAATCCAGCCTCAGACACTTGACACTTACTAGCTATACGACCCTGGGCAAGTAAGTCACTTTACCCTAATTGCCTCAAAAGAAGAAGAAGAAGAAGAAGAAGAAGAAGAAGAAGAAGAAGAAGAAGAAGAAGAAGAAGAAATTGACGGAAATAGCCATTTCCATGGACCACAGAGTCCTCTGCTAGACATAAACCCTAAGGCAGTCAATGACAATATATACCAAAATATTTATAGGAGCATTTTTTTATGGTGGCAAAGAACTGGAAACAAAATTGATGTCTGTTGTTTGGGAGTGGTTAAACAAATTAAGATACATGCATGTAATGGGATATTACTGTGCTTTATGAAATGAAGAATATGGTGAATGCAAAGAAACACGCAAAGACATATAAATAGATGAAATGTGAAATAAGCAGGACCAGGAAAATGAATTTTTTTAAACAAGTATTTATTAAACTATTACTATGTGCAAGGAGCTATGCTATGCCCTTTACAAATATTATATCATACAATCCTCACAACATCCCTGCGAGATAGATACTATTATTATTCCCATTTTACATATGAGGAAACTGAGCCATATAGTTTAGTGCTTTGCCTAGGGTCACACAGCTTATAAGTGTTTGAGGCTAGATTTAAACTTAGGTGTTCCTGACTCTTAAGTCCTGGGCTCTAGCAATAGAAACAACAGCAGATAGTTGAAACTGAATGCTGTTAAATTATAATTTCAAAGAATTATAAATTCCAAAGAAGAAATATGAGACGACTCTTCCTCTTTACCTCTTTGTAGATGTGGGGGACCACGATTATGGGATGTTGTGTATAACATCATTTTGGATATATTGGTTAGTTTTACTGAACTTTTGTTTCTTTCTGTTAAGAAGGAACTAGGGGTAGAGATAGAATTGGAAATGTTGAAGATGCAAAAACAAAATCTATCAATAAAAATTTATTTTAAAATAAAGAATTTCATTACCCGAGAATACACAGGCCAAAAAAAAAGCTATCATTGGAGGGAAGCACAGTTTTTATTTAGAAGGCACGATACCACCCACTCTTGAGTATGGAAATATGCTGGTATGCAAAATGAGGGTGGGTCAGGGCAGGCCTTCTTAAAGGCAGAATGGTGCAACAAGGGATGGGGGAAGAACTCTAATGGGCAGTCTAGCATTAGCCTGCTCGTTGCCTCTTGCTGTTTGCCTTGGAGTGGGGAATTAGGGATGAGGTAAGAAGGGAGACCTGAATAGTCAGGCAAAACTCATTTCGAAGGAACCTAATAGGTTTTTTTCTAGTAATAAAGAGACAGGGTTATACAGAAACATATGGATCTGATCTCAGGGAAGGGAGAACACTAGCACTAACTGGAGGAATTAGAGGTCAATCAGCATCAGAAAATTTCACATGTTATTGATAATTTATTGAGGAAGAAAGCATCAGTGTAAAAACTTACAGCATTCAATTTAATGTGAATATTTCCACCAGAGGCAGAGTAGCAAGGTGGATGGGGAGGCCTGGGCCCGAAGCTAGGAAGACCTGGGTTCACTTTTCTCCTCTGACACACATACTGTCGTATGTACCCCTAGCCAGATTTCTCAACCTCTTAGGATTCTAAGCAACTTTATAAGTTTATAAATTTCAGGGAAGATATGAACCTACTCAGGAAGGAGGACCCTTTCACCTGGGAGTTCCCTATTCCACTGAAATCACAGGTCTACTTCCTGTCCCTGCTTATAGCAGAGATGATTTCAAAATAATGTATTCTGAAGAATTTAATTTAGTATTTGACTTTTCATACATGTATCTCCTGTCTCCCAGCTAATTTGTAAGCAGCTTGAGGTCAGGGACCTGGTACTCCTACATGTATCATTTTGGGCCTCTCACAAATCCTTGCACACTAATAAGCACATTCCAGTTAAAGTTGTTGAATGAACTAATGAATGAATGAAAATTGGTTAAAGACAAAAAGAAAATAGCCGTTACATATTCTTGATAATTTGTAATCTAGAATGAATAAAAGAATGAAAAAAATTATCGAGTGTTTATTTTATCAAGTCACTGTGCTAAGTACTGGGGATATGAATATAATCAAACAGGACAGTCCCTATCATCAAAGAGCTTACATTCTGATAGAGGAAGATGAGGGGATGGTGGCCAGGAAAGAGTGTTTCGGAGGAAGGAATCAGAGGGAATTGGAGCCATTGGGCAAATAATTGATGTGTTCTTTCCAGGAATGTCAGTTTTGATTTGATTGCTGTTCTCAAGAGCTAGAGTTGGAAATTCTAAAGTAGAAGGAGGGGAGTTGCATTGGCTTGGAGATGGTTAGGAAGTAGCACAATGGATCTAAGGCTGGCCAAGATAAGATGAATGAATTCTCACCAGGCTGAGCTCAGGATCAATCACAGGATTGGGGACCTGAGTTCTGGTTCATTATGGGGAAAGTCGACAGGGGCCTAGGTAAAACCCCTGCTTCATCTATATCCCTAAAAAAAAAGTGTTTTTTACTTGTTTTTCAAAAACCTTTTAACTTTTTTGTGCTTTTGAGATCACTGATGTTCATATAGCTATAGACCATATAATAAATAATAGTTCACGTCTCTATCGATGGTGTAAATTTTTGTCTGAACGCCTGATTTAATCAGCATGGGGAGTGTTCTAGTGAGGAAACTCTGCCAATACAAATAATGACTGTTCTACAATTTAGGGTATTTAGAGAGTTGCCTAAGTCATTGGGAATTTAAGTCACTTGCTTAGGGTCACACAGGTAGCAGGAGTCAAAAGTAGGATTTGAACCCCAGTCCTCCTGACTGAGGCTGGCTCTCTCAGCTTCCCTCTTGCTCTCCTCTAGATAGATGTATATATCTATTAATGAATGAATGAAAAAGTGCTAATTAAGTACTTACTCTGTGCAAAGCACTGTCCTAAATGCTGGGGATTCAACTAGTAAATGTAATCATTCTCCCACATTCTAATAAAGTGAAACAACATGCACAGGAGGTGTCAGCTTCAAGGCACATGGAAAGGCTCAGTAGGTCCTTAGGTCCTTTAGAGTGGTAATGCATCACCGTTACTGTTACTTTCACTGAGCAGGGTAGGGGGAGAAGGACTCTGCTCCTCCTAGGGCTCTTAGACTCAAGGATCATAGACTATCTCCATCTAGGTCTGAGGGGAGGTGGTGATTGAGTACAAGTGGTGGTTTGACTTGTCTGGCACTTGTGCCTCCGGTCTCTCCTTCAGGATGCCTTGCTGCTTCAGGCAGGCTGGCTTGTGGCAGTTGATGGGGATGGTGGCTAGCCCCTTCTCCATGGGAGTATGTACATATGTATATAATATACATGTACATGTATATATGAACACATAAAATATAAATATATGCATGTATGTAATAATTCAAAACATAAAAGAATGTTATCCATGGTGGTTAGGTTTTAGGTTAGCCCACAGTGATTCATATCTAATGTGCGCTGTAGTAAAGTTTTACTGTTATGCCTTATCATGTGTGGTGGTGACCCTGGGTTTCTGAAGGCATCATGAGTGGAGTGGAAACTTTGGCAGGAGTGACTGGAAAGTCAAACAGTCATTCATTGACCTCTGCCAAGCTAAATTAAGAGGCTTATCATCAGGTTGGCTAAGGGAAGGTCAACCATAGAACTTACTGAAGACTTCTCACTTAGGTGTAGGGAAACTTCAATTTGGTTAGGCAGAAGTACAAAGTCAAAGTCTTGGTAAATAGTATTATACAAATAGTACTAAGGAACCCAAACCATTATGTATATTAATGTTTTAAAAAATATATTCAGAGTTGTAACCTGGAACGTGAAAAATACAACTTTTCTTTTGCTATAAGTGGACTTGCCTTTTCTTTCCGTCATCTCTCTTCCCTAATGCCAGGCAGTGGGACAGGGATTCTCCCAGTTCTAGGCCATAGATGGGGACTGGGAAGGTGGAGAAGTGGGTGTTCAGGGCAGGACAGAAGGTAAAGAACCAGGAGAGGAGGAAATGAGAGGCAAGGGCTGTAACTCAGAAGAGGAGTGGATGGGAGGTACACTGGGAGACCTCTTGCTGGTGAAAGATGCATTGCAATTTTGGGTTGACTTCCCAGTCATCCCCTTTATTTGCTTCCCTGGACCTCGGGGATTGACTTGTCTGCTTCTCTTCCCATTGCTACCATCTGTTGTTTTCGACCAGGGTTTCTCCTCTCCTTGGTCCTCGTTGGAAATGTAACTTAACCACAGAAGGCATACAGCCCATTGTGGAGCAGGGTGCAGTCCCACAGTGTTTTTCCTTGTCCTTTGTCCCCAGGCAAGAAAGCACACAGCTCTTTGTAGATATTTTTAAACATGATTTTTCTTTGGTTTGCTTTTCTCTCTAATGAATGTGAGACGTAGACAATTTAAAGACTCCTTTCTGTGGCAGCCTCCTCTCCTCCATAGTTTTCCCTTACTTCGACCCTGTAGGGAAAGTTTCACCTGGGTACTAAAAGCATGAAATAATGTTTCAATTACATTGCAAAGAAAAAGCAAAGATTCTGTACTGAGTTTTCCCTTCCTGGAAGGGGCTGAGGGCTGTGGAGTTAGTCTGGAAAAGCCTGAGGCTGCTGGTGAGGAGAAGGGATACTGAACTGAAAGGGGGCTGGGCTGGGGAGGGATGGGAATGGGACTTCCTGGGAGTTTACCTTCCTCTGCTCTTGTCTCCTCTCCTCCCTTACCACCCTAATCCTGCTACCTCAGACTGCACCCTGGACCAGCCCTGAAACAGCTGAGAAGTGGGGCAGGGTGGGGCTAGCAGTTTCAGGAAGGAGAAGTGATAGGTGATAGGAGGGAAGGGAGAGGTCCCAGTGGTCACCAGGCCCGGGAGGAAGGGCTGGTTGTAGCGTATGTAGTCTGAGCTCAGTTTATACTATAGTTTCATTCCATTGCAGAGGAAGCACATTAAGAAGGGAAGTGACTGATTAGATCTAGGTTCTTAAAGAGTTTCACTGTCAGTGCTAGGACTATTCCCCGATTTTCCAGATTCCCAGTCCAAAATAATTAATATTCAGGATTAATTCTATGACAGGAACGTTCTTCTGACCTCACTCAGATTCTTGTGTGTACGACTGAGGCTCCCTAGTGGTGGCTTTGTTACAAACTCAGTCAAGGAAGAGGAACAAATGACTGAGAGGGAGAATTCTGTGGAGGTATCCTTCCTCCTTTCAGAAAAACGTTGGCTGGAATGGGGCATTTTCATCTTAGGTTTATGTTAGTAGCCTGCCTTTGAGGCTCCGCAGTGAGGGAAGGGGGAGGGGAGGGTGTGTGAATTGTGCAATTTCCTAGCCTATCTCGGAACTGAGTCTAACTAGGGCCTGCTGTGAGGTGCCTCCCCTGCCATGCTCCCCACCCACCCCATTGGGGTGTCTAGAGTCTAGATATAGATCTTAGAGTCATGGATTCCTTTGGCAGTTTGGTGAAGCCTTAGGACTCTTTCTCAGATTAATATTTTTAAATGCATAAAACAAAATACGTAAGATTACAAAAGAAACCGATTATGATGAAATTCACTTATCAGAATATTTAAGGAAACAAATTCGTGGACCCCAGGTTTAAGAACTTTTGGTATAGAGACATCTGGTAGTTCTGGGATCACCCTGCAACTTTTTCTCCCCAAATGATACTTATCCTGGGGCTATTTCTCTTGGGGTAATGTCCCTGGAGGAAAACCACACTACTTAACTGCCTTTAACACTTTTATACAAGTGTTATACAAGCAGTAGTATACAGGGTAAAGAGTGAAATCAGATGACCCCTAATTTCCAATCCCAGATCGCCAATAATAACAATATATTTTTATTAAGCACCTACTATGTGCCAGGCACCATGGTAAGCACTGGGGGTTACAAAAAGAGGCAAAAGATAGTCCCTTACCTCAAGGAGCTTACAGCTTGGGGGAGACAATATACAAACAAATATATACAAAGCAAGCTATATACAGGATGAGTAGGGAAATAATTAACAGAGGGAAGTCCCAACTTATAAATATGATAAAAAAAAAAAAAGGAAGGACAAGACCAGAAATGTCAGTCATTTTTCCACAAATTATAGTGGTTTTAAACTGAAGTCAGAACTGGACTCTCAGATCTCTTGAGAGTTGGGTTGCTCTGGTGCCAGCACTAGTGATATTTCTTTTTCTTTTAGTGTTATTTCTATTGTACAAATATTTTTCCCCTGAAATTTCTAGCTTCGAAGCACTTCAGTACTTTAGAACGTAGTTCTCATTGACTCCATATTCCTTGTCTGCTAGAACAAGTGTCGCATTCAGTGCTATTGGTAGAATGATAGATGGATCTAAAAATCTTCAGTAGCTCATATTCTGTGGGAAGTTTCTGTTTGGGTTCCTTGATATTTAAGACCTTAATGAAATAAGGAGGGTGTTCATAGTATTTCAAGTTTCCAATTTATGTTAAAGGTTAAAATGGCAAAGCAGTTTGATGTTTTGGGATTACATCCCCTCTATAAAATTTCTTCTGAGTCTATATTTTAGGGTTTCTAAACAGTTATTTTTTAGCCCCAGGAATACCTCTTTTCACATCTGGGGTCCTCAGAAATGCTACCCTAGGTTCAAGGTGAGTTAGGGGAAAAAATGAGAAAGTTAGGGGAGACAGCACAAGTTGCTAGGAGGCCATGACAGTAGTTCAGTTATGAGTCAAGTATTTTAGTAATTTTTGCAAACTGGTGCTGCTTTGAGATTTAAGGGACTCCTTTGGGATGAGGTAACTAGGCAGTGACCTAGAAAGACAAAGGTTGGTGTAGACAGAGGCGGCCCTAATAGGTGTTATAAAAAGACTCAGGCCCAGTACCACTTGGCCACAGTGTGTCCTGGTTCTCCTTATTCATCCATTAGGCTGATGCCCTTTTGTAACTTAAAATTTTTAAAATAATTTTTAATTGATATCGGCTGTTTTTATATCACCTACATTTTACAATTTATCTTTCCTCCTACCCTTTCCAAACTAACCCTCATGATAAAGAATAAAATGTTCCACAAAACCATCCAATATATCAAAAAAAAGTTTAATCTTATTGTGTTTAGTTGTCAATCAATAAATATTTAGTAAGGTCCAACTATATGCCAGGCTCTGTGCTGAATGCTGAGAAAGATGTTGTGGTTCCCTGGCCGAGACTGAATGGCCATACGTTCAGAACCCCTCTACTCCTCAGAGGTAAAGGCTCTCGATTCAGTGGTGGATATAAAGCTTTGATTCAGGTGATACAGCTTTGTCTGTTGGTCTTTATTTCTTTTTGTATTTTTTCTATGTAATTAAAGAAGATCATTGCCCCCCTTTTAAGTTTCTTTCCTTAGTAAAGCAGATCTAAGAACCTGTACTAGCAGCCATCCTGGGTATGCCAGTGGAGTTGCCTTACAGGGACTTGGCTAACTAGGGCATAGCTGAGTATTAGCTGTGCAAACAAAGAAGGAAAATTTACTACCCCACAAAATTTTTTTTGTTTTTTTTTTGTTTTTACTAAATTATATAATAAGTGGATTTCAGAACCAAAACCAAAAAAAGCCAGTCACCAATTATTACCTTGTTTCAATCAGTGGCTCCCTGATTTGCATATTAAATTGGAGCAACCATAATTTAGGGTGACTGGGATGGAACACTGTGGTATACAGAAAAACCCTAGGTTTTAGTCCTCACCCTTTGTCTTAATGGCTCTGTAATCCTGGGCAGGTCATTCCCCCTATTCATGCCTCAGTTTCCTGATCTGTAAAACAAGAGGTTTGGGGTTACATTATTTCTGAGGCCCTTTCCAGCTTGGATAATTTGTGAATCACTGATGCTGTGATTTATTTTAGACAATGCTACGTAAAGATGTGTGGCCTAAAAATGGAGATTTATAACCCTTTTGCACACTGAAAGATTTACATTAGGTTTTCACTATATTTGGAGAGAAATTTAATCTAGCATAGAATCCAATTTATGCCCAAGTTCAGGCGGACAGAGCTGACAGGAATGGCTATTCAGAGCCCCTAAACTGGGAGTCAGGAGACTTGATTTCTAATTCTGCTTCTGCTGTTGTGTGATCTCAGGTTCCTCGAAGACAAAGGATAGGAGAGGAGTAGTTAGATGATCTCTAAGCTTACTTTCAGTCTTACCATTGTGTCTAAACCAGTGATTACACTAGTGTGGTTAGAGTGCTGGACCTGAAGTCAGGGAGACCTAAGTTCCTATCCTTCCTTGGGTGCTTACTAGCAGTGTGACCCTAGACAAGTCACTTATTCATCCTCTGCTGCTTAACTGATAATAACAGCAACTATTTCCAGGGTCATTGGGAGGATAAAAATGAAGTAAAGTTTGTAAAGGGCTTTATAAACCCTAAAATGTTATACCACACACACTCTCTCTCTCTCTCTTTCTCTCTCTCTCTCAGAGCTTTATACGAATGCTATTACCAATGCAGAGAAGCAATTGTTCTTAAGCCTATGGCCTGAGAGAGTTGTCTGGCAAGTCTTCTGATTCCCTGTTTAGAGGTTCAGTTAGTTCTGTTAGCCCAAACTTGGCATAAATTGGATTCTTTGTTGGATTAAATTTCTCTTCAAATAAGTGAAAATCCAATGGAAATCTTTCAGTGTGCAAAAGAGATAAATCTGTGTTTTTAAGGCTTCCCATCTTCATATAGCTTTGCCTAAAATGCATTATAACCTCATAGTTTGAGTGCCTTGTCCAAGGCCACACAGCTACTGTGTGTCAGGTTCTGGACCTGCACCTAAGGTCTTCCTGACTCCCAGGCCCATTCTTTATCTACTGCTTCTCTGTATTCTGTGTTTACATGAAATCAGGAAGGGAGGAGGGGGAAAGCTGTTAAGTAAGTGGTGAGATCATCAAAGATTGAATGAGTTTCAGTGAAGAACAGTGATCAGTAAACTCTCTTTTCCTATTTTTTTTTAATATACAAACTTCTCTTCCACCTACTGGATTCTTTGATTCTTCTTGCTTTATTTTTTTCTGTTTTCTGCAGATTAGACTCGTGAATGAGTCACCCAGGAGTTTTCCTTTTGCACTTATCCAGTGTGTCTCAGATGATACTGCAGTGGGAGGTGGGGCTGGTTAAGACATCCCAGAACTAAGGGATTTGAAAGCTGATGGGGAGGGGGAGGTACACCTGCACCCGCAGTCCAGGTGATCTTGCGTAGGGTCCTCCCCTGGTGGCCAGGAGTGGGACAACAGTTCCTTTAGGTAAACTGAGGCTTGTGGTGGAGTCGGTGAGCTACTTGTAGCTCTTGGTGATCTCTCAAAGCAGCTAACCAAGGTGGGGGAGGAAATTTGGTGCAGATCTATCACAGAATCTTTTCCTTCTCTGGAACATTTTCAAATAAACATCAAAACTCGATGACTGAAAGCTCCCTTTTAATTCATTTTATTTTGTGTCATGTGAAAAATATGAGAGATACAAATACTAAGAGTTAAGTTGTGAAAAAAAAAACAAGCAAGCAAGTAAGCTTTGGCTTATTTGGACTGGTAAATCCAAATTCAGGGAGGCAGAGCTAGTCTAGATATTCGTAACACCACAAATTTGAGGTTGGGGGATGAAGAGCAGAAGGGGGGGGGGGGGAAGGCAGAATGTCTTAATTGACTTTCCTCCTCCCTCCCTTAACATATACTCACTCTGCTCCTTTCTACCCCTCCAATCCGTGTTAAATGATATTCTGTGGGTTGACCTTGCAGAGTCTAGCATACAGCCTTTGGGATTTGATGTGTTGTTTTCAGCTAAGCCCTTGGGTAAAGCAAATTGATCTGACTTGCCTCTAAGACAGTGCTTTTCTGTATTATAAAGCCGTTAAGACAATATCTTAGTCAAAAGGTGTAGATATATAATAAAAATTCAGAGATTATCTATTCCAACACTCTAATTTTATAGATGAAGAAACTGAGTCTCAGAAAGATTGGATTGCTCAGTCACGCAGTTGTGGGGGTGGAATTCAAACTCTGTGTTTTACATAGACTTTGCATTAGGGGAGATCCTTTTAACTACAGCCACCCAGGGCGTTCTGAGCTTGGCGGGTCCTTTTCTTTTAAGGGCGTTTAATTCCTTTACCCACTAAGTCATTGATTAAATATGTATCTTCAGCTAGGTGGTAAGGCAGATGGAGCCTTGGACTTGGAATCTGGAAGACATGAATTTGAATCCTGCCTCAAGTTGTTGTGCAATCAATTTACCTGTAAAATAAGGATAATAATGACACCTACCTCACAGGGTTATTGTGAGCATCATATCAGACAAAGTGCTTTGTAAACCTTAAAGATTGATGTAAATGCTGGCTATTATCATTATTCAGTGGTAACTGGGAATAGCCTGTGGCTACCTCTCCAAATGGGGGGCTGAAATATCTCCATATCTGACCTTTGATAACTCTACAAAGTCTGTTTTATCTATAATCCGACATGAGCTTGTGAAAAAAAAATACACCTAAATTTCAGTTTGGTTTTTGGTGTCATACTTGGGAAAGGAGAAATTTAAAGTTTTAAATTTGGATAACCTGATAGCAGATTTGTATTAACCCAGTGATGTTTAGGATTTTACCTTTTGGCTTGTTGGGTTAGTAGGATATCAAAGGAAGGTGATAGCTCATGGAAGAAGCAGCTCTGACCTATTTTTGCCCCTTCTGCAAAATGTATTAAGTTCTCTGGCCAGTACACCATCTACATAAAGTGACTTAAACAGGAGCTTAGTTAATGCTCAAGAGATGGGGTGGGGTAGGCACAGAAGGAGGAACCAGAAAGCTGGAGAGAAGGGACAAGGCAAATTACATCCATCATCCTGACCAGGAGCTAGGCTGGGGGGACTCAGGCAGTTAATTAAAAGATTTATTGAGTACCTTCTGTGTGGAAGGCACCATGGTAAGCTCTGTAGGGGGATAGAGCATTATGGATGGGTTAGTATAAAGGGTAAAGATGAGCATGAGTTGGTGTGCCTGTTCCCCTAGGAAGCTCACAGAGTAGTTCGGATGATAAAACATTTTGCCTATTGAAAGGTAGCTAATAATATTAGGCCACGCAATAGTGATAAGTACCAAATGAGCAGTAGAAACACTAAATTCTACAGAAGTCTATTGGTGTGAAAAGGAAGGAAATTATTACAGTTTTGGGTAGACCTTAAGCTGGATTCTGCGGGTTGCATAGAATTTAAGTAAGTGGAGAAAAAGGCAGAGGGCATGTTGGGCAAGGGAACAAAGCCAGTGGGTCATTCATTTCATTTGCCTTCTGGGCCAGAAGGGACTACTAGATGTAATGAATGTAGTTCAAAACAATCCTAAATGGCCAAGAAAAATAGATGACTATCAGTTAACTTGGTGTTTCAACAATCTGGCTAGCAGCTGCTGTGGGGGTATAAGATCTACCAAGAGCCAGCACCCAGAAATCTGCCAGCATAGGTTCTTTTGATCTGCCTTAATAAGTCAGCATACGAATATCATTCACTTAGTTCAGGGGAAGAGACCAGCACACTGAACTTCAGAGCAAAATACAAACAAATTACAAACATCAACAGACAGACCCAATGCAACTGATAGTTACCAACATCTAGGTTCAGCCCGGGAGCTCAGAACAAGGGCTGGCCCAGAGTCACTCGAGCCACCACTGCTGTGGGGAAGAGCTCCAAAGAAGAGACAGCTAACCCCTGGTTTTATATCTTTTTCAGGGTCAGGGGTGAGTCACACATGCAACTCACCTACATGACCTAGAATTGTCACAAAGAGGCGACTTAAACCCAAGTGATCTAAAAGCCTCTGCTGTCCCAGACATGTAAACTAGGCCCTCCCTGGAGTTAGCCCCACCTTGGACCCCACCTTAGTTGCCAATCCACACCCAGTAAGGTTTTACGCCTAATAGGGGTTTGGGCCTGGGGCTTAGCACCTAGTAAGGCTCGATGAAATACACTGAATTACTCAAAGGGAACAAA
>CM053622.1:196911454-196933074 GCA_028646595.1 Phalanger gymnotis | reverse complement strand
TATTCCTAGTCACACAACCAGGTGTGTCAAGGCAGGACTCGACCCCAGATCTTCCTGTTTCCAAGACTGACCCTTCCTGCTACTCATTATGCCATACTGCTTCTCAATCTTATGTTATATTGATTGTATTTCTGCAGGAGCGTGGGACCTTGGCAATGTTAAACTATTTTAAAGGTGCTAGTTGACTCCTTCCCCTATCTGAAGTGCCAGCAGTTAGCTAAAGAAACTCTTTTTATCTCTCTGTTGCTGATGACACTGTGATGATCTAGCCTCATCCCCTGAGCCTTGTTGCTGACTTTTGATCAGTTTCACAGAGATTTCATTTCCTAGGAGAAAGCCTTAGGCCAGGAGAACATTTATTGAGATGTAAGGCTTTCTTCTGTCACTATTTTCTAAACTTCCTTGCTCCTTAAACCCTAACTTAAGGCAATGAATCTCCCAACCTTCTCCGTGGTCCCTGAGCCTCTTTGGCCCTGTGAGTTTTGAGATCTCTTATACTGGTGTTACGGAGGAGAGAACCCTGGGGAGGATTTAAGTTTGAGATCTGGTCCGATCATTCCCTAGCTGTGGGACCTTCTGCAAGTCATTGAATGCTTCTAGGTCTCAGTTTCCTCTTTTTTGAAATGAGGGGGTTGAACTGAATTGTTCTCAGTGTCTCTTCTAATTCTAAAGCCTATTGTGCCTAGTTACCTGTCCCCCATAATTTGTTGTGGCTGCCATGCAGTCGTATGACTGTAATTATATCTTTTCTTTCTTTTCTTATTCCTGATATTATGTACTATAGACCACAAAAATGCTTTCTAAAGAGTTTATTAATAAGGAAAAGGACTACATAGTATTTTATCAGTATAAAATAATTAGAAGTTTATATAGAAGGCTTCCCAATCCTAGACTTCTTCCTTCCTTCCCTGTCTCTTTCCTCCCTCTCTCTTTTCTTTCCTTCCTTCTTTTCTCTTTCTTTTTTCCTTCCCTTCTTCCTTCTTTTACTTCTTCCTTCCTCCCTTCCTTCCTTCTTCTTTCTTTCTTTCTTTCTTCCTTCCTTCCTTCCTTCCTCATTCTCTCTCTTCCTTCCTCCTTTCTTTTTTCTAATTTAATATGCATAGATTTTTATTGAATTAAAACAACTTTGGAAGGAAAACAATATTTAGATGCCTTTTAGCTTCTAGATTCTATTTAGAATTTTGTTTACAATACTGAATAAAGTCTAGTGTTATCAGTATGTTTTCTAAGATGGGAAAAAAGTCTTATCTGAAAGCTGTTATGCTTCAAGAAGCTTCCAACTTGTACATTTTATTTACTTTAGCAGAGTAATTGAAAAACACCTGAAATTATAATTAACTTTCTAGAATCCAAGAGATAATGTTCCAGTTTGCAGATTCTTACTTTTCCTCCTAGGCACTCATTACTTTGTTATTGTAACATAAGAAGGCAAGAAGAGATAAAATTCAATTTTACTATTTCTGCCAACTCTGACAGAAAGAGGTTGAAATTAAAGCTTAGTTAAAATTAGGTTTCTGACCAATCAGACTTTCTAAACTAATTTTAACTAAAATTTCTCCCACTTAACTTGCCCCTTCTTATACTCTTCAAGGAGAATTTGCCCCAAGGCATTGTTTCTTTTTGCTATCAAATTGGATGGTTTCTTCAGTGGAAATGGAATAAGCTTTTATATAACACCTACTATGTTCCAGGCATTATGCTAAGCACTTTACAAATGTTATTGCATTTGAGCTTCACAACAATTCTGGGAAGTTGGTTCTGTTATTATCCCCATTTTACATTTGAGCAAACTGAGGCAAAGAGGTTAATTAACTCACCCAGGGTCACACGGCAAGTAAGTGCAGCTGAATTTGAATTTAAGTCTTCATGACTCCAGGTCCAGAACTACCTAGCTGCTTTGTTCACTCTCAAAATATTCCATGCCACATTTAGACTGGCTTATCTAATTGCTCTGGACTGAGTTTATTTGCCAGTTCTATAATTCTAGGCTCCTTCTGAACCAATCAGAAAAACTCTTCATTTGCCTGGCAGATTTCTGCTTGTTGCAGGCACATTCTTAGCTAATCACTGGCTACTTCACAAAGACAGATTAGAAAGATAGATCGACCTGCAATAAGGAAATTCTGCTAAAGCGGTCATGCCGTTATCTCAAAAATGATATTACTGAAGCTTCTTCAACAATCTACAGAGACGAGCTCATCTCTCCTGGGCACAAATGATTCATGAAATGGTAGAAAGTCAGGGAGCCTTGATAAAAGAAACTACATTGTTTGACAATAGGTATGGTATGGCGTTATAGTTCTTTTATCACTTGTACTTTGAAGTCAATGTTATGATAAGCTCTTCTATGGATCTTGGAAACATTTCTTCCTGGATTGCTCAGCTTCCTACAGTTCAGTGCTTTAGATAGGCCCTCGTTTAAACAATTGAAAGAAGTACTTAATTGCAGTGGAGCAGAAAGGGTCCTGGACTTGGAATCAGTCAGTGATCAAGCATTTTTTTGATTACTATATACCAGGCATTGTGCTTATATAGGCATTATAGGGATCTAAAGATAAAGCTCCCTTCGAGGAGCTTACATTCTAGAAGTCAGCTGAGATTTAGATCGATTCTTGCCTCTGGCATTAGCTGTGTGACAGTGGACAATTGACTTATTTGTAAAATGTAGATGACGATACCTGTAATGCTTACAAAATAGATATATAAGGCTCAGGTATGATTATATATAAAAAAATACTTTGTAAACCTTGAAACCTTTTACTTTGCAGTTATTGTTATGATCTCTCCGGATCTCCCTTTTCACTTTTATTTCAAGAGGGGTTTATATTCAAGAGGGGTACTTCTTGTCTGCACTGAGTTTTCCAGCAAATTCAATTCAGGAAATATTTATTGAATACTTATGTATAATATTCCCATTGGGTAGGGATGGAAATACAGGAAGGAAATACAAAGTAAATACAATACTGTCTCTGCTGTAAAAAGCATAAAATGCTTTGAGAGTCACTTTGGTCTCCAGGCAGAGTAGATGAGGGAGATTGGAACTGGAGAAAGCTTCATGGAGAAAATAGCCCTTGAGAAGTAAGACTGGAAGGATACCAGGAATTTTTGTAATTTTGTAAATGAGGTGATTTTCTCTATCAGTTCTCAAAATGAACAGTGTAGTATTCAGTCTTCGAGTTTGAACCAAGCGAAAGCTTATGGATGGCCATGTATATTGATGTGTATAAATTAGTCATTTATATTCATTTGAGGATAGAAGTGATATTTTAAAATCCCTCTTTTCTTTACCCTTACCTTTACCATAAAAGAAAGATATTCCTCTCTGCCCTCTCCCCAACACACATGCATACATCCACAAGCTCTTTTTGACATTTATACGCTTAGGCTCCTCCTAGATTTAGACTGCCTTTTAATTTCATTTCCCAGTTATTTATTGAGTACTAATGAGAACAGCTAGGTAGAGTAGTGGATAGAATACTGGGCCTGGAGTCTAGAAGACCTGAGTTCAAACTTGACCTCAGACATTTACTAGCTGTATGATCCTGGGCAAGCCATTTAACTCTGTTTGCCTCAGTTTCCCCATGTGTAAAATGAGCTGGAAAAGGATATGGCAAACCACTTCAGTATCTTTACCAAGAAAACACTGTTCAGTGGGGTTGCACACGACTGAAAATGACTAAACAAACAAAAAAAAATCACGTGTAGGGCATCATAGTAGACACTTGGGTCACTTTCACCTCTGCTGTTAAAACTCATTTGTTCAGTTGTTCAGTTGTTACTGATCTTTTTTTTTTTTTTTTGGCACAGATTACTATTAGCTATTATCGTTATGGTTTACGAAATGCTTTGATTTATCTTAATAAAAACAATAGCCAACGTTTAAATATCTTCAAAGTTTTCAAAGCTCTTTAACATATTATGTCATGGGATCCTTACAAGAACCTTGTGAGGCTGGTACTATTATTATCATTCCCTTTTTACAGATGAGAAAACTGTGGCCAAGAAACTTTGCTGTGTGATCCTCAGCAAAATGATTTGTGAGGGTCACACAACGAGAGAGTGTCTGAAACAGGATTTAAGATCTTCTCACTGTAAGTTATGAGCAGCTAGGTACATGGCCAATGAGATACCCACAGCGGCTGCTACGAATATGCCGGCTTATTCCCAGGTTTGAATTGCAAGACACAACAAACTTTCTTCATTGAAGATGAAACCAAGACATTTATTCAAACACTAGAAAGCCAAATCCTTCATAGTAATAAAGAAGTCTATACACGTTATCAATACAGGAGGCACAGCCATTTCTAAGCCTTTTTTCCAATCAGGCTTCACCACAAATGAACTCCCTTAAGCAAAATCCCTCTCTCTCTCACTCATGCTGCTGCTCTGCTCTCTCTGCCTCCTTTCTCTCTCCTAGCTCCAACTCACTCCAGCTTCTTGCTCCATCCCTTCAGCAAGCTCCTCCCATCACCGGCTCATGGGACTCAGGCTTCCATGTGACTCAAGCAGGTCACATAGGTCTATTATGGGGCAAGAAAGATCTTCCCATTCTATTAACAATACATCAACAATACACTAGGTGGTGCAGTTGATAGAGTGGAGTCAGGAAGAGCCTGAATTCAAATCCACCTTCAGACACTTACTAGCTATGTGACCCTGGGCAAGTCGCTTAACCCTGTTTGCCTCAGCTTCCTCATCTGTAAAATATTATGGAGAAGGAAATGACAAATCATTCCAGTATCTTTGCCAAGAAAACCCCAAATTGGTTCATGAAGAGTTGGACATGAGTGAAAAACTGAACAGCAAAGTCTGAATGCTTCACTTCCCAATATAGCCTAACTTTCAAATTTTTAAATCTTTTAAAGAAAACTTTGTCTCTTCCCAGTTGCTTCTGGCTAGTATTTTTGTTTTGTTTTCCAATATCAATATCATAAAAGAAAGATATAAGGAATAATGTCAAAGCATAAATCCGGGACTTGCTGCAAATTGTCATTAGCTGTCATAGGAAACATCATCCTGTGGGCTAGCTAGCAAGGCTTGTTCCATCATTAAAAGGGCTAATGCTACATCTTCAATTGTAATTAAAAGTAAAAAAATCTTAGCTGTGCTAATGAAGCAGATTGCTTTGACATTTTTGCGTATCTGTGTGTACGTATCTCTCTCAATCGTAGCAAGGAGGGCCTGTCACTTGCCTGCCAGATTTTGGCTTCTGTAGAAAATGGAATCATGATGAGCTATAATGCAAATACTAAATCCCCAGTCCTCCCACTCACCAACCCACTTCTTTCACAAACACTTTGGAATGAACTTCAACCAGGAGAAAGAAACCCAAGAGCATTTAAGATAAAACTCAGGCTATGCTCCAAACGACCTTTAGTTCACTGTACTTATTACAAATGTTGTTATAACCTTTGTGTGTCAGAGGTGCTCATTTGATATGAAAGACCCAGGTACACCCTGAGAAATTTCTTACTTCTCTGGCTCATTCTCCTGCTCTGTGCATTTTACATTCTAGCCAAACTATTTGGTAAACAAACATATATTAAGCACCTACTATGTGTCAGGCTAGAGATTGTGACTATTTGTCCTTCATTTTCGAATAGGATCATGACATTAGAAAGGTGATGCCATGAGTTGTAAGTGAATTGGGTTTAAGTGAGGGAGGGCTGTTCAAAGTCACCAGGCTCATGCTCTCCTCTGGAGCCATCTGGGTCCAGTGACAAGATATAGATCAAGACGACCCGAGATTGATTTTTTGGTTGGAGATTAAAAAAAAGGCAAAAGACAGTCCTTGACCTTGAGGAGCTTACAATTGAATAGGGGAGACTACATGCAACAAATACATACAAAGCAAGGTATAGATGGAATAAATAGGAAATAATTAAAAGAGGGAAAGCACTGGAATTAAGACTACTAGCTGTTCCTTAAATCTTATGTTCTTTTTCCTGTCTCTACACACTTGTGCTGCTACTCCTTTCTGGGGAATGTCTTCCTTGAAGACTCAATTCAAGGTGCTGCCTCATCCCTGGGATCTTCCCCATTTCCCCAGCTTAAGGTGTTCCCTTTTTCCTCAGATTTTCCTAGAGGCCTTTGTCTGGATCTCCTTTGTGCCTATCTCATCTTACTTGTATTTTATTCTTTTGGATTTAGATTACGACCCCCCACCCCCACCCCATGTAAGTTCTTTGAAGGCAGGAGCCATGTAATTTTTTTTATATTTGTATTCCTAGGGCTTTGCATAAAGTAGGCACTTCACAAATGTTTATTGAATTGATCGAATTTCACAAATGGTGGTCAATATGCACCCCACAAGTTAGCCATAGTTTTATCTTGGTACTACACCATGATATAGAATGCAGTGCTATTTGATCTGAAGATGATGCATTTAGAATCATAAAATTTTATGGCTGAATAAACTGATGTCCAGAAAGGTGTGGTTAAGGTCACACAACAAATTAATTATAGGACTAGAAGCCAGGCCTCGCCTAACTCTGAATATGATGCTCTTTCTACTAATAACTTATGTTTACTAATCACTTTAAGGTTCAAAAAGAGCAATCCTCACAATGACCCTGTGAATCAATTAGTACAGGTACTGTTATTCCCATTTTATAGAAAGCTGAAGCTCAGGGGTTTTTGACTTTCCCGTGGTCACACAAGTAATCCATATCATAGTGGGGCTTTGAGCCAAGAGCTGTCGTTCTAAATCAGAATTCTTTCTTATACAGCAAAGTCCCTCTCACATCTTATCTTCCTCTTGTTAGTGGAGCATTTCTAGTGTCTGCAGGATTTTTAACATTTTCTCTTCCCTAAATGCCACTGAGGGAGTACTTGGCTCCATGAGTGATTGGATAAATCCCAAACAGTCTCAACTCCTAAAATAGAGTTGAGGGAAGAAATAGCCCTGTGGGGTTTGAATCACCCCAATATGGTTGACCCCAGAGGGATTTAGGGAGGGTCAGAGTAGAAGGGATAATTCAGTAAAGGGGAGAAACCATTGATTTTGCCAAGCTCCTAAACACATGGAAAGTACTGACATGGGCTGGGAAGATATAACTCTAGTGCTGGGATGAAGAGGATATCAGACTGAATATAACTCTGACAAAACATGATGTTGCTGATCACAGATCCAGTCAGAGGTATCAGGGACAAATTGTCTTCATGACCATTTGGCTTGCTTCTGTGTAAAGCCAGAGATGGGCAGAACTGTAACACTGTGTAGAAACTCTGTGGGGCACCTCATTTGGCATCCAAAGCTGGGGTGCTGAGAGGCCAAGAAAAGGGATGACTGTAGAAAATCTCCAAATAACTATAGGATTGACTTCTGACTAGAACTCTGCTATCGTAGACCTTCTGGAGAAGACATCACAAACCATCTACTGTCAGTGACAGGAGGAACGATGCTGAAAGATAGAGGGAAGCAGCCGTGCCATTCAGCAGCCAGGAATTATTTACAAATCAGGAATTCATTTATTGTTTTGTTCATTGTCTAGACTTCAAAAAGTGGTGGAGAAAATGTTGATAATGCAGATTAAACCTCAAAGTATGTTGTTTGTACATCTGGTTGTTAAACGTTTACCAATACACCTCTGATCAAAGGCCAAACAACACATGCAGGAAGAAGAGGAGGACCCAGCCTCGCTGGGGCTGTGCAGGCAGAGCAATGCTGAGCTGATGGACAGAGGAAGTACAAAGTTCAGTGTAGACAAGAACCACCAAGGGTCTTCAGCTCAGGCTCCTAAAAGATGCAGAAAAAGACAGGTCTTGAGGAGCCCCATCAGAAGCACCAAATAGGCCTCTGGATAAGCACTCCCCAAAGGCAGGCAGCGTTCTTAATAATATTTGCATCATTCATCAATCAACAAATATTAAATGCTCGCTATGTACCAGGTACTGTACTAAGTGTACTAATCACTGGAGGGTACAAAGAAAATCACAAACAGTCCCTGACTTCACAATCAAATGGTGGCGACGACATGATATAAACAGGATAAACTGGAGATATTCTCACAGGGAAGGCAGTTATCTTAAAGGAAACCAGTTTTGTTTTCCTTGACCTGTAAGTAAACTCATTTGTTCTTTCAGTATTGTGAGCCACATACAGAGAATTGGTGACAATACCAATTTACTTCAATAAACATTAATAAATAATTCATAATGATTTATAAATAAACATTTCCTAGGTGCCAGGCACTGTGCTAAGTGCTGTCAGATAGTGAAGTTCTCCAGATTATCCAAGTTTAATTCAATGATAAAAGTATGGCTGATGAATACTTGTGGGGTATGTATTAACCATTATTTGTAAAATTCATTCAAACTCGATAAAAATTTACTAAGTGCCTACTCTATGCAAGGACCTCAGTATACCAAGAGTAAAAATGGCACATTTCCTGCCTTCAAAGAATTTACATTCTTCTGGGGGGATATGATATGAACCTAGGTAAGATGATATGCCAGTAAGGTGAGGGGAGGGGGGAAGGAGAAATCCAGACAAAATGCTGTAGGAAAATTTGAGGAGGAACAAGACTTTCAGCTGGGAAGATCAGAGAAGGCCTGAGATGAGGTGATGAGCCTTCAAGGAAGAAAAGGATATTCCCCACTGTGGGGCAGCCTGCCTGAAAGTTCAGAGACAGAAAGCAGCATGTCTGATCTGATGAACAGCTAATAGGCCACTTTGGCCGGAACGTGAAGTACACAGAGGGGAGTAATGTGAGTAACGCTGCAGTAGTGATGAAGGGCCTTAAATGTCAGGCCCTTTCTTAGAGGCAATAGAGTTGACAATGGTTTTTGAGCAGGGCAGTGGGAGGATAGATTGGAGATGAGAGTCCTCGTGATATACTTTCCCAGCTGCAATTTTGTATTTGTGTGTGTATGTGTTTTTTAAGTTAGATGGCCATTATTTAAATTTTCCTGGACAAAAAAATAACAGAGGGAAATTTATGAAAATAGACAGAGGGCATTGCAGCTGAGACTATTAGTTTAATAATAATAGCTCACATTTCTATAGCACTTTAAGGTTTACACAACATTTTAAAATGCCTGCCTATTGAGGGCCTGTCTGATAAGTTGTCCAGAGCTCCCTTTGTGGAACACAGCTCTCTTTTTTGGGGAAAGTCTTTAAATGTGTGTGTGTATGTGTGTGTGTGTGTACATCCAATCACTCATTAAAAATTGATTAATGTTCTCAGCATTTATAATATACCATGTAATCATGCCCAGTGAACCTCACAAGCTGGAAAGTTGGGGGTACACTTCCACTTCGTTTGTCAATTATAATGAAACAATAATTTTCTGCATTCATTATGAGGTTTCTGTTTACTTATGAGCTATTCTGTGCTTATTAAGAAGTTAATCAGTTGTTTTCAGTCATGTCTGACTCATCTTTGTGACCCCATTCGGGATTTTCTTGGCAAAGACACTGGAGGGGTTTGCCATTTTCTTCTCTAGCTCATTTTGCAGATGAGAAAACTGAGGCAAACAAGGTTAAGTGACTTGCCCAGGGTCACTTAGCTAGTAAGTATCTGAGACTGGATTTGAACTCGTGAAGATGAGTCTTACTGACTCCAGGCCCAGCACTCTATCCACTTCACCATCTAGCTGCCCTGTTATTAAGTATATTCAAGACCAGAAGAATGTCGGTAGATTTTTTCTTCTCTCTTTTTCTTTTATTATTTTTAATTTTTATATAAAAATAAATTTTATGTAATATATTATATATGTTATATATAATTATTTAAACATAAAAATTGTTGTTTTATTTATTTTTTATTTTCATTGGGGGTTAGAGGAGAAAGCCACTCAGCGCAGGGAAGCTTAAGGAGGTAGTGAGGCAAGGGGATAGAAGGTGGAGAAGGATATCTCATTGCCAAGGCACACCATTTGGGGCCATGAGTAGGGACTGAGTGGGGCTAGATGGACAGAATAGTCATGAGTCATGAGGGAGGAGCTCAAACTGGAGTGCGCCAGAAATGTTTAGAGTCCAAGAAAGCAGGTGAGAGTTGGAATTCAGAGGTGAGAGGCCCCATATGAAGCAATCACGTGGTATACAGGCATAGATTAGTAAGATTTCAATTCAAACAATATATGAAGAAACATATAGGCAATGGAATCTGAATTAGGAGACTTGGAAACAGCATCTCAAAATCTCGAGTGGGCAGATGGGTTCATAGAACAGAACTACTATTGAGCCTAGGACTGACACTGTCATTCTTTTACCCTATTTTTTGTTTGAAATAGTTTTGAAATAAATTTTATTGATTTCTTTTGTTTTTTTATTACCTACATTTCTCAGTATATCCTTCCCTTTTTCCCACCCAAGAGCCATCCCTTGTAACAAAGAAGAAAAAAATGCAGCAAAACTAACACATTGAAAAAGTCTGACATATTCAGTATTCCCCATCCATAGCCTCCTCACCTCTTCAAAGAAGATGAGGAAATGCCTTCTCATTTCTGCCCTGGTTTTAAGGAGCCTTCTTGGTGCTAGGCAGCTCCTGGTATGAGGTAGGATTCTGTGAGTACTGATCACTGGACCAAAGGGGCAGGGCCTCTGGTGAATATTTGAAATTCTAATATTTAAGGAATATGGTACAAAATAGGAACTGGGAGAGAGGCAAGGAGAGAATGTGTTGGCCATTGAAGAAGACATACTTTGTAATAAGGATGTAGAGGGAATTCTACGCTTCTTGTGAAGTCTCTCAGTACTTTAGGGAATTGCCCTCGAAATGTCACTTGCTATGAACCTCCCCAAACTTATCTGGCCCATGGATGATAGATACAGAGTCTCTCCCTGGACCTGTACTCAAAGACCTCAGCTTGACTAGGCCTTCAGCAGTATCTTCAATAAATATTCAGAGAATTAGTGCTCCCTTGGCCTTGTCTTCAAGAATCCAGGGTCACGCATCAGAGGAGGACCTTAGGATAGGGAAGTCTTTCTCATGAAACAAGAAAGAGCAGGTGGCATGTATGGATACAACCCAGGAAAACTGAGGAAGAAAGAAAACCCTCAGTTCGTCATCATTTCTTGAGGATCCTACGTGTTTATTATTGGGCAGGAAATAGGAATATTTGTTATATCCATAATTCAGTGGATACAGAAGTATTATCCAAAGCCTGGAGAATAGAGATAATGGCATTTTTTTTAGGTGCTATTAGTTTTGAGTTTACTCACAACACAGCACATTAGGTGGGCCAATTTGCCATTTCTACTGTTGCCATGACAGTACTGTAACGGTATCAGCATATTAACCTACTTGTGAACCAAACTTGCTGAGACATTGGATTCTATTTTCTTTTTGAAAAATCCATGGTTTATTCTTTTTCAAGAGCTGAAAAATGTTATGCACACAACAGCAGGACTGCTGAAAACACAATCCATCAAAACGTGTAAAAATTCTTTGCTAGCTTTTTTTGAACAGACCATTACATGAGTGTGGAAGGCCCAAGATTTTTTCAGAATGACACATGACCCCAACTGTCCTTTTTTCTTCTCAGGGGTTTGCTCAAGAAACTAGAGTCCTGCTGAGGAGTAGACTGAGCTTATTTGAAACATAGTGATTTATAAGACTAACCTAGTGTTTATTCTTAATTCCAGTGCCTCTTTCATGACTAAAACTGTGCCTTGTGGAAATGAGCTTCATAAGTTCCTCATCTGGGATACAGCTGGTCAGGAACGTGTAAGTACCAGTTCCTATAAGTTTCTTAGTCATTGTTTTTGTTTTTCAAAGACATTTTTAGAGGATAATGTCATTTAGGGAACTCGTCTCATCATCAGTGGGGGGAAAAATACTAAGAATAAAAAACACCATATGCTGTGTGTCTCTCTCTCTGTATTTACTATTGAGACATAATTATACTTGATAGAGGTGGAGAGGAATAACCTAGATAAATGAAACAAATACAGATGGATATAATCCTTATTTTAGATAAGGTGAAAATTTTAGCTTTATCTCCTCAAAGTGGATCTTATAGTGCAGAAATAGATAGTGTGTGGCATCATAAAGCAAGTCCTGGATTTGAAGTCCTAAGTCCAGTCTGTCTGCCACATAAAAACACTACCGTGGCCAAATCTGTTAACTTCTCTGAATCTTAGTTTCATATCTAAAATGGGAAAATAATCATTAACTTTTTTCACAAGCCCATTTGGGGGATCAAATGATATACGAAATTCCTTGTAATTATGAAATGCATTGTAAGTGAGTGAAGAAGTCAATAACCATTTATTTAGTGCTTACTCCATGCCAGACGCTAGAGACTAAAAAAGAGGCAAAAGACATTCCCTGCCCTCAAGGAACTTACAATGTAATAAATGTGAAGTGTTTTTTTTTTCTTTAAATACTCAAGGATCTGTGAGTTTGACCTGCTGATTACTCTTTCATTGCTATAGATCCCTGGCCCTTTACAGCTTAGTAGTAGGTAGTCCTTAAGAGTTGCTATAGCTAGTCGTTACCCTGATGCTGATGTGATGAGTGTTTCCAAATTTAGATTGGTCCTTGACAGTGCAGATGCAGTCCTTCACCAGATCCATATTCAAATACCTTCTAGGCTGTTAGAATCTGTTAGAGCTTACGCTCTACTGACATAATCTTTGAGAAACCAGTGTCACCGTCACACCCGGACACTGCATTAGCGGAGTGGTTTTCATTAGAATAGGAAAATTGATCTCCTCTTCCTTGTCTTGTCCACATCATGTTGGAAGTACTAAAATTAGCAATGATAAAGGGATCGGCAACATAGTACAGGAAAGGAGAGGGATGGCAAATTCATAAATTGGACCACCAGTAATTGAATAATTATGTTGATTTGTGTAATTTTAATTTTGGGTGAGATCTATTTCAGACTAAATTTCCTTAGTTTTATATGTTAGAATATTTTTAAAAGATACTCTTCTTTCATTAAAAATTATTAGATCTGCTTTCCATCCTATGAATGCTAATCACATTAGTGTGGAAAAAGAGGAGGAATCAATAAATCCCAGTACAACCCAGCAAATCCTGGTTCTCGTTTTCATTAGTTAGCTATGTGACCCTTTAATCTTCCTCATCTATGAAATGGGGATGATGCTTTCACTATATACCTCAAAGTGTTGTTGTGAGGAAATTGTGTTTTAAACCTTAAAAGTGCTATATTAATGTGGATTATTTCTTTCTGCTAAAATTTTAATGTTATACATAATTAATACCAATTTCCTGAAACTCTGGGCATACACATAACCACTTTCTGGGACTAGTTTATTTTTCCTTTTCTTCTGGTTATGCTTTTTTTTTTTTTTTTGGCGACAGGGTCTCCCTATCTTATGCTGGAAGGGTAGTGCTACTCATAGTCATGAGCTCAATGCTGAGCATCATACAAGCTCTAATCTGACCTGTTTCCAACCTGGTCCAGTTTACTTCTCCTTAGGCGACTCACCATATTGGTGATAGACATATTGCAGACACCCGATTGGCTTTAAGCCTACTGTAGCTCAAAATTCAAATGGTCTACCAGTTTCAGCCTTCTTGAGGAGCAAGAATTGGAGGTGTGCTTCATTGCATCTGGCCAAATTTATTATTATTATTTTAAATACATATTTATTATGAACTTTAACCAATAACAGTGCCAATTAAACTTAAATAATGTTATACATTTAAAAAATTAAACTGATTTCATTTTTAAAATTAACAAGCACTTTTTTACCTTCCCATTCCATCTGCCATCAAACAACAACTATAGTAATAATAGTAAAGAAAACTTTCATGACAAATAGGAATAGGCCAGAAAAACAAATGACCACATGTCCAAAAATGTGTCTCCACATTTTGAGTCCATCACCTCTCCTACAGTAGGTGGGGATAGCGTGCCTCAGTATCAGTCCTTTGGAATCATGATTCGTCATTCTAGTGGTCAGTTCTAAAGTCTTTCAAAGTTATTTTTCTTTAAATTGTTGTCATAGTATAGATTGTTCTCTTAGTTCTTCTTACTTCACTCTGCATTAGTTAACCGAGATCTTCCATATTTATTCCGAAGCTGTTCATTTCATCATTTCTTGTAGTTCAAAAATATTCTGTTACAGTCATGTTGTTTAGCCATTGGCCAATAAGTGGGCACCCCTCCCATTTTCTAGTTTTTGTTTTTTGCTGCTATGAAAAGAGCCGCTATAAATATTTTTTTACACGTAGACCCCCTTCTATTTTCTTTGATTGCTTTGGTGTCTAGTAGTGGTATAGTTGGGTCAATGGGAACAGACAGGTTAGTGACTTTGGGGACATTGTTCCAAACAGTGGTACACACGTATAGAGCACTTTCCAGTTTACAAAATACTTTTCTCACAATAACCCCATGAGATACTTAGTTTAAATATTATTATCATCCCAATTTTGCCAGATGAGGAAACCAAGGCTCAGGAAGGCTATTATTATTATTTTTGACCAAAGTCACAGAGCTGAAAAATTTCAAAGCTAAGATTTGAACCCAGATCTTCTGATTGCAGATATGGGACAAATATTTCAGAGTACAAGTGTCTGCCTTGCAAGGGGAAAAGGATGTTGATTTGATTTTTCAACAAAGTGAAATCTCTGTTTGAACTTGACTGTTGAGTATTTCACGTCTGCCTGTTTGTTTCATGAAGGCTTTTGGAAGAGCTGGTTTATTTTGATGAAACTTGTCACTACGCTGACGAAAATTGGTACCATGCTACAGATTTGCAGTTGAATTCATCATTTTGAAGCAAAATAATGGCTAGTCAAAGTTTCCAAATGAGCCATATTTGCAACTATTTTTAATGGACTTCCCTGAAAATAGGTGTGGAGAGGCCACAGAGACATATGATTACATTGAACAAAGCTTCGTTTTCTTCCTTAAACTCAGTCAGGTGCAAATATTTAAAAGGTGTGACTGAAAAATAAAGATAGATATTGTTTACTTAAGGAAATCAGTCTTATGCTTTATAATCATACTGTTTCTTTTTTTGTGAAAGAGTATTCTGGTGTCATAATCAATTGTGGAGTATTAAATTTTTAGAATTAGATGCTATGTGAGAAGCATTTAGTCATCTTTTATGATTCCTCTGATCTATTTAATTCCTCCACAGCATTGATTTAATTATCATTAAGCTTGGCAGAGGGTTTGCCTTGTTTTAGTTTGAAGTCTTTCCAGCAATGAAAATTCCTCAATCTTTTTGGCAGCTTGTTGACTGCCTTAATTGTGCTTGTAATGAAGTGGCCTACTGCTTAATCTAAAAATAAATTTCCTGCTACAGCCCATGCCCATCGTTGTTTGTTCGTTCTCATTAATTAATGAAAGATCCCAGTTCTTTTTAGCATCCCTTTATGTCTGTAAATATTTGTCATTCCTTCTCATGGCTCTAGATTGCACTTAGCCACTATGATTTGTTCTAACTTCTTTAGAGCCATTTAAAAAAATAGCATGGGCCTAGACTTCCATCTTCTTCTTCTGTAAATAATGACAGTTCTTGACCCAGTTTATTGCACATAGAAGGTCGTTAATAGCACTGAGTGTTTCATCCGATCGTAGCATTAGAATTGGAAGGAACTTTAGAAATCACCCAGTCCAGCCCCCTCATTTTACAGATTAGAAAAATGACTTTCATAGAGGTGAAGTGAATCTCTCAAGGTCACACAGGAGGGCAGGGATTCAAATCCAGGCCTTCTGTCTTCAACTGCAGCTCTCTTCTATGTAGCAAGTGGACCATGGTAATTAATATACTATTATTCATAGCATTGTCAGCTAATAATTACTAGAATAATTCTCTGTTACATTTAATGCACATTTCCATACTTTCTGGAAGAGACTTAGCTCCACCTTGTAAATATAAAGCTTGGTTGTGGGTTTTATTTATCACCATCTTCAGAAACATATGTGTGTGTGTGTTTTATATATATATGTATATATATGTACATATATACATATATATATATTTGTCTTTTAGGTGTTGTTATTCTTGAGTTGTATCAGTCATGGCTGACTCTTCATGACCACATTTGGGGTTTGCTTGACAAAGATACTAGAGAGATTTGCCATTTCCTTCTCAAGATCATTTTACAGATGAGGAAACTGAGGCAGACAGGTTGAAGTGACTTGCCCAGGGTCACACAGCTAGTAAGTGTCTGAGGCCAGATTTGAACTCACCAAGATGAGTTTTACTGACTCCAGGCCTTACTCTTTATCTATCTACCTAGCTGCCCCCCACCCCAGCTTATGTATACATTGTATACGCACATATATTTAGTGTATGTATATATATGTAGATAACAGAAAAGCAAGAAACAAAATAAATAAATGGAACAGCAAAAATGTGTATATGTGCAGTAAAAGTCATACCTCACTCAAATTTGAAAAATCCTCTTAGAGATCATATTTTCAAGCCTTTTGGTTTTGCAGATGAAAAAACCTGAGACCCAGAGCCAGAATATCACACAGCCCAAGGTTACACAGCCCAATTAATGATAGAGCTAGAATTTGAACCCCAGTCCCTGACTCCAACGTCAGTATGTTCTTTGTTTAGTTGTTTAGTTCAGTATGTTCACCCCTCCTCCTTGAACTGTATGAGCTCTGGCTTTTTCACTGGAAATGATAAAACCAGACCGAACTATGTCAGTAATGTTTAAAACAGCTGGACCCACCCTAAGCGTTACTAGCATGGCTCTGGCTCTACTTTCCAGCCTTGGTTTGAAATGAACAGATATTTTTTCCACACAGGGCCGTTGATGACAGCCTTTTAATATCCAGAACAAAAGACATTCGGCCATTCTGAAATTCCCTAAAGCTTTCTGCTTCTCATTTCATTGTGCATGCTGTTGCACCATTTAAATGCCTCTGGAATTAAAACAGGTTGGCGTCTGCTATCAGAAGCATCCCATTAGGCTTTTCCAGGATGTCTGTAGCTCCACTCTCAGAATATCCAGCAGGAAATGTGATGTCAATCTAATGATAAAAATGACAACTAATAGGAAAACCAGGGGTGACACAATTTCTGTATATAGTCTCTTGGTATCATCTTTTCCTTTTAATGAGGTACTACTTGACAATGAAAGAAATATTTTAAAAGGACAGTCTGATGATATTGAACAGAATGGAACTGTTTGGGTAGAAATCCAAGAATATCTTTATTTAAAAAGAAGTTTCTCATATATGGGTGTGTATATGTACGTATGTAATAAAAAATCCCAACTATAGATTGGGAGGGTTCTATTTTCATTTTTTCTGTTTTGGCTGTTATTGGGGAATTTTCAAAATTGTATTCATAAGAGTAAATTTTTATGAATTTTTAAAGTATAAGTTAATTTCTATAAGTAATAAAAAGATAGCATTTTTTTCCTGGTTACTTTAGGGATTTTCTGCTTCTCTTCATCCTTCATTGTTGCCAACTATGGATTCAGACAGTCATTAGATATAGGTCTTAAGTCACAAGAGGCAGGTCTTTTGTGCAAAGACTACATTTAGAAATCTCTCAACAACAACAACAAAACTGACTTAAATTAGGTCTGGTGGAAGGAAAGCCCTTTTTTTCTGGTTCCCTTGTATTAAAAGTCATTTCAAACATCTATGGAGTAAGATGAATATGGCATTATAGGGGCTGCTGTTTTCTTTTTTTAATTTAAATGTTTAACTTAGTCACTTTATCCTTTTTACCTTGCTTGTGCTTTTTCTTCCCCTTAAATACTCATCTCTGAATTTGAGAGAGATTGATTTTGAGAGATTTTTGGCTTACCTTTTTTTTTTTCTATGCATGGTCTTAGCTTAGTATTGGCTTCAGTTATGATTGGTTCCCTTTTGTCTCTCATACCTTAGAGGGGGCCAGCTTTGTTCCAGTCTACATCTTGGTTTCTATATCTCTACAAATGCTTTATCTTCTTTCATTCTTACTGTAACCCATATATTTATGGTAAGCCATGAAATTTTAGCAACACAAATTTCCCAGGTACTCAGGGTCAGTTAGAAGAGCAGCCCTAGTAAAGGTTGTGATTGTCTTTGCAAGGCTTTTCAATTTGCTTTCAGTCCTCCTGAAAGGATGAGATGCATCCTGCCAGTAGGTTGGAGACTGGATAAAATATTAAGTGGTTGTGGTTGTGGAGTTCTATCTATACCTACTCTGGCAGAAAGAGTCTTCCTTTCCCCTCTTCCTCAGTCATCCTATAACTTTAAACCTTTGGGTTTGGTTTTTTTTTTTTTTTGGTATTCTTTTCCTGATAAACACCAGTGAGGTTAATACTGACATCACTTTTAACCTTCCTGGATAATCCATCCGGGAGCTGCTGTGGTTGGCAACTGCATTAACTATAAATGCTGTCATCAGCACTTGATCCTCATTCACTATCAGCATGGAGAATACAAAGTACTTACCTCTTTAACCTCTGGATTGTGTGGCGCCAATTACTTTTCTTTCATCTCCCTGAGATTTATTGGTAGATGGGAAGTGCAGCCTTGAGCTCAGAATTGTGCCCCATCCTACCTCTCTATCCCTGCCCCCTGCCCCCACCAAAATTTTTTTTCCAATTTTAAAAAACATTTTCATTTAAAGTTCTGAGTTCCAAATTCTATCTCTCCCTTCTTCCCCTCCCTTCTCCCTGAGACACTAAGTAATCAGATATAGGTTATACTTGTGCAATTATGTAAAACATTTTCATATTAGTAATTTTGTATAAGAAGACTCAAATAAAAGAAAAAATGGAAGAAAAGAAAGTGAAAAAGAGCATGCTTCAGTCTGTACTCAATCAATATCAATTTTTTTTTCTCTGGAAACAGTGTGCTTCGTCATTAGTCCTTTAGGATTGTCTTGGATCATTGTATTGCTGAGAATAATTAAGTCATTCACAGTTCTTCATTGAACAATATAGTTGTTACTATGTACAATGTTCTCCTGGTTCTGTTCACTTTGCATCAATTCATGTAAGTCTTTCCAGGTTTTCTGAAATCATCTTGCTTGTCACTTCCTATGGCACAATAATATTCCATTACAATCATATACCATAGCTTTTTTAGCCATTTCCCAATTAAGTCTTTAAATGTTTAAATCTCATCCCTTCAGCTGTCTTTTTCAATGAATTCATAAAAAACCATAAACAGGGGAGTATTGGAATTTAAAGTTTTGCAAGTCACCGGAGTGAGCAATTTATTAGCAGAAGAAATGACCTAACCATTATTAGATTAAAACTGATGGATTTTTGACTTTTGGCACTTTCTCTCAAGCTAAAATATTTCTAGAGAAAGAATTTATCCTCAAAATGATTTCATTTTTAGATGATTATTTCAGCAATATTATGTTACTTAAGGTAGGTGTGGGTTGACTAAATGAAATATTAATTAAGGATAGCAATAGGATGATAGTTTAGGCTATTGGAATAGTCTCCTAATTCTACTTCCTGCCTCAAGTTTCTCCCTACTGTAGCAGCAAGTAGATCTGAAGAGCTTTCCCACCCATTAATAGGCCATGTGACCTGCTTACATCACAGGAAGCCTGAGTCACATGGTGGGAGGAGCTTCCTGACAGGAAAAGGAAGTTATGTCACAGGAAATGCTAAAAGAGAGAGAGATGTTATGGCTACTAATGGCTGCTAGTGGCCACTTTCATGATGGTTAGAACTGAACAGACTGACTTAGCTGTACTGTGAGTTTGTCTTGGGGAAGACCCCAGCAGTGGGTCAGAGAGGATTTGGGATGGCGAGGCTCCATGTTGTGATATTGTGTATGGAACGTATAACTGCTCTGATAGATAAGATAAATGGCTTGTGGGATGTGGCTGTCTGGTGTCTGAATAAATGGTTTACTTCTTCTACCTTCTATGTGGAGAGTCTGATATACTTTGTGATACAGAACCACGTGGGCATTTTGATCATTATCGTCTATGTTGTTATTATTGCCTTACTGTTTCACCTACTCTGGTCCATCCTCTATGTCGCTACCCTACTCCCTATTATCTCTAGAATCAAACATAACTTCCTTTCTTTGTCATTTAAAGCCCTTTACAATCTGGCCCCAATCTACTTTTCCATCTTTATTATGTGTTACTTCCTTTCCTACATTCTACAATCCAACCAAACTGGCTTTCTTGCTGTTCCTCATATGTAGCACTGGCTACACTAGTCTCCTCTCCTTCACGCTCTTTCATAGATTTAGAATTCCCAATTTTCTTCAAGACCAACTGAGGCACCACTTTCTACCTGAAGCCTTTTCCATCTCCCCCAGTTGCTAGTGCTTTTCTTTCTCCCTCCAAATTACCTTGTAACCATCTTATGTATGACTATGTATGTGCGTATTGTCCACCGGGGTTAGAATGTAAGTTCCTGGAAAGCAGAGACTTTCTCGACTTTTGCCTTTGAATCTCCAGTACCTAGTATAATATCCAGAACAAAATGAATACTTCATAATTTCTCATTGATTGATAGATAACATAACATTAGGGTAAATGAAAAGAAAAAAACCCATTAAAATTCTAGCAGACTCATTAATTTCAGTGACCTATCTTGGTCCCACAGAAAAGAGGAGAAAATCTATCTTTCTTTTCTTGGCTAAAAAGTGGGGGATGAAGGAGGGTAGAATCTGGGTATGGAATGGCACATATACCATTGAACAGGGTTACTTTGTTGGTTGACCTTTGCTTCATTCTTTCTTGGTTTCTTTGAATGAAGTATAATGAGAATGAATTGATTCTCTGGTTTAAAAAAAGTTTTAAAAATTATAAGAATAATCAGTTGGAGTGGGACAGTAATTCCTCTCTATCTCCTTTGCCTTTCCTACACCTGTTTCAGTCCTCCAAAAAATTACCCCAACATCTCCCTCCCAACTCACTTGTAAATCTCAAGACTTGTTTTTAAAATCCCAAAATAGTTTCTATAGATAATCCACCAAGAGCTATGAAATTTGTGTTTTATGAACCTTGATTACCTAATGCTTTTTGGTGAATCTGCCTATTGCCTGTTTTAGGGCTTATTTTGAGAACAGAAGCCAATTTTTAGGTGTCTCCAAAGGTTAGATTCCTTGAAGGGGTTGTGTGCTATAGAAGTCCCATTTGGCAAAATGGTGTCTGGTGTGGGGCTGGAACTGAATAGGCCCTTTCAAAACCAAAGGGAAGCCAAAGGTCTGTATTCTAAGTGATGTCACCCAGGTCAGCCAATATCTGGGGTGGAGGTTAGGCCCTGGAAACATCCAAAGAAGTTCAGAAGTAAAGCACGGTTGACCTTTTTGTTGTTCTTTCTTCTTAATAATGAGAGTGTGGTCTGTGGTCCAGTCCTTTATTCTTCACAGACACCATCCAAAGAAATTTGGAGTTAATCAGGTACATGAAGGACTTTTATACAAAGTGCATGAGAAAACATAGAACTTTTAAATGAATTATTTTTTCCATTCTCCTTTGCCTGCTCTGAAACTACTGACTAGTTAGTAGAACAAGGTTGACTGATTTCACTTACAACAAACAAAACACAAGCTTGCTGCTGTTGCTGCTCCTAGGTTTCTGCCAGAAAGGAACTACTCCACCCATCTCTGCCCTATTGCATGGGCCTACAAGTCTCAAGATGAATAACATAAGAGCTTTTTTGATAAGAATTTCAAAGCCTGGGAAGAGAAATGAGAAGGATGTGAGAAAACCATGAAAAACAAGTCAATGACTTGCTAAAGGAGACCCCCCC
>CM053622.1:196885150-196910954 GCA_028646595.1 Phalanger gymnotis | reverse complement strand
GAATCTTGCTAAGTGCTAAGCCCCAGGCCCAAAGCCCTATTAGGTGTAAAACCTATGTGGGTGTGGATTGATGACTGAGGTGGGGCCCAAGGTGGGGCTGGCTAAGGGGAGGTGTTAACTCCAGAGCCATGCCCTGTTGGGTGTTGACCTAGTCTATGTGGATGTGAGCCTCCCAGGGTCCTAGGGGGAGGGGCCAACTTGGGAACCAATGGGCTCTGGTCATTCAGGCGGTGCTTGATGACGCCAGGGGCTCGGCTGGGAGGAGGGCGTCTCAGCACTGTCACCACCACGGCAGCCACGAAGTGGAGCATGGTCTTGGAACAAAATGAGGGCACAAACTTCCCCCGCTGGTGCCTCGGTCTCTAGCAGCCTTTCGTAGACCTGGGACCGAAGGAGGAGGTGAGGAGGCGCCCTGAAGGCGAGCTTCTGGTGCTTGATCACTGGGTGGGATTGGAGGCTGCGAGGAGAGGCGAGCCAAGAGACAGCTACAGCCGAAGCTGAAGATAAAGCCGAAGCTGAAGATAAAGCCGAAGCCGAAGCAGGAACTGCGGAAGCAGAGCCGACCCGGCAGCAGAACTGACCCAGAAGCAGGGCCGACCTGTGTGTGGACCAAGGAGTGCCGAGCAAGGACTTGAGGCCAGTGGGTAATCTTCTTACTAGAGAGGGGAAGCATGAAAATGATTTGGCTTAATACCATCATGTTTTTCTGTAACCTACTAGTTACTCTTGTGAGGCAGACTTATTGGGCCTGGAAGCTTTTGATCAAAATATCAAAATGGGAAGGCTGGTTAGTGGGTCCGTTACTTTGGAGCCTGAATAAATGCTTTAATTCTTCTGCCTTCTACTTAGAGAATTCCTTATATCCTGAGGTTTTGAACCATTCAGACATATATATGATTCTCTTTGAAAACATAAATTCTGCCTTCACAATACATGGAGATAATAAACCATGCATACATTTTCATATTAGGCCTCTTGTTTATGTTCTCCCATGACTTCTTGACATAGAGACCAACCAGCATATTGGGAGCCTTTCTCTCTGTCTCTTGATATTGTATGGGTATGTAAGCAGTATGTTGGTTGTCTATGTGTTATCATTCACTTCTGCTGTCTGAGAAGCACATTCCATTCTGGTCACATGTATCTTTGGTGGTATCTTTTATATTACTTTTTGTGTGCAATTTTTTTCGTTAGTAATAAGGTATCATCTATTTAGACCCTAAAGCATAGATCCAACTGTGTCACACACACCCCTCAATAAGCTCCAGTGGCTCCTATCACTTCTGAGATCGAATACAAAATGCATTGTTTGGCATTCAAAGCCCTTCATAACCTAGACCTTCTCCTGCCTTTAAGTCTTTTTATACCTCTCTCTTTCTCATGTACTCTTTGATCTAGTGACACTGGCCTCCTTGTTATTCCATGAACAAAACATTCCATCTCTCATTGAGGTCATTTTCTCTGGCTGTTCTCAGTGCCTGTAATACTCTCTCTCCTTAACTACACTTACTGACTTCCCTTGGCTCCTTTTAAGAACAACTTAAATCTCGTTTTTTACAGGAAGCCTTTCCCAACCCCTCTTAATTCCAATGCCTCTCCTCTGTTATTTTTTTCAATTTCTACAGCTTGCTTTGTAAATACTAGTTTGATGTTGCCTCCCCCATTACAATGTAAGCTCCTTGAGAGCTTGCCTCTTTTTATATTCCCCAGTGTTTAACACAGTGCCTGGCACATAGTAGGTGCAACAGTGTGTATTGATTGATTGATTGACCCACCATTCATCTCTTTGTTGTTTTTTTGGATGATGACCCACAAATTTGTTGCCTTGGAGATTGTGGTATTTCCCAGTTCTCATATATATATATATCTACAAACATATACAGATATATATACACACACATACACACACATATATACATACATACACACATATACATTATATATTAGTTCTCTATATATGTGTTCTCTCTATATGTTATATTATACATATATGTCATTATATCTTATATGTAAAAATATATTTCCCAGTTCATATATGTGTACACATATATATACACATATATGAGTTCTCTATGTATACATATAGGATAACTAGAAGAATAGTGGAGCTAAAAGGATGGTTTTTTTTTGTTTCAGGCAGAAGCTTGAGGTGATTGAAAATACTGTAGACACTGCAATCCAGCATTGCAATCCAAATGAAGTCAAGCCTGTTCTTTTCCTCCTTTTCAATACTGAGACAAGCTTATTATCTACTATGTCTATCTAAGGTTTTCATGCAAGTGTACCTTTTATTCTGGCAATTGCCATTGTTTATTTTTTTTTCTGTGTGGATAGTTAGGGTTAACTATTTTGCATATATTACTAAGTGCCTATTGAACACTTCTGACCATCTTGACACTCTTCGGGTACTTCAGACACAACGTTTCCAAAATGTAACATCTTCCACACTAAGCATACCTCCCCTTCAAATTTCCTACTTTTGGTTAAAGGCATAAATAACCTCTAGGGAACCCTGATTACTGCTCTTTCCCCCAGTTGTTAGTGGATGTTCCTCCTCATATTTTCTTGTGCTTGTGTGTCTGTGTGTCTGTGTACTAATTGTATTCCTCTTTCTTTGAAGGCAGAGTCTGTTCATCTTTTTTGTTGTGTCTCTAGAACCTAGCACAGCAACATGTATTATTATAGGTACCTACTAAATGTTGGCAGAATTGAATCAAATACAGCTTCTTGCATCCTCGGGCAAAGTATAGAAAAGTCTATGAGGGAATACTATCTATATGCCTTATTACTTGGGTTCTCACAAAATATGGAAAAAAATGGGAACCTATTCTTTGGCTCCTGTCCTATATTTTCTATCTTGAGGGCACATCATATTTCCTTTATTCTTCAGATATTTTTGGTCCCTTAGATCAGTAGTCTTCAATAACATTCTTAACTTAATTATAACGTTTGTTTTAGAAGAAGTTTGATGTGAATGTGGAAAATGATATAAGGAGCTAATATAAATATGACTATAACAGCGTAGGAGAGACTATGATAGATTTTTTTTTCTCACATAGGGTTACATTATTTTCTTCAAATGTGAAGAACAATGATCATGTCTGATAGGAAAAGAAGATGAGTTAGGCCTGTGTGTACGTGGATTTTAAACTTTAGATAATTGTCATTTATGTGCCAACGAAGAGAAGCAGCAAGGTAGAGTGCAGTTCAATGTCTCCATGACTTCTGAGCAATCAGTAGCCTCAGCTTCTTCTTCTGTAAAGTGAGAGGATTGAATCAAAAAAGTCCCTTTCAGCTTTAATTTCCAATAAGTATAACTGAATTTTAAAAAGCTTGCATTTTAGAGATGGCATGATATTCTGTATGGAGCACTGAACTTGGAGCTTGAAGACGTGGTTTTGAGTTCCGGCTCTGACAATTACTAGTGTTTTAACTGTGAGCACATCATAATCTTTCTTAGATTCAGTTTCCTCATCTGTAAAAATGGAGATAATAAGTATACATATGTGTGTGTGTGTGTGTGTGTTTGTATAATTGGAGAAAGTGTCTGTATTTATATTTTATCATTTCTTTCTGTGAGAGGAGGGCAGAAGTTTAGATATAACTTCAGGGGCAAAGATTGTCAGCTCTATCCTACCCTTCCAGTATTGCTAATTGAAGCCCCAAAATAATGTTCATGACTTCAGTGCTAACTCTCATCCATGGGCAAGTTGAGAGTTAAAAGGAATTTACTCATCTTATCAATCAAATTCATGGGGGGAGGATCTTATTAAGAGGGAAGTGTAGTATTCAAAAAGTTAGACTTGAACTCAAGGACTCTGCTATGCTGGCTAGGTATGACTGTAGGTCTGACTCACAAAAGAGACAAAATTGTTCTGAGGCTTGCTCATAAAAGAGTTGACTCACAATACTACCCTCTGAGGAATAAACCACCTAGTAGATTCAGTTCAGTAGGGAAGCAGCAGATGGCAATAACATTTCAGTGGCGAAGCAGCCTAATAGCAAATTCATCAAGAAAGAGCAGATGGCAGTAAACTCTCAGTGGAGAAGCAGCAGATGGCAGCGCAACAGAGAAAGCAACACAGTAGATGACATCATTAATTATGTGAGGAAGCAGCAAGAGGCAGCTTCAAGGGGTAGAGAGGTGTTTCAGCTGGAATGCAGCCCTAGAAGTATGAGTTGTCTGGATTATGAATATCCCCTTTCTCACCAGTAATATGAAATCTGTGGGAGGCAGTATCTCTGACTGTATTCCCTTTGTTATTTCACGTGCTATTCTGTGTCCTCTAGTTTGGTCTAATTAAAAAGGACATTGCATTGAGACTTGTGAGCTGTGGTTTTGATTAGATGCTGATGCAGAGAGTACCTGGAACTTGAATGTAGGGAATACTTGGGTTAAATGATTTGTATCACACCTTGCCAAAAGAGTAAGAGGAAGGAGAAGAGATAAAAAGGTCAGGTTTCTTTAAGTCAAGGAAACTTTCTAATAAGATTTTTAAACTCTATATATCTGGAACCGAGATGGCCAAACAAATGATCCTGGAAGGTGGTTTCTGATGGATTTTAATATACCTCTGTGCAATCTGGATATCATGGTTTTTGTTCAGACTTAGATTTCTACAGTTTTTCAGCCTCGAGAGTGGGTCCAAATAAAACTTGCAAAGCATTTGCTGAATGGCACTGAAAGAACCCTAAGACATAAAACTTTCCATTCACACCCTGCCAGCTGAGAATGTTAGGAATGTCAAGAATTTTCTTTTTTACCACTTCCCTCTTTCTCAGAAACCCAATAGTAGCCTGGCCTTGTTTTGATTTCCTGCTCTTGCTTCTTTTTCATAGTCTAGGGTTTGAGGGTTGTTGCAAGGTTTCTGATTAAGTTCACAGGACAGGAGGCAGCCCTGAGAGTGGACCATAGGGATCTATCCAAGCCAAGAAAACTTAGAAGGCAAGGTTTCAGTCTCAGTGTAAGTGGGTCTCCAGGGACAGACTATTCTCTGAAAAGTGAAATGCATACCTAAGTTCCAAAGTACATTGCCAGAGAATTCTAGCTTAATTCTCTCTCATTTGTAAAGGTACAGCCCAGCTGGAGCCAGATGTTCATTCTAAGCTATCATTTATTTTCCACCACTGTTCATTTTTTACATGGAACATCAGTATGCGGAATTTTGCTCTTATAGAATTTATGATACCACAGATTTGCATTTAAGGAATTTTTGCTGAGGCTCTTTGGGTGGTCCGAATGGCTTAGAAACTTGCCTGGGGCAGTGTTGGGTCTTGGCTCTCCTCTTGCCCCTCCAATATATGTAAACTCTTGCTGGAGTAAAGCTTGGGGTAACAAAGAATGCCATTACACCATCATTTATTTGGCGATTACTACACGCCAGATATGGTGATAGGCTTTGTCCATCAGTCAGTTAATAAACATTTATCTAGGCCCTACTATGTGCCGGCCACAGTGCTGAGCACTGGGGATACAAAAAGGGGCAAAAGAGAGTCCTGTTTTAGGAAAAAAGGAGCAAAAGAAAAAAAGTTCCTGCCCTCTAGGAGTTTGCATCAGTTTGCTGGATGTAGAGCAAGAGTTATTAATGGATTGCCAAAAAGTCTGAAGATAGATTTCAGGGAGTCTATGACCCTCCATAGGAAAAAAATGTATTACATGTTTGTTTTTCCTGATTGCAACTGAAATTTAGCATTTCCTTCAATTATGAATAAAAAGAAAACCTGCCCCATTATTCTGAGAAAGAGTCCATGGGTCTTACCAGACTGCCAAAGGGGTCCGGGACAGGAAAAAGTTAAGAACCTCTAATTTAGAGAATGGAAGGAGAAAATGGAAGTTATGCTGTAACAGATGACAACTAGCTAGAGAAGGGAGAATGCAGGGCTGTGGTAAAAGTGAATTCCCACCATCATTAGGTTGGAGCTCCCCTTTTGTGTGAAAGGCCTGCTCTGATCACAGAACAAGTCATGGAAATGCTTGGGAAATCATTTAGTCCAACCACCACATTCTACAGCTGAGAGGAAATCTAGAGAGGATGCAGAGACAGCAAGTGATGGGACTGGGACAAGAACCCAGATTTTCTGACTCTTGTTTTGGGGCTCATTTTTTCTACACCCCACCACCCCATCCTGCTGTGGTAGCATAGAGAGCTGAAACAAGTGAGCCAAGGACCAAGGAGGGACAGATTGAGGGGAGTCAGAAGAGAGGGAGGGACAAAACTTTAGTACCCCTACTCTAATTTATTGGTGTGGTAATGATTTTTTTTCTTTTAAGTGTTAATAACAAAGCAATTAGAAACAGCATTTAATACTCATAAATTTGCTTAGATAACTTTAAAATGACTTAGCATTTATTTGAATACTAAGATATCTGTAATTGTAGGGTCATAGATTGAGTTAAAAGAGACATTAGAGATCTCTAAGTTCAACCTCCTTATTTTACAGCTGAAGAAACTGAGGCATGGAGGAGTTAAATGACTTGCCTGAGATCATACAGCTAATATTTGTAGGTTACTTTATGAGATGGAGACATTAGAGAATGGAGAATATAGGGTGGTATATATTAGAAGAATAGTTTTCTTTTTATTTTTTAAAATAGAGACTTAGTCTGCTGGGACAAAAGGGAAGGATTAGAGAAGAGAATGAAATGATTGAGGCTGACCTTTCCCTCCACTCCAGTCTTATTCCCTGAGGAGTATAGAAGTCAGGACTTCAGGCCTTGAAGTTCTGGAGAGAGCTGGCTGGGGGCTTGTCAGTGACTTTGGGAAGTCTCTGAGGCCCCCAGAATTTTAGGATCAGTAGTGATTTTGGAGGCATTATAGTATAAGGACAAAAGCACTGGCCTAGGGGGGCTAAGAGGCTTGAGTTAGCTTCTTTTATTTTTACATCACTTACATTTTCCATCCCTAATAATAGAGATATCCTTTATAACAAAGAATAAAAAAGAGAAAAAAGCCAAATCACCAAAAATAAACACATTGAAAAAGACTAATGTTATATCCAGTGTTCTATACCCATAGTCCTCTACTTCAGAAACAATATACGAATATGCCTCCTTATATTTCTTCTCTGGCACCAAGCTTGGTCATTACAATTTTTAAAAAATTAAACATTTATTTTTTTCTTTCATTGAAAATCTGCCTTCTTTTTCTCCTCTCTCCTTTATTCCTCCTCCATTGGGAAAGAAAGAAAAACAGAACCTCAGTTACAAACAAGCATATTCAAACAAAATAAATTTCCCCTATTGGCCATGTAAAAAATAATCTCATTCTTCACTTGGAATGCATCGCCTGTCTGTCAGGAGGCAGGTGGCATGCTTAATCACAAGTCTTGTGGAATTATGGTTGGTTATAATTTCACAGCATTCAGTTTCAGTTGTTTTGTTGTTCTCTCAATCTATATTATTGCAGTCATTGTGTATATTGCATTCCTGGTTCTGTTTATTTTGCTCTGCATCTGTTTATAGATCTTCCTATGCTTTTCCATGTTCATATTCAGCATTTTTTACAGCACAATGATATTCGATTACTTTCATGTAATGCAAGTTTAGATATTCTCCAAAGGATTTCTATTTTGTTTCCACTTGTTTGCTAATAGAAAAAAAAATGCTGCTATAAACTGGTATATGTGGGACCTCCTTTTGTCATCAACCTTCTTAGAGTATATGCCTAGTAATAGGATCTCTGGGTCAAGGAGTAAGAACATTTTTAGACTATGCTTTAAAATTTTTTATTTTATTTTTTCAATGAACTCAAATTTATTTTCTCTCCCTCTCACCTGGTCTTCAAATGAAAAAGAAAATAACTCTTGTAACAAATATGCATAATCAAATAAAACAAATTAATATGCTAGCTATTCTCAAAAATATGCATCTAAACCTATACCCTGAGTTTATCATCTCTCTCATCTAGACAATGTGATTGGAGGGGAGTGAGTAATTATAAACAAGCAGATCATTTATTTATTTTTATAAAGAACACTAAGGAAAGAACCCAAAATGTTTGTTTTAGGGGAAAAGGCTAGCATTTCAAGAATCCCTGTGGGGTTAGTTCTGAATGATTAGAAGGCGCCTGAAAATTATCTGGATGGACAGTTTACTAGGCCTTCAGGCTGTTCTGTTGTGTGCTGGTGAAGAAAAACTGCAAATTGGCATCTTTTGTTCTAGTCCTGAAATACTCGACCTTTCAAGGACAGGCTTTTTACATACTCCACGTAATTATGTTTTACTTCCAAATGGCTTTTTAATTTGATTGCTGTCACTCCCCTCTTTCCCTAAATACATTATGTCATTTTGTGTATTAATGGTACTTGGTGAACTTTATTTAATATTTGTGTTAGGTCAGAAGTGATTTCTCTTTCTAACCTACACAAAAAAATATCCTTTGGTCACAGCTGTGGATTTTGGTGGCACACCTCTTTAACTTTTGACTCATTAATAGTCCAAGTCTCCAGCAAAGAAAAATCTTTTGAGGAGGCTCCACAGCAGATTTATTTTTAAAATGATTCCATTTCCAGGAAGGAGCTGAAGAGCAATGCATTATAAACAGAGTACTCTTCAATAATTCATAAGACAGGCCCACCAATGGCCATTTAAGGGTCAGTTTATGGCTTAACCATTGTAGATGAGCTCTCTCTTTTTTTTAAAAAAAATCTATCCTTTGCTGTTCTTTCCATTTGAACTTCTATTAGGGTAGCTTCCTGAAAAGTCTACTTCATACAGTCATTACAATTGGTCATTACAATTTTTAAAAAATTAAACATTTTTTTTTCTTTCAATGAAAATCTGCCTTCTTTTTCTCCTCTCTCCTCTATTCCTCCTCCATTGGGAAAGAAAGAAAAACAGAACCTCAGTGCTTTGGGTGCCTGGATAGAATATTGCTGTGGGTGGATGCTTTTAAAAAATAGACCTTGTGTGTAACATTAGCTCAGCCAGGTTGTTTCATGTGAATCTTCTGTACTGAGCTTGATGAGAAGTGGGTTGCACAGAAATGAAATTTGATTTTCCCACTTGAAAAACAACTCTTCTAATTTTCCTTTCACATCACCAAACAGCAATGATTAACATTATTATTATTATTATTATTTATTAACACATTCTGACATTTGTATTTTCTCTGTATAGACTTTGTATCTTCTTACCTGTTTATTCTTTTCTCTTCTGCCCCATCCCCCCTCCCTCCAATAGAATATAAATTTCTTGAAGGCAGAGACTACACAAGTATTTCATTATATTACATTTTTTGCTTCCTTTGGGATGGACTCAGTCTGATTCTCCCTCTATACTTGAGGGGAATAGGCTGGCGCAAGACAGATACCCGAGGATAGTGGTTCAGTGGATAGAATGCTGCACCTGGAGTCAGGAAGACCTGACTTCAAATGTGGCCTCACATACTCAACTTACTAGTTGTGTGCTGTGCAGGGTTGTTGTAAGGATTCAATGAGATAGCTGTAAAGTACTTAGCCAAGTGCTTGGTACACAGCAGGTGTTATATAAAATGCTATTATTATTATTATTATTGTTAATTGGTATTATCCTCATTCAACAAATTCATGTTTATTGAGTGCCTAACGTGTTCCTTGCGATGCAAGGGACTGAGAACAAGCAAAGGACAAAGAATAAGTGTGCTAAACAGATTAATCCCTCTTCCAGGCCACAGCCCTTAAAGTACTTAAAGAAAACTATCCTGTCATAGGACTGTAGGATTATAGATTTTGATCGGGAAGGGACCCTTGGGGTCATTGAGTCTAAACCCCATTTTGCAGATGAGGAAATGGAAGCTGATCGAGGTTAAGGCCTAAATACCTCTAATGGGTGTATGTCATGAAACTATAAGAGTGGAGCAAGCCGACTTTAAAGACTGCTTGTCTACAGCAGAACGCATCTTTGTAGTCATATCATAGTCTGAAAAGAGCTGAGAACATGAGATCTAGGAATGCTTATTGTTTATTGATTACCCCTCTCCCTCAAATTTGCTATAACAAAATAGAAACATGTATGCTGTCCTCCAGCAAGGAGTCTCTACATGATAATATCTCATGTATGTATAATACATGATAATATGTGATAATATATTACATGATACTATCTCATGTATGTACAGTATTCTTTGACGAATGTAATCACGGAGATTGTTCCATGATCATCTCATTATTAACGTCAAGAAAAGCATAAAACATAAAGAGAAAGTGTTCACCACTGTCAGGAAAGATGTCTTGGGCAAGGTCCAAATGGAAGGGGGAGTCCTTCTAGATGGTGAACTGGAGGGGATATCTTCCAGGTCCTTCATCACTTGTGTATGATTTTGTGCTGATTGCATAAAGCCACTCCACCCAAACATTACAGAACCAGGTCCTCAATGAAATCCAAGAGTATTCAAAAGAGATTAGCTTAATAATCCATGTAGAAAAAAATGCATGAAAAAGGCCCTTAGATAGATTGTACCATGCAGCTGGATAGCTGATCCACTAAACACATATAATATACTCAATACATACATACATCTGGGATAAGTAACACAGATGGACAATGAGTGAGACTCAGAATTAAATGGAAGAAAAAGAGCAGGGTGGTTTGCATTTGGGAAATTGTGCACATCTTTTAATGATCCCAAGTGACTCCCCAGTGCAAAGACCCATCTTTTCAACATAAATGTTCTCTTGTTAATGCTCAATCGTTGTAAATCTTGGAGTAACACAAAATCTGAGTGATTAAAGTTGCAGATAACCCAGAGAGAAATAGATATTCATGTAATGAAAGCAAATGGACTATAACACAAATGTGAGGATGAATTCTGCTTGCAAAGTGGTATAAGGGATTTTCTTTTTCAGGAAAAGTTTGATTTAGAGGAATTGGTCATGTGGAATGAGAAAGGCATGACAGACAGTGCCGCATCGATATGCTTCAGTATCAAAAACACCAAGAGGAAGGTCTTCAGTACATTGGTAGGATGATCTTGAAACTGACCTGAGACCACCTAGGTGGTTCTCTGATCTCACAGAGAACTGACTGGATCAGGTCAGAGATATCTCAGGTTGATCTTCTCTGGTCAGATCATATCTGGAACATTACATTCAGTTCTAGGTAACATCTTTTAAGGAATACATTGATAAGGTGGAAATTGTCCTGAGAGAAAGCAACCAGGATGATGAGTTGTCTACAGTTCATGCTGTATAAGGGTCAGTTGAGGAAATGGGGATGAAGAGAAGACATGAAAGTGTATGTAATAGTTGTTTTCAAATGTTGGATAAATTGTCCTGTGGAGGGAATAGATGTATTCTTCTTGGCTCCACAGGGCAAGGCTAAGAGCAATGAGTGGCAACTGCAAAAAGTTAATTCAAAGTTAATCAAATTAGATTTGATTTCCAATAAAACTTCTTAATTATTGGAGCTAGGCAAAAGTGGAACAGGCTGCCTCAAGGACTAGTAATTCCCCTTACTTGTCCTGTAGGTACAGGCTGATCTGAAGTTCCTTCTGACTCCTCAGATTTCTGTAATTCTGTGACACCAGTCTTGATCTAGGATTTAACTAATCTGGTCTGGTCTGGTCTTTGTAATGCACCCTGTGGCATTTTCTCATGGCATTTGATTACTCTGACCTTGGATACCATGGCCTCTTGTTCTAAACAACAGATGATTGGAAAAAGTGAATCAGTTATAATTTATTAATATTTCCTCTATGATTGAACTTACATGACTCTTAGTTTCCCAAGGAGTGTATTGTGTGATGGATACAACATGACTTTTTGGGATCTTTAAAAGAAACACATTTTTTTTTCAGCTGCTGCCTTCATCTTCCTTTTGAAACCAAGGATAGGAAATAAATTTTATTTTGAGCCTTCAGGAAACAGATTTTACAAAATCATAAGAACTTTTCTAAGTCTTCAGTGTATAGTGTCTTCCATACTGATTGATTAGAATGACTTTAGAACACATTTAATTCTTTAAATATTGCAGCACCAGTTGTTCCACAGAGATTATTTCAGCTTTTTGTCGGCAGATCATCAAACATGCAAACAAATCAAATTAGAATGCACGAACAGGTGTGTGTTGTTAAATTCTAGAACATTATTCTTTATTCTGCAAACAAGAAAAACTATGACAGACCTTGAATCTCTCCCAGGACTGTAGAAAAATATCAGTAACTGGAATCATGGAGTTCCTGGCTTATAAAATAATGATTAATAAAATTGAGGTGCTCTCCCCCCACTCCTTTCTTCTCTCTCCCTCTCCCTTCCCCTCTTCCTCTCCTTCCTCTCCCTCCCTCCCTCCTCCTCTCCCCTCTCTTTATCTCTTTGTATCTCTCCCTTTTTCTCTCCCTTAAAATGTACAGGGTGTTCCTAAAGTCTGGACACATAGGCAAAAATGCATATTTTCAAGAAATGAAATGAATGAAATTTTCGGCAACATTTTATTTAATTGAAATATTAACAAGTAACATCTTTAATATGATTTCCATCATTTGTGATACAAAAGTTGATGTACTTTGCAAGATTCACGTGAACTCAAGGCAATAACTCCACATTTCCTATGTGTCTAGACTTTAGGAACACCCTGTATAATATGATATTAAAATAATATACTTAATATATTATTTTAATATTTTATGTATACGCACACATACATATATGTGTGTGTATATATATATATATGTATATATATATGACCTTTCTTTCCATGAGGAAGTCAGACAATCTAACAGAAATTAGTCATTTCAGCCACTAACTCTTTGCAATGGGTCTGCTATATAACTTGGATAAATTACTTAACCTGTCTGTTTCTTAGTCTGTAAAACCATTGATATGATTTTTGACCTTTCTGGATCCTGTGGGGAGTAGAAGAAGGAAGTGATTTTTAAATGTTTCCTGTTTTATAAAGCTTTGTACCCTTTCTTCAGGAACACGTGCTTTTGAATCAGCAGCTTGGTTGATTCCTTTGATTAAACTGTCTTCTGCTGACTGGTGGCACCACTCTTTGGCCCTGGACTGACCTTGGGTTGTTTGCTTTTTATCTAATTCCTCTTTTACCTTTGATACCCACCCCCCTCAACCCTCTTCCTCCCATGAGCCCCCCAGAGCTTTTGTTGAAGTAGCTTCTCTGAATTGGGCTGAAAAAAATTGTCAAAATAGAGGCTACATTTAGGGGCTTATAACCTATAAAAAATGCTTCTTGTCTATCTAGGGCACTGCAACTAGACCATGGGGAACTTCAGAACTTGTAGGAAGGAAGTATATCTTTGTTGTCTTTGTAATCCTCATGCCTGCCATGTAGTAGGCACTTAATAAATGTTTGTTAATTGATTGATTCCCATGGAGCATAGTAAACCTCCTACTGACATGTAGGAATTTTTTCTAGGAGGAAATTTTAAGATTCTAGTATGTGTATTCTTCCTCATATTTTCAGTTTTTATGGTTATTTTGAATGATGAAAAATGGTATCTACCTCCAGAAAAGGAACAGATAAGAGTTGAATGCAGATTAAAGTATACTTTTTAAAAACTTTCTTTTTCTTTTTTTGTCTGTGTTTTCTTTCACAACATGGCTAATATGGAAATATGTTTAGCATGACTTTACGTGTATAATCTATATGTAATTGCTTGCCCTCTCAGGGAGTGGGGAGAGGAGGAAGGGAGGGAGATAATTTGGAACTCAGAATTTTAAAAAACAAAAGTTGAAAGTTATTTTGACATGTAATTTTAAAAAAAATATTGAAATGTTCACATTTAAAAAAGAAAGATTCATATATTGTTTCCTAAAGGAGGGAGATTTGAACCAGTGTTCTGACAGTCTGTTAAACATTGTGGGATTTTAAGACCATGTTTTACCTCTTGTAGCCACAAAACAAAAGTAATTTAGCACTTCTCTCTGTGTACAGATTAAACAGTCTCTGCTATTTTAAAAAAATATTATTTTCTTGATGCTTTTGGCCTTTGTATTACAATCATTTCTGTACTGGTGCTGCTGGGTGGAGCAGTAGATAGAGTGCTGGGTCTGGAGGCAGGAAGATCTGAGTATAAATCTCACTTCAGACATTTATTAGCTGTGTGACCCTGGACAAGTCACTTAACCTCTGCTTCAGTTTCCTCAGCTGTAAAATGGGTATAACAATAGTACCTACCTCTTAGGGTTGTTGAGAGGATAAAATGAAATAAAATTTGTAAAGTGCTTTGCAAATCTTAAATCACTATATAAATGCTAGTTGTTATCATCATCATCATCACCACCTCCTTTTTTCCCAGGTTGATCTCTGCTATCTTTAAATAGCCACTGTAAGATATGTAACTCTAACAGGTTTGCAAATGAAATACCTTTTCTGGACCCAGTCATGCTTTTTTAAATGAGGCTAAGCAATCTCAGCGACTTCCATAGGAATTTTGCTTCATTCAGAGCTGCAGAATTGGCCCTTATTGTGTTTAAGAATACATTTTGATGAATTTATAACTGATGTCTTCCCTTTCCAAGTTGGACTCAACAGCCTTTCCTGAACTGAGACTTTGTATACAAATCTGCCAAGTGAAAAATATGACTGTCTGTATTAAAGATAGCTGTTCTCCTCTTTCTTTTAATATTTAAGTAAATTTCTTCTTGCTTCATGGAAATTTGGTATTTAAAACTGCAGCGGAAGAAAATAGATTTTGTGGTCTTCACTGGTAAAAGGAGAATGAATTTCCCTAGTTGGAGGGTTCTAGTTACCTAAAAGAAATAAGGGGAAGGTGACAGTCTTTTAATCAATAAATAGCTGTGTTGAATATTCATCAGGTTCATGGGCTCAGTACTAAAGCCTCAGGGTGATGTCCTTATAATAAAAATCTCTGGGCTGCCTTGCTTCCCTGCTCTGCCCTGCCCTGCTTTTCCTTCCCTTCCTTTCCCCTTTCCTTTCTTTTTTTCTCTTTTTTCCCTACCTTCCTTTCTCTCTCCCTCCAATTTTTTCTTCCTTTCTTCCTTCTTTTCTCCCTAATAAGAATCTTTTCACCAGTGATGTTCTTTTTAAGTCTTTTGAATGAAGTACTTTCTATTCTATGCCTTTTTAGGGTTCTTAAGACAGCCCAATGTTGTATGGAGTCAAACTAGTCTAGGAGTGTTTTTAAAGTCTCTAATCTCTGCATTCTCAATGGTTCTTCATCAAAGGTCTGGTGATACTTGGCATTCTTCTGCCACCCTATCCTAGATAGTTTATCTTTTCCCTTGCTATTATACAATTCTCTTGTCAATAATATAGGAAGGTAAAGTAAGATGGATTAAGAGCAACATAGAAAAGAAAAATCTTTTTGAAACACGACATTTAAAATGAAATTGAAATTTGGCAGTTGCCAAAGAAGAGACCGCAGGGTTTTGTAGGTATATGCAGAACACTGGGAAATGTTCAGCGAAGAGGATTTTAAAGTTATTTAATATAACTTTTGGAGAAATACCAGTGGAAACCACTATCTCAGACACATTTGGGACTAGAATCTTTCATTTGGTCTGAAACTACATTAAAAGCTTTTTTCGGTCTAATTTTATTCATTCTTCCTTAAACAGTTCCATTCATTGGCACCCATGTACTATCGGGGATCTGCGGCAGCTGTTATAGTGTATGATATCACTAAACAGGTAAGACTAGCCAAATTGAGAAATAATATCATATTTCTCCTGACTTAGTATGTTAGGAAGGCAGGAACTCACTCTCTTGGTTGAGTCTCTCAAATATACAGCAGTGGAGTTTATTAGTATGCAGCCTTGCATCGGCAGGAAGTAATGCACCTCAGGAACCAAAGTGGGCTTTTCCATATTGCTTTTATTTCCCAAAGGTCTCAGTGCAGGTAGATACACATCCTATCCGGAAATAAACGAGCAAACCGAACCTCATAGAGATTGGCTGCTTATTAACTTTAAGAAAATATTCTACTCAGAACATTTATTTGTAGATAGAACTTTGAGAGTCTTCTTGACCAAGTTTTTACTTTTGAAGGCAGAAAAGAATTCGTTTTGCAAAGGTTATAAAATTCCTCTTTTCTGTCAATGTTCCTATGGCCATTATTACAGGAAATTTATGATCTTAAAACCTAGAGGTAATATTTATGTGTGTGTATGTATATATGTATATAAATATACATATGTATATAAATTGGAGAAAGTGAAGTTATAGGATGTGCATTAATGGATCCTTGCAGCAGTTTGCTGACATTTTATTTCTCTCCTACAAATTGAATTATTTACTTCTAGTTTTGAAAGGCTGACTCAGAACACTAAGACATTAGTTTAATGACCCATCACTGTTACCATTTATGAATTTGTGCCACTTTTTGCTTCTGTGTTCTATATTCTTTGGCTCAAGGACTGGAGGGAGGGTGTGAATGAAGGGCAAAAAGAAAAAACAGACATCAGAGCACATAAGCTGTTCTTCCTATTGAAGCAAACATGAAAGGATCCCTCCATCCCAAGCAGTATATCATCAGTCCTGTTATCTGTATTTATATAGTATAAAGGATACAACTTTAGAGAAATATTAACATACGGAGAAAAGTGTTAGTAGAAAACCTTTTTACCTTTATCAGAGGTTTAATTTTGTTCTGTGAATGTTTCATATTTCCAAAGTATTATTGAAGGCTTTTCTTTTTTATATCATACTCATTTCTCAATTGCCTTCTCCCCTCCCCTCACCCCGACCTTAACATACCACCTTGTTTTATAACAACAACAAAATCCCAATAACATAAAACTGGCCAATACAGTAACCATATTTTATAACATTTTTTACTATAGTCCTCTACTTTTCTGTTGAGAAGAGGGTAGTTGTGTTGAATGTTTTGGATTGTGTGAAAGGATGAATTATATTTTCAATGATAGTTTTATATTTACATAATACAGAGAAGTAGTACTAGTCACATTAAGGGAACCACATGAAAACTCTTTCTTCATCAAACTGTAATGCACTTGTAATGACAAGAGAATGTTGGGTTTTAAAAAGATCCCAAGAAACTTTCTGATTAATTTGCTTGTACTTTTGATTTAGGATTCTTTTAATACTTTGAAGAAATGGGTGAAAGAATTAAAAGAACATGGTCCAGAAAACATTGTAATGGCCATCGCTGGAAACAAATGTGATCTCTCGGATATTAGGTAATATATATATACATATATACATATACATATGTGTATATATTTACTTATGTGGGTGCAATTATAGATTATCCCATTAATACCTATGTGCAAATTGAGAAGATTATGCCAGCAGTGCTACTTCTTAATCTTATCACTTATTTGACTAGTGTCTGATCTTTTCATTTTGGAACCTTTAGTCCAACCTGTTTATTTTAGAGATGAGGAGACTGAAGTCCATAGACATCAAGTGACTGGTCTAAGGCCATGTGGCTACTTTACTAAAGGAGCAAGGTTTCTAGACCCTTAGTTCAGTGGTCTTTCTTCTATTAATCTACCTTGAATAAACAACTCTAACTTTGAGACTGAGTTTATCAGTGGAAAAATCAAATCTGCTAAATATTGGTCGACATTTGCTGTGACGCATAACAATGACTCAATTATCTGACAGTCAGATTTAGAGCAACTTCAGATTTCCAGACATAGCTGGATACCTCGCAGGAAGACCCTGATCAACCTTAGCTATCCAAAATATAGTTATGTACTTAGAAGGAGGGGACAGAGTCTTTAAAGGATGAAAAATGTTTCTATGGACATTCTATTCATTCTGCTTCTGTGTTTTCCCCCTCATCTCACTGTCTCCTCATAAATAGCTTTAGACATTTGTAATGTGGGTTTTTAGGTCTCCTACTGAAATGAACACTAGCAGGCCTGAGTATGTAGATACCTGATGGAAGTACTCTAAAATGAATTGAAAGAGGCCAAGCTGGATGTGTAGAAAATGGTCACAGCTTCCAGCTAAGATACATCTCACTAGTGTGCCAGTTTCATTGAATAGAGACAAGGTGCTGAGAATTGTTAAGGGAGGCTGTTGAGGCTGAGCAGTCAACAGCAACAAGACTGTTCACGAAATTGCTCCTTTACCCATTGAGCAAATAAAATATCAATCTCATGTGTATTTGTACACTCTGCCCTTTGGGAATCCCAGGGACTAAAGGTGTACATATATACCTAGAAACAAATACACTTTGTGTCTGTGTGCATTTTATAAATAGCAGAGGTAAACAGAGTTAAGTGATTTGTCCAGGATCACACACCTAGTAAGTGTCAGGGGCTGGATTTGAACTCATGAGTCTTGCTGATTTCAAGCCCAGTGCCCTATACCCTGCACCACCTAGCTGCTGTCTTACAGCTAGCTTTATCTTTTTGCAGGTGCAGGACTCTTAAATTATAGAAAACTGCCTGTATGAAAATTATAATCAATTATTGCATGACATGCAGTTGAAAATCCATAGAAAGAGGAAGCAAATTTGTCCAAGCCAAAAAGGCCATGATTTCCCACTACATCCAGGGCCATCTTCAGTTGTTCTGATCTATATCTTGCCACTGGACCCAGATGGCTTTGGAGGAGAATGTGAGATTGGTGACTTTGCACAGCCCTCTCTCACTTAAATCCAGTTCAGTTGCAAATCATGGCATCACCTTCCTGTGTCCTGGTCCTCTTTGAGAGTGACGGACAAACAACTATAACAATTTTATAAATGCCTATGAACAACAATAACAAAAAAATCATGTTGGGACTAATATTTTACAAACAATAAATGTACTTTATTCAAGTACATCCTATAGCATTCTTCCTGTTCACTACGAAATTCTTAGAAAAAAACCATCTAGGAATATTACTTATATTTTTTCACCAAGGTCTATTAATCTCAAAATCTGACAGCTTTTTCTCAGGCCTTATGTTTCTTGACATCCCTAAAGCATTTGACACCATTGATCACCCTCTCCTCCTAGAAATCATCTCCTCCTTGGCTTTTCATGATCTGCTGTCTTCTGGTCCTTCTCTTACTTGTGTGGAAGTTTTCTTTCACTCTCTTTTGTGGGATCATTATCTCTGCTCAGCTCTGTGTGCATGGCTGTACCGCAGGGTGCCATCCTGGGACCTCTTCCGTATCTGTTCTTTCAGTGATCTCATTGGTTCCCATCAGTTATATCTAGGCCACTGATTCCCAGATCTATATATCCAGCCCCAGTCTTTTTCTTGAACTCCACCCCCTTATCACCAGCTGTCTATGGGACATCTCCAAATGGATGTCACACAGGATCTCAAACTCATGATGCCCAAAACAATGCATTTCCCTTCCTCCAAATTCTCCTTCTTCCCTAATTTCTCTATTTCTGTTGAGAGCATAATTGTCCTAGGTTGAAAACTACGGAGTTTCATCCTCAACACTTCTCTTTTCTCAAATTATTCACATTCTCATATCCATCAGAGGCAACCAGGTGGCGTTGTGGATAGAGTGCTGGGCCTGGGGTCAGGAAGACCTGAGTTCCAATCCTCAGACACTTACTAGCTGTGTGACCCTGAACAAATAATTTAACTGATGTTTGCCTCACTTTCCTTAGCTGTAAAATGGGGATAATAACAGCACCTACCTCTCAGGGCTGTTGTAAGGATCAAATGAGATAATATTTATAAAAAACATATAGCACAAGGACTGGCATTTAGTGGGTGCTATATAAATGCTTATTGCCTTCTATTATGGGTTGTCAAGTCTCTTGATCCTACCTCCATAATGTACTTCAAATCTGTTATCCATTCCTCCTCCTATTTCTATCTCTCTCTGTCTCTCTGTCTCTGTCTCTCTGTCTCTGTCTCTCTCCCTTTGTCTCTGTCTCTGTCTCTCTCTGTCATCACATAGCCCTCACCCTAATTCATGTCCTCATCTTCTCTTGTTTCAACAATAACCACTAATTGGTCTCTCTACCTCTAGTCTTTCCCAGTTCTTTAATGCATCCTCCACGTAGCTTCTAGTGATCTTCCCAAAGCACAATTTTGACCAGTTCACTGACCTGCCTGAGAACCCTACTGGCTCCTTCTTTCATCTAGGATAACATGTAAATGCCTCTGTTTGGCTTTTAAAGGCCTTTATGGTCTGTTTCCAACCTACCTTTCCATGCTTATTACACATTACTCTCCTTCACGAACTGTATATTCCAGCCAAGCTGGGCTGTAGTTCATTCCACATAAGATGATAGTATATCCTCTCTCCATACATTTGTACAGGCTGTCTGAAATGTGGTCCTTTCTCTTCTCCACATCTTAGAATCCTTTGTTTCTTTCAAACTCAGCTCAACTGCCATTTTATATAGTAAGACTATCTGGATTCACTCCAGTTCCTAGTACCTTCTCACAAGAAATTATTTTGTATATTTTGCATATACATTATTCCTACCCCTCCTGCCTTCTATAGAATTACATTTCTTGAGGTTACAAGCAGTTTTATTATTTTTTCTTTGTATCCCCAGCATCTAGCAAAGTGCCTGGCCACTTTAATAAAGGATTGTTGAATTTGAAATTCAATAAAGCGATAAGGTCAGCAGCACTGCTGCATGTCTCCATGACCTTGATCAGCTCCTCCTGCCTTTTAAAGACTCAAACTAATTGATAGTAGAACATCTATTCCTTGAGGGTATCAGGGTCAGCGTCAGACCTCAGGCTTGATTTTTTTTTCTATTTTCTTCAAAGAGTCAGAGAAACAGGAAGGGCTTTCAAGCTTTGTTATGCAAATGAGATTGGGTGAAACCCAAGCTAGAGTCAGGAATCTGGAGGCAAAACAATCAAATAAGGAATATACATTGTGAGAAATAGAGGTATTCAATAAAAAAAAAACACAGCGAATATGTGTGTGTGTGCGTGTGTGTGTGTATTCACATACATACATATGGCAAAAAAAGAACTCTTAAGGTGTGGTAGAGGTTATTTTTTTTGTTACACTTTAATAGTAACACAAACATTAGCCTCATCTTTAAGTGTGAAATACAGCAAAATTTGTATGGCAGGTATATTTTAATATAAACAAATCTGATAGATTTATATCAAGGATAATTAGAAGGGTCTCTTTACTTTATAAAAAAGGTTAGAGATGCATTGTAGTATAGTGGAAAAAGCATGAGACTTTAAGGCAAGCACCTCAAATTCAAGTATTGGCTCTGCTTTTTATTACCTTTGTGACCTTGGCCAAGTCACTACCTCTCTCTGGGCTTCAGTTTCCTAATCTATAAAGATGAAAGGGTTGAACAAATTAATCTCTTAAGGCCCCTTCCAACATTAAGTCTAGAATTTGTGATAAGATTTCTTTAGATAGCAAGCTCTTAGAATGTTTCAATTTACACAAAACTATGTAACTTTGTTGTTTTTTTTTCTTTTGTGCTTGACCTGTCCCTCAGAATTTTACATTTGGACTACATATATCTAACCCTTGACCCTGCGACACCCTAAGGAGTTAGCAGCTCTTAACTTCTCTCTCAGCACCTCTCTGGTAATGTCATTGTTATGGAGGTTCTCTCCCCTGACTCAGATTATAGACTCTTTGTAAATTGATAGATGGAATCCCAGAACTGCTGAGGCTGAAACAGTTCATTACCTTGAGGCTTGCCTGGTGACAAACCCTTTAAACTTAACCTTGGGGGAAAAAAAAACATACAGTCTGTAAGTAAGGCCCAGCAATTAGTAAATTGACGAATTAGGATCATGTTTACACATCCATGATCCATCATAATCATTGGTTCCTTGAACTGTGATGTGCATAATTTATCATTACTGATATATACATATAATAGTAATATTAACAATAATAATAACTAGCATTTATATAGTGTTTTAAGGTTTCCAGAATGCTTTACAAATATTATCTCATTTGATCCCAGCAACAACCCTGCGAAATAGGTACTATTGTTATTCTCATTTTACAGATTAGGAAACAGACAGAAAGAGGTTAAATTAACTTGCCCAAGGTGAAACAGTAAGGCAAGTAATAACAATGTAGATAATAATTGTCAAAATGCCTATGTCATTCTGTATCGCAAAGTATGCAAGACTCTCCACAAAGAAGGTAGAAGAAGTAAACCATTTATTCAGACACCAGAGAACCATATCCTATAACCAAATGTTTGGTTCCCACAGCCAGTCAGCCTACTTCATCATAACAACAAGGAACTTAAAACACCACATCACAGCCTGGAAACTCACCATCCCAAAACCTCTCTGACCTCCTGCTAGGTTCTCCCCAAAACAAACTAACAGTACAGCTAAGTCAGCTTTTTCAGTTCTAACAATCACGAGGGCAGCCATTAGCAGCCACCAGCAGCTATAATCTCTCTCTCTCTTGCTCTCTCTCTTTCTCTTTCAGCATTTTCTGTGACATAACTTCTTTTTCCTGTCAGGAAGCTCCTCCCACCATGTAACTTAGGTTTCCTGTGACATAAGCAGGTCACATGGCCTATTAATGGGTGGGAAAGATCTTCAAATCTAATTGCTACTACACAAGGTCACACAGCCATCAAATTTGTTAACTCATCTCCCTAATACCAACTCTAGCACTCTGTCTACCGTGCCACCTAACTATACATATATTTCATTGTGTTTCATTAGAGAACAACTGTGCCAGAAGTAACCTAGGGCATATAATTATTTCTTCATTAAATTTGTGAAGTTTTGAATCCCCTTAACTCCTTCCCTAAGTAATTAGTTGTTTTGTCTGCTAAGTGGTTTCAATTCAACTAATGTTTGTGAAGTATAGTAAAGTGTCTATTTTATATTTACCCTTCTGAATGTAAGCTCCATGAACTCTCGTTTTCATGTCTTTTCTTCTCTTTATAGATTGTAATCAGTACTGCAAAACAGGTATAAACAAAAATGATTTGAAACTATAAAGAAAGGAGAAATAGATTTTTGTTAGGGGGATTAACAAAGCTTCATAGAAAGAGATGGTGTTTAAAGAAGGCCTTGAAGTATATGTTTTCCACAGGCAGAGATAAAGGTTGAGGAAGACATCCAGGGAGAGAGAGAAAGACAAAGTCAGAGAAAGCATAAAGGACGATTTTTCAGAAAGGTGGTCCTCAGCTATAAAATAATCATTCTTCAAATTAGAATAAGACCCTAATTAATTGTTGAGCTGCCATTCCCAGAATCCTAAGAAGGATTGTAACTCTCTTGGGATTATAATTAAACTACATACTCATAATTTTCCCTTTACAGATGGGGTGAGTATATTGCAGAATTATTCCTTTCCCTATCACTCCATATGAGAATGTGTTTTATTTTGACATTTGACATTTGATCTTTTTTTTTTTTACTGGTATGGTCCTGGATAGAGTTCTGGGGAATTTGTTATTACACAGAACTGTCAGCTATGACCCTTCTGGAATCTAATGTGACTTTAGTCCATTACTTGATATGGCATCTGTCACCCTTGCCACTCAGAGATTCATGAAAATGTGTGACATATCACAGAGAGATCTCTACCTACCTAGTGTTCATTCAGCAGGAATAGGAATTAACATCAACATCCTTCTCTGTCAGAAGGGAGAGTGAATTACAGACTCACCTGACTATGTAATAATGCCTTTTAAAACTAAATTCTCCTTTCACTTATGGCATAGTGCTGCCCAGTTTAACCAATCCAACAACCATATATTAAATGCCTACTATGTGTAATGCACCAGACCAGGCACTGGGGAATACAGTGACCAAACAAAACAACAAAACAAACCAGTCCTTGCTCCCTAGAAGCTTAAATTCCATTTGGGTTATACAAGATATAAATGAATTGCTAGATATATGAGTATTTGAGGCTAGAAAGAGCACTACCACCATGTATTTAGTTGGTATTGTTATCTCTGCCACCTGTACTAGTTGAGGTGATCCCTTTGGTCAGACAAGATGAATTCTTCATGTTCTGCATGGCATACTTGTACAGTTAAATCAAGCATTCCAAGTGAAGCAAAACTTCTACCTGTAACTCAATATTAGAGGTAGGCCTAGATCATCTCTTAAGACTTGAGGCATGATGTATGTTGTCAAAACGTGTGCACCAGCTTATCCCTGAAACAATGAAACATAGAGCACCCTTGCTCTGGAGAGGAGTTTATAGGGGCTCAGACAGAATAGAAGTTTGAAGATGCCTTTATCCAGTCTCATAGGCTAGCTGCCTCACTAAATAAATATGTAATAAAGAAGCAAATAATGAATTTGCATCGCTTCTATTCCCTTGGTTATTTTGGCTTGCAGGAATGTTGGAATCCAATTCCCATAAATACCATGACAGACAGTACACAGTGCTCCAGGTTTTGCTAATCCATATATGATTAAACTAAAATTAAATAAACACTGAAGAATAGGCCTCTCATACACACACTTAACACCATTTGACAAATTGCTCTGTTTCTTTGGGATTTCAAAAACCTCATGTCAAGTCGTGGAGTGTTGGTTTTTAATAACAACTACAGATACCATGTAATAGTTTATGTAGCCCTGGGTCTTCGCCAGAGTTTTGGGTTTCTTTCAGAGCACTGCTGTCTTTACTATAATTCAAAACCAGCTGGCTCATCTATAATTCTCGGGATAGTTTCTTTTATTTACTTTGGGATCATCTAATAGTTTTAAATGAGTAAAGCTTTAAAAGTTGACATGCTTCAGATATTGTGAGGTTTCCTATTTATTGGACTTTGAGGACAGGGGCTTGTCTACATTTTTATGAAAATCAGCCTACCATTGCAGCGATGGGTAAAGAAGTGGGTAGCAGTAGAGATGGCCCTATAAAAGAGCTAACATAATTCTTATGCTGGCAGCTCATAGAAGATAATGTCTGTGAGCAAAGGGGGCGAGTTAATAAAATAGAAGCTAGATAGCTCAGAGACATTTTGTTAGTCAAAATAATGAAGACTGGTTTAGGGAGAGTAGCAAATGTGCTGGCGTGAATGAGTATGGTATGTGTGTAAGATATTAAAGAGACTAGTCTGTCTAAAGATTTGTGTTGGGAAGTATAAAATAATACAGTTGAAAATGTGACTTCCCGGATAGAAAAGGTAGATTTGGGACAAGCAGTTGAAAGACAGGTGGAAGAATTTGGACTTCAGTAGATTAGGCAGACATTTTAAGTTCTTGAGCTGGAAAAGGAAAACTAGAAGTGCTAAGTAGCAGGGATCAGAGAGACTAGAGGCAATAACTCTAGGTTAAAAATCAACAATTAAGAGGGGGCGGAGCCAAGATGGCAGCTGGAAAGCAGTAACTGGCGTGAACTCCCCACCAAGTCCTTCCAAAAACCTATAAAAAATGGTTCTGAACCAATTCTAGAACTGCAGAACCCACAAAGTGGCAGACGGAAGCAGGGCTCCAGCCCAGGACAGCCTGGATGGTCTCGGGGTAAGGTCGAGACCAGGAGCCCAGCGGAGAGTACCCTAGCGTGCTGAATTACTGAGCTGTGGCATGTACCAGACCTCACAACCCACAAACAGCAAAGACAACAGAGAAGGTTAGTGGGAAAAGCTGCAGGACTAGACGGAGTTTGCGGTTCAGCCACCGCCCCTGGGGCAGTGGAAGCGGGGCAGCTTTAGAACTTCAGCTGCAGTTGCTTCTGGCCCTAGGCCCACCTGGTGGGAGGAATTAAGTGGCTGATTAGAGCAGGAGTGCAGAGTCTGCTGAAGATTTAAGCCCAGTCCAGGTAGGGGGTTCTTGGGGGAGGAGGAGTGCTGGTGAGGCAGCGCATCCACCCAAGCATGGAACATAGAACTCTTTAGTCTACAAGCAGTCATACTCCGCTGAAAAACTCAAGGTTAAGTAAGTTGGCTGGGAACATGGCCAGGTGGTGAAAACACACTCAGATTCAGTCTCAGACTCTGGAATCCTTCTTTGGTGACAAAGAAGACCAAAACACACAGTCAGAAG
>CM053622.1:196798734-196884650 GCA_028646595.1 Phalanger gymnotis | reverse complement strand
TCTTACCCCACAGGAAAGAAGGAGGATGAAGATAAAAAAAGGGGGGATGATAGAAGGGAGGGCAGATGGGGGTGGAGGTAATTAAAAACAAACACTTTCGAAAAGGGACAGGGTCAAGGGAGAAAATTCAATAAAGGGGGATAGGTTAGGAAGAAGCAAAATATAGTTAGTCTTTCACAACATGAGTATTGTGGAAGGGTTATACATAATGATATGCATGAGTCATGTTGAATTGCTTGACTTCTTAGGGAGGGTGGATGGGAAGGGAAGAGGGGAGAGAATTTGGAACTCAAGGTTTTAAAAAAATAGATGTTCAAAAGTAAGAAAGTTTTTTTTCTCTCTCATGCAACTAGAAAATAAGATGCACAGGCAATGGGGCATAGAGATTTATCTTGCCCTACAAGAAAGTAAGGGAAAGGGGCATGGGAGGGGAATGGAGTGATAGAAGGGAGGGCAGACTGGGGAATAGGGCAACCAGAGTGTACGCCATCTTGGAGTGGGGGGGGGGTGGAAATGGGGAGAAAATTTGTAATTCAAACGCCTGTGAAAATCAATGCTGAAAACTAAACATATTAAAAATAAATTAAAATAAAGATTAAAAAAAACAAAAAAAATTTAAAAAAAATCAACAATTAACAAATATTTATTGGGATTTAGTTTGCACTACAATGACCTGACAAGTCAGAAGGAGAGCATAGAGATATTACTACTACAACTTGTAATTTTCATTTAACTTTACTATCATGAGTCTTTTATAATTTATGTTCACTACATCCCTGTGAAGTAGGTAGGTAGATTATCTCCATAGTCTAAAAAAAGAGCTAGTCGGCACATTGGATCAGAGTGCTAGACCTGGAGTCAGGAAGACCTGAGTTCAAATTCAGCCTTTAACACTTCCTGGCTGTATGACCCTGGGCAAGTCATTTAACCCATCTGCCTCAGTTGTAAAATGAGGATAATAATAGCACCCATCTTCCAGGGTTATTTAAAGATCTAATAATAATAGCTAATATTTATATAACATCTACTATGTGCCAGCCACTGTGTTAAGTGCTTTACAAATATCTCAAGGTAATATTTGTAAAGCATATTATAAACTTTAAAGCATTATATAAAGGATAGCTAAAATAAAATTAAAAAAAACAACTCTAGATTATGCCACTTTGGAACCTAGATGTTAAAATTTTCCTGTGCAATTTGGACATAGGAACCAGAGGAAGGGGAAAGGGAGAACTGTCAGGATTTGGGATTTTGCAATCCAGACATTGTTTTGAATCTGGTAACTCCCTATTGCCTCCAGGATGAAATATAAGCTCCTGTCTGGTACTGAAAGCCCTTCACAATCTAGTTTCTGCCTGCCTTTTCAGACTTATTGGGTGCAGTCTGCATTCTAGCTAGACTGTTTGATTGACTTTTCTTCAGGAACATGGTACCATCCTTCCTCTTCATGCCTTTACTGAGGCTGAGCCCTCTCCTGTGCCTGGAATGCACCTGATCTTCCTCTCTGATGCCTCTTAGAATCCTTTGTCCTCTTCCAAGTTCAATTCATGTTCTTCCTAAATGAAGCTTCCTCTGATACTCACCAGAAATTACTGCATATTTACTTGTTATTTTTAACTTTAATTAAGACTTTACTGTTTGTATTTACTTATTATATTTTATGTTTTCTTATATGTAAAAATGCTGTTCTCTTAAAGTAATTTCATTTCATTTTTTTCTTTGTATTCCCAGAACAGAGCACAGTTCCTGGAACATTATAGATGCCTAATAGATTCTTGTTGCTTAATTCTTGCAACAGACGAAGACTAAAGTTAGAATTGCCAGATAGCTCATTAAATCTATAATTTGTAGGCAGACTTTGGAAAATGGAATGGAGCCTATTCAGTAGTTAATTTTTCTGCATTGATTATGAACATTGTATATCCAACATTCAACCCAACCTCAGAAGTGATCATTAGGAACTTTAATACTTTTTGGTGTCCTACAAACTTTCAGAATTGGAAATGCAGGATGGTAAAAACCCAAGATGAATCCAGATCAAATATTTAATAATTCTCAAACATAACAAACAAATGCTAAGACTATCAAAGATCAGCAAAATTCTGATTGAAATATCAAATTATTGGAGTGTCAGAATCAAACACTGATCTTTTCCTAAGGTCCTTTCTTATGAGTATAGCAGACTCCATTCATTGAGCGAACTCTAGACTCCATTCATGGAATGCACTCTAGACTCCATTTATAGCATGCATTCCCTCTTTACTTCTGTTTCAAAGAATATATGGTTTCATCAAAGGTCAATTAAAATTCCACTCCTTGCATAAATCCTTTTTGGATCCCTCCCTCACAAATTCTATTGCCTTCCACCTAAAAAATTATCTTTATTTATTTGGTATATATTTGGCACACACTAATATGTGTGTTTGCTATCTCCCACGATAGAATGTGAGCTCCTTGAGGGCAAGGACTGTTTAATTTTTGTATTCTCTCCTAAAACAATGCCAGGCCCTTAATTGATGTTTATTAATTTATTGATAGATACTAATTTTTGCTGACATGTCTTGCATGGAAAAGCAGTTTATATGAGGTCATTCAACAACAGTTGGTAACATGTTGGACTACAAGGAGGTTGTCTTTTGCTGGTAGTTGATGCCAAGAGACTGAAGTAGGTGACTACACATCTTCTGGTTAATCATGAAAGTGGAGAGAGCAAAAAGGAAGGTCAAGGCCCCTTAAGAGGACTGAGTCTCTTCCTCAACCAGGCCCACAGATGGCAGATCATTAGGGTCATAGGCTTTCAGTTTTAGAAGGGACTTGAGAGATCATCTGGTCCATACCTTTGGTCCAGACTGAAGAAGTCCATAGAGGTTAAGTGATTTGCCCAGGGTCACACAGATAGTTAAGTAGAAAAGGCAATATTTGAACTCAGGTATGGCCAACACTCCATCCAATCTGATGGCAGACAAAATGTGGCTTTCAAAAGTGTCTCTTAACATAGTGTTACTGAGGATCAGCTTTAGATAGAGGAAGTTTTTCCAGAAGAGCAAGTATTCATTTTCCTTTTAATCTGCATGCTGCCCTGAGTTTCACTGGAGTTTCTATTATGAATTCCAGGTATCCCAGGGATCATTTTCAAGCGCTGCATTTTTCCAGATGTTTGGACTCCTAGCTCAGAGTCTCATCATCAGATAGTGGGCTGAAATAGGAAGAGGAGCCATAAGAAAGGTCTACAAGGGATGAGCCCCAAAGAGTGAGGGAGAAAAGGTATAACTCAATTCCTGAGATGTGGACCTGAGCAGTTCTTCCTAAGCCTCTTTCCTAGATGTTACCTTCACTTTCCTTAATAAAAAAAATTTTTAAACCCTTTTATTGATGACTTGTCTTTATATTATAGTCATCTGCCCCTCCCCAGCCATGATCAAACCCTTACTTGTGACAAAGAAAAACAGTTAAGCAAAAACATCTGGTACAAAAACCTCATCTGACAAGGCATACAGTCTTTTGCCCTAGTAATCCCTCACCTCTCTGCTGTGAGGGATGGAGCATATTTTGGTATCTCTTCTTTACACGACCTTCTTTGGTTATCTTCATTTTCTGCCCAGAGATAGGGTATGAATCCTATTATTAAAAGCAATGCTCAAAGGCCTTGTTCCTTATGAACTTTTCTTTATGTCAGTTCCTTGGGGGAAGGGATTGTTTTGCTCTTTGTATTCCCAAGCCTAGTGTAATGCTTTGTTCCTCATAGATACTTAATATCTATTTGTTGAATTCAAAGAAAAAAATAAAAATCTTTTCTTCTCTGGGAACTAGGGTCTTCTTTCAGACCTGGGGTATTTTTCCATGAGAAAACACTCAGTCTAAGTCTATGGCGTGAACTTGACACTGCTTGCTTAAACTTGACACTGTAGCTTTGGCTGCAGGTAAATAGTAGCTCCAGGTCCACATGATTAAGCAGGCAGGGTCTCATGGGAACAGGTTCTCACTCCCATGATAGAGATGTTGAGTGGATTAGCTACAGGGTTCTATATATAGGCTAAGTATAATTGGGTCTTTTGGTATAAATGTAGTAATTATTTACTAGCTTAAAAAGTTCTTTCTGGTCTTTGTTCTTCCTCATAGGTAAATTTCATCTAGCATCAGTAAAAGTTTATTTTTAAACATACATGTTGCTGCTTCAAAACTGTCTTTTAAGAGTTCACTTCATCTGTGTTACACAAATATCTTGGATATTTAGAGAAAACATAAGAGGTAATGGGAGCATAACAAACTCTCATTATCCACTTCAGTGGCTGTCCTTGGTATCAGGGAAGGCTATAAGAATCTGCTTCCTCACACACAACAGCCTTCACACGCATCCCACAGCTTGCCTCTGCAGGATTTTGATGGAGTGTTGTGAATATTTCCCATCATTTTTGGCCCAGATACTTTAAACACGTGGGATGGTGGTGGCAAAAACTATTCCACCAGACATTTAACCATCATGTACTGCTCACTGTTGCCATGCTACGATATTGCCAGCTTATTTGCCATTTTAACCCTGACCTTGGATAGGGGCCATGACAGTGGGAAGAGAGTTAAGAGGGAGGAAAACTTTTTCCTTTTTTTTGAATGGTAAATGTCAGTTTCCCAGAGTATGGCCAATTTTGAAATTTCTGTATGTCGTTTATATTTTAGGGGCTTTTAGAAACAGATTTTTTAATACAATGCGTGTGTGAAAAAACATACCTTCCTGTGTTTTGGGGCAATAGGGGAAGAATTCAGAAGATCATATTGACTTTGTTACTGTAAAAACGTCCCCTGACATACGTTTATTTCATCCTGCCCTAGATGTAGCCGACCTTTCTGAGGTGTTACTTCATATGTGTAAAATTATAAAGCAGGCGTAGGGAGGGCCTAGGTGACCTCTGACATGCCAGTTTCATTATCAGAATCATTCTGTGATTCTAAGTGTAATGATATTTTTAGCCTGAATCTTGAGAAGTATGACCTGTGTTACTAATTAGGGGAGCCTCAGAGGACATCTGGAATAGTTCTGTTTTAATGGTTAAGCTGGGAAAGGGCTTGGAATGCAACCTCCTTCTGAAAGGGAACCGTAATCACCAAAACTCCCATTCTCATAAACAGCTTATGGGACTATAGGATTTAATGTTAACCTACATTTATATGGTGTTTTAAAGTATACAAAGTACTTTACATACATTCCCTCATTAGTTCCTGAAAACAACCCTGTTAGGAAAGTCCTGCAGGTATTTCTGTCCTTATTTTAGCACTTGAAGGTGCCTTAGTGATAATCTAATAAAAATAACAGCTGATATTTGTATAGCAGCTGAAAGCTTGCTAAACACTACACGCATTATATCATTTAATCCTTCTAAATCTTTGAGTTAAGAACCATTATTTTCCTCATTTTACAGAGGAAATGGAGGTAAAAGAGGTTAAGTGACTTGCCTGTGGTCATATAATTAATAAGTATAAGAGTTAGGACAGAAGCCCAGTACTTGCCACTACGCCATCTTGACTTTCTACAGGGTGTCCCTAAAGTCTGGACACATAGGCAAAAATGCATATTTTGAAATATTTGGAATATTAACAGACCTTAGCCCCCTTGACTTCTTTTTCTGGGGTATGCTAAAGGAGAAGGTGTACTCAGTGAAAATCATGGATGCAACATATTTGATTGAACTCATAGTCAATGTGCTAAAATTGACAGCAATGTGGAGCTATTGCATCGAGTTCACATGAATCTTGCAAAGCGCATCAACCTTTGCCTCACAAATGATGGAAATCATGCTGAAGATGTTATTTGTTAATATTCCAATTAAATAAAATGTTGTTGAAAATTTTATTCATTTCATTTCTTGAAAATACGCATTTTTGCCTATGTGTCCAGACTTTAGGAACACCCTGTAGTATGACTCCTGCATCTTACAGATGATGAAACTGGTTCCTAGAGAGGGGAAGTAATATACCTAAGACCACATGGAGAGTTAGTAACAAAGCCTGACTTTGAAGAAAGGTCACAGGGTCAATTATAGATTTAGATTTGGAAGGGGCCTTAGAAGATGGGCTCATTGCACAGCAAGGGTAAGGGACGACAGGTGGACGGCGAAAGTGCCTCACTCGTCTCTTCACAATGACTAGAGAAAGTGAAGAAGGCCTACAACAAGTTGGGTGGACTCCCTATAATGGACTTAGAGTTGGATGTGGATAACAATCAATCACTAAGCATTTTCCAGCTTTCATTATTGGAATCATTCTGTGATTGTAAACATAATGATATTTAGCTCCCCACTTTTAGCTTGAATCTTAAGAACAGTATGACCTGTGTTACTGATTAGGGGAGATTCAGAGGATGTCTAGTTCTGTTTTTAGCACCTATGATGTACCGGGCACTGTGCCAACTGTGGGAATACAAAGAAATGTAAAAACATAGTTTCTACTCTCAAGGAGCTCATGCTCTGGTGGGGAAGACAATATGCAAACAACTATGTACAGATGAGAAATATACAGAGTAGGTGGAAGGTAATCTCAGAGGGAGTCACTCCCAGTTGGTGGGCTCAGGAAAGGCCTCCTGCATAGGATGAGATTTGAATTGAGTCTTGAGTTGCAGAAGATGGACAGGCATAGATGGGTTCCAATGAACATCATTGGAAGAAAGACTCAGTTGAAGAGATCCCAGATCCATTTGAGTCTCTGACTATCAGGACTGAATGAGTCAAGATTATTGATCTGAATGGCAGCACCTGAACTGTGGGTCTCTTAAGTAATCCAGGATCATCTAACATCTAGTGCTAGAAGGGTCTAAAGACCAGCCAACTCTCTTTTTAGAGAGGAGGAAACTGAAACCCAAAGAGTTTATTTGATTTAACTAAAGGCATGTTGAGTTCTCTTGGGTAATGGAGCAATAGAGCCATTATTCAAACCCAGATTTCCTGACTTTAAATTTATGTTCTTTGTACTCTACAAATGCTGTTGGAGGTAGAAAAATTCCTTGCCTTAGAGCAGGAATTCTTGACCTGTCATCTGTGAACTTGAGCTTAAAAAATATGTATTTCATATATCTTTATGCCATTGGTTTCCTTTTGTATTCTGTGTTTAAATTAAGACATTTAAATGAAAGCATTTAAATATGTTATTTTGAGAAGGGGTCTCAATTTTAAAAAAATTTCCAGATGTCTGCTAGATATACCATCTGAATGTTTCACCAGCATCTCAAACTGAATATTACCAAAACTGAACTTACCACCTTACCCTCAACACTTGACCCCGCCCCTAATGTTGCTCTTTTTATTTAAGGCATGATCATCCTCCCCAGGACCAAGTCTCATAATCTCAAAGTCGTTTTTTGACTCTTCCCTTTCTTTCATTTCCCATATCCACTTCAGCTTTGGCTATTTTTTTTTTTAGCCATGCCTTCCTTTCCATTTCTGCCACAATATGTCTACTTTCATCCTTCATAACATCTTGCCTTAACGATTGGCTTAATGCCTCCAACCTATTCCTTCTCTAATGCATCCTTACTTCACATCACTGCCTGTAAAATCTTTCTAACATTTTGTCAGTCTTCTACTCAGAAAACTTTATTGACTCTCTATTAACTACAAAATAAAAAGGCAACTAGGTGGTGCAGTGGATAGGGAGTTGGGAAGACCCAAGTTAAAATCGGCCTCAGACATTTACTTCTCGGTGTGATCTTGAGGAAGTTACCTAACCATGCTCTGCCTCGGTTTTCTTAACTGTAAAACGGGGCCTATAATACCACTTCCCGCCCAAGGTTGTTGTCAGGATCAAATGAGATAATATGTACAAAGCACTTAGAACATAATAGCTTGGCACGTAGTAGGTGCTATGTAAATGTTGGCTATTATTATTAAATATAAACTCCCAATCTTGATATTTATGGCTTTTTGTGATCGGGCTCCAACTTATTTTTCTAGCCTTATATTAAACTCCTTCATGTGCCCCATGTTCCATCCTCACTTGGTTATTCTCTGACTCTTGTTCTTTTCCTTTTCTGTTCTGACTCTATACTTTTGCTTATGCCTCCCTGTAATGTTAAGGGAGGGGGGGCATATAGCCCTGCCCATAAATAGGCCTCATGTGGAGTCCATTAAGGGAAGCATGCTTATAGGAAGGCTTGCACACCTTTTGTTAATAAACTAATTAGAAAATGAGTCAGGTTGTGATGCCTTCTGGCTCTGAGCCTGTTAGCTGAAAGAGTATATATTTTGGAGACGTGAGCTTTTGCTTTTGGGGCTTGCTTATGAAAAAGATGTTGTGATTCCCTGGTCAAGACTCTGAGTGGCAGTATGTTCAGGACTCCTCAGAGGTAAAGGCTCTCTCGATTCATTGGTGGATGTACAGCTTTGATTCAGGCAGTAGAGCCCTGTTGGTCTCTATTTCTCTTTGTATTTTTTTCTGTGTAATTAAAGAAGATCACTGCCCCCTTTTAAGTTGTTTTCCTTAATAAAGCAAATCTAACAACCTGCACTAGCAGCCATCCTGGGTATGCCAGTGTGATTGCCGTTACACTTCCTCCTGCCCCTATTTCTTTACGACATTACCTTTCCTAGCCATCATCAGGCCCATCTGTTGGAATCTCCCCTTTTCTTTAAGGACTGACTCAGTCGTCACCTCCTCTGTGAACCCTTCCCTAATCACAACCCATTTCAAATTGAAATTTATCCCTCCTGTCTTAAATTCTTTTGTACTTTGCCTAGGCTTTTTTTCTTCACAGTTACCACATCTTCTTTCACATTGTGATTTTTTGCATACGTGTCTTTTCCCCTGTCAGACTCTAAGCATTTCGAGGACAAAGTTTGTCTCCCATCCACCTCTGTAACCTCAGCACCCAGCACGGTGCCGCATACAGTAGGCATCTACCACCTCAGAAGGCTCCTTATTGCATTTTTAGATAATTCAAATTATCCAAAAGTTCTCAGTTTCCTTAATAACTGTGTGAGCTTTTGTGAAGCCAAACTCCTGTCTTTGGCTTTTGAAGGCCTTCACAGCACATTTCCAACCTAGATTTCTATCTTTTTTATACATTACTCTGTTTTCTGAACTCTGCAAACTAACCAAACTGCCTCCTTGCTCCTCTCACACTGTACCTTTTCACTGGCTGTCTCCTAAGTCTGGAATGCTCTCCTTCCTTACCCACATCTCTTAGAATCTCCTATTTCATTTAAAACTCAGCTCACATGCTACTTTCTGCGAAAGCAAAAAACAAAACTTTCCTAACTTCCTGAAGCTACTGATCCCTTCCCCAAGGTGTTTTCTATTTTTTTTTGTTTATATTTCTTATATGTGTAGATGTTTCCCTGTCCTCCCTAAATGGAAGGTAAGCTTTTTGAGGGCAAGGACTGTTACCCTTTTTTCTTTGTGTCAGCAGTGCCTTGCACAGTGTCTGAAAGGTAGAAAATGCTTAATAAATGGTTGGTGATTCATTGTATTCTGTTCTGGGTGCCACATTTTAGGAAAAGCATTGTCAAACAAAACCTCACCCAGAAGAGTATGACCAGATAACTCTTTTCACATACTTCCTCCCTTTAATTTCCCATAATTTGTTGTTCAGATATGTCTGACTCTTTGTGACCCTGCAAACCACTGCAGTATGTTTGCCAAGAAAACCCCAAATGAGGTCACAAGGAGTTGGACACAACTGAAAATGACAGAACAACAACAACAAGAAAAATTTCCCACAAACACATTATTTGCATAAGTATGTGCTCTAGTTTTGTCTGCTTAGGAATACTGTCTTCCAGAGGAAGGTAAGAAATAGCTATAATTCTTTATAATTATTTTTTCCCTCTGATCAGTCAATAGTCATTTTAAGCACCTGCTACGTGCTAGGCAAAGTGGTGGGAACTGGACTCTACTAGAATCTTCTGGAGGGCAGGGACTAGGTCTTTTATTTCTTTTTTTATCCATCTCAGCACTTGCCATGGTACCATCTACTTCTATACTTGCTGAATGAGTGGAGAGGACACTTCTATCATGCCAAGGATGGATGGGATGAGAATGGTTTTCCTAAATACTAAGTTCTGTACAGATTATTTCTATATGTGTTTTACCTCTTCCAGGGAAGTTCCTATGAAGGATGCGAAGGAATATGCTGAATCCATAGGTGCGGTTGTAGTCGAAACCAGCGCAAAATGTGCTATTAACATTGAGGAACTCTTTCAAGGAATCAGTAAGTAAATCACCTTTTTTTTCCTCCTCTGTGTGTATGTATTTTCAAAGCAGTCTTAGATTAGATCAGTAGCCATCAAATGGAACTTGTATTCTGTCAGATAAAGAGCTCAAACCTGCAGCCTTACGATCTTTAAGATGACTCCTGCTCTAAAACTGCAATTCTGTATTCTCACCCATTGATCTATATAAGTGAACAAAGTAGCATAGTAGCAAAAAAAAAAAAACTAAAAGAAAAGAAGAAAGAAAAAAAGTCAATGTGATCTTAGGTTCCTTTAACAGCCATGTTTCCAGAATGAATGCAGTGGTAATCCCTCTGTACGTGGCTCTGATCATACCCTATCTGGAGTTTTATGTTAGGTTCTGGGTGCCACACTCTAGGAAGGGCATTGCCAACTGGAGTACCCCTGAGGATGGTGAGGGGACTGGAGACCCTGCAATATGAAGATTAATTGAAGGAACTGAAGGTATTTAGTTTGGAGAGGAGAACAGTTAGTAAGCATATCATAACTGTCAATAAGGATGAGTGGTAGATTTAGCACAGTGGATAGAGGGCTGGACCTGGAGTCAGGAAGACCTGTCTTTACAAGTTCAAATTTGACCTCAGACACTTAGTAGCTGAACAGCGCTGGGCCAGTCACTTTACCCGTTTGCCTCAGTTTCCTCATTTGTAAAATGAGCTGGAGAAGGAAATGGCAAACCAGTTCAGTACCTTTGCCAAGAAAACCCCAGATGGGGTGACAGAGAGTCAGACATGACTGAAATGACTGAACAAGAAGATTTAGATTAAGTATAAGGACAAGCCTCCTAATAACTAGAGCTGAGCATGGAATGGAGTTTCCAAAGAAGGTTCCCCATTCCTGAACATCTTTAACATTCAGCTTAAATGACCATGTATCAGGGATATTGAAGAGAGGATTCTAGTTTAGGCTGAATGAGATGACCTCTGAAGTCTCTCCCAGTTCAGAGAATCTGTGATCTTTTTGCTTCATCATAGGAGAGGGACGTTGTGATCAAGTGGAAAGAAAACTGAATTTGGAGTTAGGAGAAACCTGTATTTGACTTCTAGTTCTGACCTTGGGCAAGCCATTTAACCTCTTTCAGGCTCTATTTCCTTATCTGTAAAATGGGGATAATAATGCTTATAATAATAGCTAGAATTTATGTAGTGCTTTAAGGTTTGCAGAGCGCTTTAAAAACATTATTTCATTTTATCTTGAAATTCACTCAGTCTGTTAGTAGTCATTTATTAAATACCTACTGTGTGCTAGGCCGTCTCTTAAGCACTGGGGATACAAAGATATGTCTTCCTTTGAGGCGCTCAAAATTAATGAGGGAGACAGCAGACAAACATATATGTACAGACAAGCTGTATACATAATAAGTTGGAAATAAATAATGGAGGAAAGGTGCTAGAGTCAAGAGATATTGGGAATGGCTTCCTGTAAATGATCACAACATCCTTCTTCTATGATGAGGTGAAAGGATCATAGAGTCTCTGAACTAGGAGAGACCTCAGAGGTCATCTCATTCAGGCTGAACTAGAATTTTCTCTTCAATATCCCTGATACATGTTCATTTAAGGTGATTGTTAAAGATCTTTAGAGCTCTTTGTAGATTTTAGTTGAGACTGATAGGCAGCCAGGGAAACAAGGAGGTAGGGATGAGGAGAGAGAGAATTCTAGACTTGGGAGATAGTCAGAGAAAGGGCCTGGAGCAGAAGAATGGAGTGTCTTGTTCATGGAACAGCAAGGCGGCAGTATCATTAGATTAAAGAGTATGTGGGGAGGAGGGGATGAGATTTAAAGAGACTGGGGAGGTGGGGGGGCAGCTAAAATACTCCCCAGGGTTGGGAGGAAAGCCTGTGAACTTTAAAGGACTAAGTAAATCTCATTATTATCCCAAAATGTCACAGAATACTAAAAACAATAAAAATCCTCAAATAAAATAATTTTAATTTCCTTAAATTATTTTAAAAATTACATCAAATTCCTAAAGCTTGTTGTATATGCCATACAGAACTTTCTGTGTTTAGGGATCTCAGGGCCACTTTTTTGGTAGCTCTTGATGGGGAGGCTAAGAGGCAGATGCCAAGAATCAGCCATGATAAGGTAAATAAACAAAGCAAAAATACCTAAAACCTCTAGTAACTACTATTACCTGATTGAACAATGACAGAAAATCCTGTCTCCTCCCCAAAACAAACTGGAAACTAGGTGGAGCAGCTGTTCATAAAAGACTCTCCTCACTGCTAAACAGCTAATTGAAAGTCAATTTCCTTCTCCATCTCCTGCTTAGTACCTTGTTATCCTTTTGGTTTTTTTAAAATTGTTTCACCATGAATGGCATTTGTCAAAGGGTAAAGTTCTGGGATGGACGGCCTCTTAAGTATCTTCATTTGTATCAAGCCAGCTCTCCTGAAATACCTGGTTATTATCTTGACCAACTCTGCCAATAAAGTTTTCTATTCTGGCCTATGGTGGGAGGTACTTTTTGAGCAATAGCCCTGGGAGCCTCTGCAAAGGAATTCTTAAAAAAAAAGTATGTATGTATGTGTGTGTGTACACATACATATATACACATGTGTATGTGTATAAGTGTGTATATTTACACACATATATACATGTATATGTGTATATATGTATATTATTTGCAATTAATACATATATGTGTATATATAAAATATGTTTTTATATGTGTGTATGCATATACACATATATATTTTAAATATTTCCCAATTTTAAAAGTTTTAAACATTCATTAAAAAAATTTGAGTTCCAAATTCTCTCCCTTTCTCTGCCCCTCCCCTACCTCTTGAGGAGGCAAGCAATATAATATTAATTCTATGTGAAGTCATGTAAAACATATTTCAGTATTAGTCATGTTGCAAAAGAAAACACATACGAGAAAAATAAGGAAAGGTAAAAGGAAAGTGTGCTTGCTTCTGTCTGCACTCAGAGTTCATCAGTTCTCTCTGGAGGTAGATAGCATTTTTCATCATGGGTTCTAAAGAAACCTCATTCAGTTATAATTGACTTACTCAGGGATTCTGCTGAAAATAGAAGTAGCTGGGTGAGTCTTGGACTGAAGACAATTGGGTATCCTCCTCAAGGGAAGGCTCAAAGCTTAGTGAGCAGTTTTCAAATTGACTAGAACCTGACAACCCCAGAAGGGAAGCTCTTTGGTTTGATATTAGCACCTGAGATCATTGTTCGCCTCCCCCAGAAAAGCACAGAGGGAGATTGGGTTTCCATTGAACTAGTTTTTTCTTCATTACTTTAGACTCAGAGATCAATACTCACAAAAGGGAGTCTTTTGTTTGCTTGTTTTGGCCTTAACAAGAACTCATTGGATTTAGAGAACCATGACCTAAAATATGCTATACAGAGAATTAAAAAGGAATGTTGCTAAGATCTCTTATCCCCTTGTGTTCTTTAGTTCCTTGTAGTCAGTTCTATCTTCTCTTCAACCCTAGCTGCTCCAAAGCCAACATAGTATAAATAATTCTGTGAAAGGATTCCTTTCCTGTTCTCACTTCATATTCTCTATAGTACAGGAATTTTGCAGAGCTTGTTGACTTTGGCTGTTGAATTCCAGGATGATGAATTATTGGAAAAAACCCCAATTCCCACATCGCTGTTTCTTTTCCAGTGAAGGACTATGGATTTGATGTCTGGGTTTGAAGAATTAATTAAGCTCTTCTTCAGTTGTGTAATTGCAGCCTGTTCTAGTTATCATCCAAGCAATTGCAAGTTGAACTTGTTACAGTAACTCTCCTGCTCCCTAAAGTACTGATTTATAATCTTGGAGCCTAGGACACTTGTCCAGATACTGAATGATTTCATTCATTGTGGGTAGTTTTATGCAAGTGACTAGTAGCAATGATCGAATGATGTAATGCATATAAAGTACTAAAAGCTTAAATTTTATTAAATAATTTTGTTGTTGCTATTACCACCAAATTATTATAATGGCTTTGTATACTTTAAGTGCTAGAAGTATATTTAAATGTTTTAGTGAGATTCTGCCATTAGTTCTGAGAAACCTTCTGAGACAAGGAAGACCCATCATTAAAATAAGTAATAAAATAAGGACCTCAAAAGAGATGAATGCTGTTCCTCCTAGGCCCATGTACTATGAATTTATTTGAAAACGTTAAGTGGTTACACTGTGCCAGGCCATACAGATTCAAAAGTGACACCATTCTGGGTCTGAATGAATTTACATTCTACTAGAGTATTAGTTTACATTTATGTAGCAATTTAAGGCTTGCAAAATGCTTTGCATACATTATCTTACTTAGTCTTCACAGCAGCCCTCTTTGGTAGTGGTGTTATTATCCCCATTTTATAGATGATGAAACTGAGAATTAGATTTCATCTTAACTCCACCCAGCCCTTCTACTTTGCCCTCTGGAATGCCTGTTTGATAGGCAACAAACCTCCCTTCATCTTAAAACTCTTCCTCTCCTACTCATTTCTTCTATTAACTCTTACTGAAACCTGGCTTTCCACTGAGGTTACAGCCTCCTCGGCCTCCCTTTCCAGTACTGGTTGTACCTTCACTCACTCTCCTCTACTCACTGGTCAAGGCAGGGCAGTTGGAATACTCCTTGCTCCATATTGCCACTCCCATGTTCTCCACCTTCCTCTTTTGCTCTGTAACCATTCTTCCTTTGAGGTTCATGTTATTCATATCTTCTATCCCATTCCTTCCTCAATGAATTTGATACCTGGCTTACAGTTTTTCTCTCTTCCCTAATTCCTGCCCTTATAGTAAGAGACATGTATCTGAGATGGTAGGGAATCCAGAATAACTCCTAGGTTGTGAGTCTGAGAATGGTGTTGTCTTCTACAGTGACAGAGAAGGTAGGAGTGGCAGGGAGGGTTTGGGGGAAAGATAATGGGTTCTATTTAGGACATATTGAGTTTAAGATGGCTACTAATACATCCAGTATGAGATGTCTGAAAGGCAGTTGGAGATGTGAAATTGGAGGTCCCTCTCTACTGACTCATTTTCTACTGCCTACAGACATACCCATATCTCCCCATCCCCTATTGCAAGATTCATTTGATCCTTCTGTCCCTGCAATCATCCTACATCTCTTCTGCCCTTTGTAGCTGAACTCAAAAAGCTGGTCTATGATAGGTGCCTCTGCTTTCTCTCTTCTCTCACTTCTTAGACCTTTGCAATCTGGCTTATGACTTTATCCTTCCACAGAAGCTGCTGTCTCCAGAGTTACTAATGATCTCCTAATTGCCAAATCCAGTGGCCTTTCCTCAATCCTCATCTCCTTGACCTCCTTGCAGCCTTCGACACTGTTGATCACTCTTTCTTCTTTGGTACTCTCTTCTCTCTGGGTTTTCAGGACACTGTTCTCTCCTGGCTTTTTTCCTACCTATCAGACCACTTCTCTGTCTACTTCGTTAGATCCTCCTCCAGATCACAGCCTCTAACTTTAGGTGTTCCTCAGGGTTCTGTCCTGCTAGTAACTATCTGAAGTCAATTTTGAACTCAGGTCTTCCTGACTCCAAATCCAGTTTGCTGTGCCACCTAGCTGCCCCAACCCTGAGGGTAGAGACTATCTTTCGCCTCTTTTTGTATCCCCAGCACTTAGCACAGTGTCTGACACATAGTAGGTACTTAATAAATATATATTGAATGAATGAATGAAAAGTTAAGTTACTTGCCTAGTATCAGAGGTAGAATTCTAGCCCAGGTCTTCCTGCCTCCAAGTATAGAATTATCCACTATACCATAATGCTTAAATTATTTATTTGCTTACTTTAGCATAATCTAGATAACTAACTTTGAAAGTTTATTATTGCGTTCATTTATTCATCCAGAACATATTAAGTGCTCACTATGTGCCTAACTTGGTGATAGGTGTTGGGGAATTTTAATAAAAGAGTCCCTACCTGGTGGCATTTACATTCCAGTAGGAGGGTGTATGTGCCACATATATAAATAGCTGTATTTGAAAATATAGTCTATGATTAATGCATTAAAAAGGTGCAGAACAAAGTGCTGCGTTAGGATGATGATTTTTAGCAATCAAGAAAAGCTTTACAAAAGAGGTGATATTTGAGTTGGGCTTTAGGAATCCAGCAGTCTGGTTGTCAGGCTAAATAATACCATAATAGAAGTATTAAGTTTATTGGGACTGGGCCTCCATAGGACAAATCAAAGGATAAGCTGAACAAATCTTTGAATAAATGAAATAACAAAATTTCTATACCTTGTTTTCCCTTAGATATTAATGTATTTCAGGAAAACATGGGCTTTTGCTTATCCTGCCTGAGTAATCATGCTTTTTCTGAATGCATAGTAGATGCATGATTTTGCCTATCTTCTGTTTCAATTAAGCAGCACTTTTTTTATTTATCCCACTATGCCTTTCACTTGTCACATGAATATAAAATATGGTTTTGAGCTATGTATCCTTTAATGTAATTTCTGTCTCTACACACACACACCCCTTCTCTCTCTCTCTTCTCTGTTCCTTCCCTCATCTGAATTTCCATAGGATGAGCCCTAACTTGGCATATCTAAAGTTGAAGGTAACTGGCATTTTCAAGTACTTTCCTGCTTGCATTACATATGTTCCACTCTTGGTCTTAAAATAGAACTAGACACTGCTGACACCTATGTTCCCAGAAGCAGTGTCCCAAAGAGAAAAGGCTTGAAAGAAATGGTACCAAAAAAAAACCCAATTTAGAATGAATGGAAAAGAAAAGAAAAAAAAACTACATCTTCTGAAAGTGTGCTGCGTTAAAAAAATAAAGTCATATTGATTGAGATGAAGAAACAAATGTTACTCTGTTGCATTTCAGAAGTATTTGTTTGTAAATCAGAAATGAGGCCACTGTCTGTTCTAACGATGAGCTAATCTATTTGCTAACTGAAAACGGCTAACCAGCATATATTTTTTAAAAGTGTCAGGCTACAAGTACATAACAACGACTTAAAAAACTGCTCTGGTTATTCTAGTGTCAGATTCCAGTAAAGGTACTTAATACTCCATGTGTTTGACTTACATAATCTATTTATTGTCCTTGGAATCTGTGGGCCTGATTAGGCCCTGACTGGTAAGGTTGCCAGGCATCCTGGAATAGAAGTTTTTCTCCAAGACAGATTTCAAAATGACTTCTTTTTTCCCATCATTTTCTCCCAGTGCATACAATGTGTTCTCTTCTATGTATTCTTAACCCTGTATTGGTTTGTTTTTCTTCTTTGGGTTCTTGACATTAACCTTAGCAAGCCCTGAGAGGTTTTTATACCCTTGATTTGGGTGTTAAGGAATGTATGTGTTTATCCCTTTAGATTAAAAAAGAAGCAGATTTTTGGTTTAAAAATCAACCCTAACTGAACATTTTTCCTTTTTGGTCTAGTAGATAAGAATGTGGGCTGCTGATGACATGTGGCTGTGAGTCATGGAATACCACAGTTTCTGATGAATGAGAGTTGAGGGTTGCCTGAAGGACAGTAGGGATGCATGATCAGTGGGAGTACTCTGCAACATTCCACTAATATAAAGAATTGCATAGAAGAAGTGGCTTAAAAGATATCATCAAGGAACTCTAGGGCCAGAAAAAGATGTAGATTAGTCATATAATAAGGAGGGGGAGGGATAAGTGAAGAACAGCCTTTGTGCTTCATTGGTTTCCATATGTCAGAAGACTTAGAGGATAGCCTCCAGCTCTTTGGTTGGACCTACTGTGAGGATTTATAGGAAGGCACCAACAACGTATAGAGGGTGAGAAGTTGTGGTTGGGCTCTGACCAGTTCAGTGAGTACCCACATGAATAGAATCACAGATCTAGTGACATATTGAACCATATGATTAGACAAATAACCTCCTATTCCATTTTTGCTAGCTTGTTACAGAAAGTCTTTTGAATTCCTTGACTTTCTAGACGTGATTAAAATTGCTTCTCTCTTCCAACATATCGCCTGCTTGCATAAAGGGGTTTAAGTGCATAGTTTCAGTGTTTATATAATAGAAGGTGCTATTCTTATTCCCACTTTTCTGTTTTTGCTTCTGCTTTTCCAACCACCTGGAATGCCCACCCCTTCCTTTTTAGATACTAAACTCCTATCTATGCTTCAACACCCAGATCAAGCCTCAACTCTCAGTTTCTGTCTGCCTTCCCTTGCTACTCTGGCCCAGTAATCTTTCCCTGCTTAGATCTATCCTACATATTATCTGCGTCCATCATTGGGACACTTAATTGTCATTGTTTTGTGTTGCTGTCTAATTGTTTCCTATGGATGCGATGTCCTATATTTGAAAAACTAATTAGGATCCTCTTGAGTTGCATAATCCTGCAGTTTGTTTTAGTTATTTTCTAAGCAACTGTGGGGTCAACTCATTGCAATTATTTCCTGTGTCTGTCATGTCTCCCAGAGAAACTTCAGGCTCCTTGATTCAGAAGCCTTGTCATGTACTTCTCTTGTAATTGCTATAACCCTGAGCCTGCTGCTAGGTCCTTGACATAGTAGATGCTCAGCAAACGCTTGCAGTATGATGGCCTTTACAGAAATATTCAAAAGGCCCTAATAAGTGGGAGGTATAGGATGAAGAAGGGAGCCATCATTGGGCTTCAGACATTCACATAATTAGGGCACGGTGCGGCCAATGTAGCAAGGAGCCTGCTGATGCCCTATTTCCCTGCTTGTTACTGAGCTTGTTCCCAATAACAGGCCAGCAAAAGAGAAATCTCTGCCTGACTGATGTGAAGTTGTAAGGCTCCTAGAGGATCCCTAGGCTTGGAAAATATTGGCTCAGAAAGGATTAAAATGGGAATTGATAGAGGTATAAATAAATCTTGCATTAACTATTCTATTGGGTCCATGTGTTCATAGTGGCATGAAGACTCTAGCAACGTGGTATGGTGAAATGAGTGCTAGATTTAGATGCACAACACTCAGATTTGGGTCTTGGCTTTTCTATTTTTAAGCTTTGTGGCTTTAGGCAAGATTCTCAACTTCTGAAAACCTCAATTTCATTATGTACAAAATGTCACAAATGGTGATATGCGTACTAGATATCTCACAGAGATTTTGTGAGGATCAAGTAAGGTGAGAATAGTGAAAATGGTCTTCAAAAACTCCTTGTACAGGTGTTTTATTTAGCTCTATACAAGTACATTATTATTCTCATCAATTTAGCAAATATTAAGCACCTGCCACGTGAAAGGAAGACATTGTGTTAGCTGCTGGAGATTAAAAAAAAAAAAGATTACATAACACCCAGGCCCTGTGTTGAGGGATCTTAGAATCTAATAAGAGGCAATAAAATGCGTAACCAAGTTTGTGAGAAGGCAGATTGTGAGCAGTGCAGAGAAGTGATAAAAGCAAGATGTCAGTCAACAAACAAAAGTGCTTGTTATGCCAAGCATTGTGCTAATTGCCGAGGCTACAAAGAAAAGCAAAAACGTTGTCACTAACTTTAAGGAGCTCTCATTCTAATGGGAGAGATAATATATAAATAAGTACACGCAATATATCTGTATCTGTACGTTCATAGATAGAAAGAGGAAGCCATTGGCAGCTTGAAGGACTGGGAAATGCTTCCTATAAGTAGGTGGGATTGAGCTGAGTCTCAGAGGAATCCACAGAAACAAAGAGGGAGAGATGAGGGGCCAGATTTTGAGGGCCTGGGGAGATATTGTGTTAGAGGAAGTGAAGGTGTGCTGGATCGTAAGGATATATGGAGGGGAGTAAGGTATGAAAAACCTGGAAAGGTAGGAGGGGGCTGGGTTATGGAGAGCTCTTGGAAGTCATAGGGAGCCACCAGAGCTCATTGAGCAGGGAGGTGATAGCATTAGATTTAGAAAAAATCAATTTTAGTGACTGATTGGAGGATGGCTTGGGTTGAGGAGAGACTCAGACAGACCAGTTAGAAGGCTGTTGCGGTAGCGTAGAAGAGAGGTGATGAGGGCCTGAATGAGGATTGTGTCTGAGTGAGTGGAAAGAAGGAAATGTATATGAGAAGTGTTGTAAAGGTAGAAGTCAGTCAGTTACTCAACAAGCATTTATTAAGCGCCTAATTTGTGCCAGGCACTGTCCTAAAGTGCTGGGGATATAAAGAAAGGCGGAATAAATAATCCTTGCTCTCAAGGCACTTACAGTCTGGTAGGGGGAGACAACAGAAAAACAACTGTTTAAATAAGAGAGATACAGGATAAATGGAAGAGAATCTAAGAAGGAAAGTATCAAGACTGAGGACTGGGAAAGGAATCTTACATAAGATGGGATTTAGCTGAGGAAGAAAGCCAGGAAATGGAGATGAGAGAGATAATCCTCTAAAGGGGACAGACAGTGAAAATGCCTGGAGTGCCTTCTTCAGGATGCTGCAAGGAGCCCGGTGCTGCTGAATCTGAGAGAGAGAGTGTGTGTGTGTGCCCGTGCAAGGGTGGGGGAGGGAGACATTTGCAGTAAAGTATAAGAAGATTGGAAAGGCAGAAAAATCTGGAAAGACTTACATGAACTGGTGCAAACTGAAGTGAACAAAAGAAAGAACATTATACACAGTAAAAGCAGTATTGTACAATGAAGAATTGTGAATGACTTAGGTATTCTCAGCAATACAATGATCCAAGACAATCCCAGAGGACTCATAATGAAGCATACTATGTGCTTCCAGAGAAAGAACTGATATTGTTTGAATACAGTCTGAAGCATGCTATTTTTCACTTTCTTCTTTCATTCTTTTTTCTCTTGAGTCTTCTTGTACAAAATGACTAACATGGAAATGCTTTATATGACTGCACTTGTATAACCTATGTCTAATTGCTTATCATCTCTGGGAGGGGATAAAGGGAGTTAGGGCGCGGGGATAGAATTTGGAACTCAAAACTTAAAAAAACCAAATGTTAAAAATTTTTTAACATGCAATTGGGGAAAAAATAAAGTATACTCAATAAGAAGACTGAAAAGGTAGGAAGAAGCTAGGTTATGAAAGAATTTAAAAGCTAAATGAAGGAATTTATATTTGATCCTAGAAAGAAGGAGCCACTAGTGTTTATTGAATACAGGGTGACATGGTTGGACCTGAACTTAAGAAATATCAATTTGACAGTTGAATGGAAAATGGACTTGAGTGGGGAGAGATTTAAGGCAAGGAGACCAACCAGCAGGCCATTGCAGTAGTCAGGTCTGAGGTGATGGGAGCCTGCACCAGGGTGGTTGCAGTGTTAGAGGAGAGAAGGTGGTTGTATATGAAAGGTAGAAAGGAACAACGGGTTTTAGTGATGGATTTGATATGTCAGAAGAGTGGGGGTAAATAGTTGTGAGCCTGAATGATTGGGAAGATGTCACCAGAAGAGGAGATGAGGGAAAACTTTGGAATTTTAACCTACATGAATTTATTTTTGAAAGAAGGAAGGGATTGCTAGAGATGGGTGGGTGGTGGGTGGGATCTCAGTTTCAAGAGCAGGGGCTGAAGTGAGCAAAGCAATGGCAAGAGATGAGAATGGGGGATATGTGATAAGGTAAACTGTAGACCATGAGAGGTATTGTGAAAGAATGGCATTATTGTAGCAGAATGTGTGATGAAAAAAAGGATTTGGTGTCCAGTGGCCCCAGCATGATGAACCAATGTGCTTTGTTGTGAGCTAGTGCCGGGGAGAAATTGCCTATTTAGACAGGTCAAATTTAAACAAGTCCTGAGGATGTACAAGCTTAGAGAAGGGTGTTATGGAGGTAGAGTTGACACAAGCTTGTCAAAGGATTGACTCTGGAGACTGAGATAGAGAGAAAAGAACAAGGCCAAGGTTTGAACCAGAGTAACTGGCAAGATGGTAGTGCCCTCAACAGAAAGAGAGAAGACATATGTACCCATCTGCATAGATATTATGCAGTTGGGTAATTACTTCCTTTCTCACTTCAAAAAAACCTTTATGTACTTTTTAAGGTACAAGAGGGGTTTTCTTTAAGCAAGGGAGGGAATTACAAAACAATGACCATATCTGACATTAATTCAGTGATTCAATGCTTTGTCAAATAATTGGCTCTCCCATGATATAAGGAAGGGGCTAGGGCAGCAGATGCAAAAGTGTCAACCCTCCAAAGACATTATCTTTTTAAATCTCCAGACCTCTTGCCCAATGTGTGTTGGACCAGGTACTAGACTTGATACCCAAACAGCTAATGTCTCCACTCCTCTCCATTCAGCTTGGCTTTTACTGCCAGCAACACACTCCAAATCTAGCATTCATAGCTCAGTCCCTATTAACACACACAAATCTCACAGTAAAACACAATAAATTTGAAAGTTGGGATCAGCTTGCTAATGTTTAGACTACAATTATGATTCAAATTTACATTGTAGTTACATCTAGAATGTCCTTAAATGCCTCAGCTGCATTCTTACCTTGGAATACCCCTCTACCTGATCAGCTCCTTCTTCCAGGCATTTCTCCTGAGACCTCCATTTGGAGAGAGCCATGCTTCATTCAGCTAGGTGGCACAGTAGATAGTGCACTGGTCCAGGAGGACCTGCGTTCAAATCTGGCCTCAGACACTTAGATCCTGGGCAAGTCACTTCACCCTGATTGCCTCAGTTTCCTCATCTGTAAAATGAGCTGGAGAAGGAAATGGCAAACCACTCCTATATCTTTGCCAAGAACACCCCCAAATAGGGCCACAAAGAGTCAGACATAACTGAAATGACTGAACAACAACAAACAATCCTTCATTCCCTTCCTAGTTTTGCTTGTGACTCAACTTCAACATTATTTCCCTCGTCCCCACCCTGTGTGCTTTCACCTTCTTTCCTGCTTTTCAGCTCTCTTTTTGAGTGTCTTTCCCCATTAGAATGTAAGTTCCTTGAGATTAGAGTCTGTCTTTCTTTTTGCTTGCTAGATGCTTCATGGGACAAAGCATTGGGCCTAGAGTCAGAAGACCTAAGTTCAAATATGACCTCAGTCACTTACCAGCCTTGTGACCCTAGGCAAGTCACTTGGATTGGCCTAAGTTTTCTCAACTGTAAAATAAGGATCATATTAGCACCTGCCTTTCAGAGTTGTGAGAATCAACTGGGATAATATTTGTAAAAAATACTTAGCACAGTGCCTGGCACATAGCAGGTACTTTATGAACGCATTCCCCCCTCCACTACTCTGTCTCCCACTACTTTGCTGTAATGCTTGACATTTTAAGTTTAAAGAAAACCTGAAGACTGTGCCACAAAGATTACAACTCCATTCACCAATAGGATGCAGCCATTGTTTTTTTTTCCCCTCTGATTTACACACACACACACACACACACACACACACACACACACACACACACATAAAATTCCCCCATCCCCCTAATTACATGTCAAAACAATTTTTACCATTTAGGTATTTTAAAGTTTTGTGTTCCAAATTCTATCCCTCCCTTCCTTCCCCACTCTCTGAGACAGTAAGCAATCAGATATAGGTTATACATGTGCAATCATGTAAAACATTTCCATGTTAGTCATTTTGTACAAGAAGATTCTAATAAAAGAAAAAGAAAGAAAGAGAAAAATAGCATGCTTCAGTGAGCAATTGATATTAAATACAAAAACTACTTTCCCAACTGGTTCACTCTCCATCTTAGCTCCTAGCAAATACTGGATGAGACACTGGCTTTTGCTTCCCCACCCCCAACAAAAAGAAAAATTAAGCTCTAGCCCGGGGGTGGGCAACCTGTGGCCTAGAGGTTGCAGCTCTAGTTACTTACCATCCCAGGCCACAGGAAATATCTTTAGCATATCCTTACCCCTTATCTAAAGGCAAAGGAACCAGACCACTGTGGCTGCTCCTGGTTTGGATTGTAGCAGTTTAAGGGTTTCACTTTGACTCTTCCAGGTCTGTGACTGGGCAGTTATGACCCGTGGATATTTAATGACTGACAGCAACAACCGACCTAACCCATAGTCTTTAAAACTACAATGTTTTCTTATTAGATCATTTTTAGGAATGTCAATTGAGTAAATTGCTCATCATCTGAATAATTCCCCCCAAACTACCGAACAGCTGCTAGCCTAGGATAGGGGACCTCAATTCTATTTTTTCTTTTCCTTGAATAAATGTCATTTTCATCCAAAAAGAGAAAGGGCACCACCTTGTCCTCTTGACAATTTTTTCTTTCGATGTTTTCCATGACCTTGCCCTCTTTTGGTTACCCTACTAGCTGCTAAACTGTTCGTTCGCTTTTGCTGGATCATCATCCCTCTCTGACTCAGTCTATGGGTATCCTCCCAACCCTGTCTGGGTCTTATCCTGGGTCCTCTTCTGTCTCTTCACGCTCACCTTTGGTAATCCCTGTAATCTTTTTAGTTTTATATGGGATCAGTTGTCTTCTCAAAGGTGATGACTCCTAAATCTAGGGAGACAGCCCTAATCCTTTCCTGAACAGCTGGATTGTTTCCTAGATGTCTTTCTTTGAATGTCCCACCGGTCTCCATCTCTAAACACACATTTCTTCTAAAACTGATCCTTCTTTCAAACTTCCCTGTGTCTACTGAAGGTATCACCACCCTGCCAATAAGCTCCTGTGGCTCCCTATAAAGTCCTCTGTTTGGCTCTTTAAAAAATAATTTTTATTGATATATTTTGATACATTTGATAGCACCTAAATTTCCCCCTATATTCTTCCTCCCTTTCTACTCTCCACTTTCAGAGAGAAATAACGAAGAATATCTATAGGCTTATAAAACCCTTTACAACTTGGACCCTTCTCACCTTTCCAGTCTTTATAATCCTCCTCTACGTACCCTGCAATCCCACAGATTCTTGCACAAGACACTGCATCTCTTGACTTTGTACCTTTTCATTGGCCATCCCCCATGCCTAGAATGCGCTTCCTCATCCATCTCTGCCTCGCCGCTTCTCTGACTTCCTTCAAGACTCAGTCAAATCCCATAGTCTACATGATGTCTTTCCTGGTCACTCCCACTGTTAGCCCTTTCCCTCTGAGATTACTTTTCATCTACTCTGTATATATCTTGTACGTATTTTTTGTCCTGCATGTTAACTCCTGTATTAAATTGTAGGCTCCTTGAGGGGAAGGATCATGTTTTTTGATTTTCTTCATATTTCTAGGACTTAGCACAGTGCCTGGGCTCATAGCAAGTGCTTAATAAATGCTTATTGACTGACACTGCCAGTCACTGCATGTTCACAACCTTGGAGACGTCCTTAATCCTTCCTTTTCCTTCACTCCACACATTTAATTAGTTACGAAATCTTGTTGATTTCTTCTCTTCAACATATTTTACATTTGTTTCTTTATCTCCACTCATGCAATTTCTACCCTGGTTCAGATTTTTATCATCTTTCTCCTGGATTAGTGCAATCATGTTGGTTCCAGTCTCTCCCCTCTCCAATTCAGCTTTCAAACAACTGCCAAATTAATATTCCTAAAATGAAGATTTGATCCTATCATTCTCCTACTCAAAAACCTTTGTAGCTTGCCATTGCTTCTAGTACAAAGTACAAATTACTCGGGCTCTCATTTAAAGCTCTCACCCACCTTTCCAGTTCTATATTATATTACTTTATTTCACACACACTCCATTCCAACCCAACTGACCTGCTCTCTGTTCCCCATACGTGACATGACATCTCACTCCCATGTCTTTGCTCCGGCTGTCCATCAGGGGCAGTTCAGCTATGTCATCTCTCGGAGTTCAGAGTCCCTGAAGGGTTTGTGGGTATCGTTTTCTTCACCACCATTGACTCATGCCCCCACTGACTGTCTCTCACTTCCTGACTCTCACCATTGTTAGAGTCCTGTAATTAGTGTCTCAGTTCCATTTCACGATTTGGCTTCTACCAAGGGTTTGCTTCAAAGATGTAGCAAGAAGAAACATACATACATTTTCCTTAAAACCTCTGGAGCATACTCCCAGCTATACTACTTTGATCTCAGGGGGAGTAGGCATAGTGCTTAGCTCACTTCATACTTAGCATTGGTCCCACCAAATTCATGTCCAAAAGTGGCATCACTGATGAATAAGTCCTCATTTCACGTTTTGCTGTCATACTTCCAGAAGTTCTGTACTGAAGTTTGTTCTTGTTCCTCTAGACGTCAGCAATGAGTTGGTTAAAATACCCAGCCTGGTTTCAGATTCCTAAATTCCTGAGGCTCACTCTCTTATGGTTATTTTCTGCACCTAGACTAGAAAAGAATAAATGAAAAGACAGGCTGTGGACCCATTCCTCAGGGTCTGTTTGGCCAGAGAGAGTTCTAGAAGGGTCCCCTAATGCACCTGCGTGTCTTACTGGATACCATTAAAATTCTCTCAGCTGCTAATTGAGCAAAGAAGTTGCTGAAGCTGATTAAAGTCTTTTGGAAGACACCAATAGTTCTGACTATGCAGCAAATAAACAAAAAAGCCCCTCTCAACCATGTGGTTAATCAACTGGAACCAGTTAAAGCATATCCATACATGCTCCACAGTCTTTCCAAGGCACTTCCTTTACGTGTTATCTTGAGTCTCCCAGAAGCCATTTCCCCAATGCCCTCTACATAGAGGGGTTGCATCATCCAAGCAAGCTGGTGGAGTCTGTGCGTGTACTAGACCCTCATTACACCTATAATTAATCAAATGGGGTTCATATTTTCGTGGAGGCCCTGTCATCCAGGGGAATCTGCCTACAGGGTAGTTGAAACAGAGGGTTCTACAAAGGGGAACAAAGAACTGGAATTCTAAAATGAAGACAGGGATTTGCAAATGGGGATCTCTCATAGTATTATTCAGGACACTGTATCTATTAATATCAAGGGCCTAATTTGCATGCCTAGAATGTCATCTTATTCATGCTGTCAAAATTATGGAGGTAGGGAAGATGATCTGTGGATAAAGAAGGCAGCAGCTGTTACCAAGAGCCACAACTAGGATACTGACCTTTATTCCATTCTGAGGTGTCTGTAAGCCTTGTGGATATTCAAGGAAAGCCTGAACGTCTAGACTGGTTTGGGGGATTGGTTGGTTCTATTGCAGTGGCAGGACAGTATGGATTGAAAGGAGGGAGAGCAAGGAAAGTACGTAAGACTTCTTTGTGATGGGTTGGTGCAGGGCTTTGGTTAAGGACTGTACTAAGCTGGAGAATCCAGAGGAAGGCAAAAGGAATGTTGGAGGGCTTCTAAATCATGCTATTTAAGGATCATTTAAAGGAAAGGAGGGTATTTAAATAAGAGAAATAAGGTAGGGCGGGGTTTTTATAGCTGTCATCAGTAATGTGAAAGGCTAACTTATTGTAGAGGGGTTTGCCTTTTACTACGTGGTTCTGGACCAGGTGCAGAATCCGGACTGATAAGTTTAAGTTACAAGAAGACTGATTTCTTCTTGGTGTAACGAAAACCTTTCTAACAATTAGTGGCATCTAAATCTGCTTGTTTAGAAGGCTTCAGGCAGAGGCTGCATGGACATTTGTTGGGACTACGGGAAGGGGATTTTTGACCAGGTAAGGGTTGAACCCTGTGGCCTTTGATGTCCCTTGCAAATCATAGATTCTGAAATTTTGGTTTTCTGGGTGATTTTCCCACTTCTTGTATATGTACTGTCCTGTGTTGTCTATGTGTCCACTGAAATTTTGTTCATTGGACAGTGCCTGAGGTCTTGGCATCGAGATCACTAAGGGCTGGGTTATGCTGGGTCTTTGTCACAAGGTCAATGATAGCTGTGTCCTTGAGGATACCAGCTGAGCCTTTCCTTATTCTCTCAGCTGCTCTTGGATCAAAAATCACTGCATCCTAACATTAGGAATACTTTTGTTCAAGCAATACTTCCAGCACCTGTACAGGCTGTGAAGTTCAGGGTGGACAGCCAAGAACCACCCGTTTCCATTTCCCCAATAACCCTCAGAAATTTAACTTTAAAAAGCAAATACAGCTATAAAAATGCTCTGTGAATCATATATAAGAGGAATATATGCAAATTGAATAAAGAGGAAACATAATGATAGAAAAATCTGAATATTTTTGTGTGGAAAATACTTAGAATTTTGGATTACTTGGTAGGTGCCTTCAGGGAGTCTCCTCTTCCCTTTCCTCCCCTCCTCTCTTCTCCTCTAGACCTGACTTAACCTTGGTAGACATTGCATTAACAGATGTTACCCAGTTAGTACTACAATTCTTGTACATTTCAGTTCAGTTCAGATAGGTTCAAGAGGCATTTATTAAAGCACCTGTTGTGTACAAAAACAGAATCAGATTCTCTTTTTTTTATTCCCAGTGCTTAGCATGGTGCCTGGCACACAGTAGGCCCTTAATTAACGTTAAGTTGATCGACTGATTAGCAGAGTCAAAATGGGTTACAAGCAATCATCTCTTACCATTTTGTAAGAGTGTTAATGATTGTGCAGCTAGTGTAACAAATTGCAATTTGGCAAAGATGAACCACCTGGCTCACTATTATAGTCATTATATTAAATATGTACTGCTGTAACTTTGTCCATAGTGAACACTAGAAGTTAACCATCTAAGCTGTATTGACCATGGTGGAGGCCATCTTTCTGGACGTGCGTAGTCACTGTCTATGGGTATGTGGATAGGCTGTGTAAGGAGAAGAGAGGACAGAGTAATTGACAAAGGGGAGAGGAATGGATAAGAGAGAGAAGAGTAAAAGAGATGGTGCTTGAAATAGGCCCTTGATGGCAGTGAATTGAAGCAACAGAGGGAAAGATCCACTTATAGAAGAAAGAATAAAGAGAGAAAAAGAAAAAAAGAGAGAGAAAAAGAAAAGCCCTAATAGTTTGTATAGAGTGACAAATCCACTCTATAAAGCTTGCACAGCTTTGGAATTCTTGTTTCTATCAAGTCCTATTCTTCAGTGTTAATATGAGGCCCAGTAATAATCCTGATTCTTATATGACAAAACCTCCCTCAGCTGGAGACAGGACCACATGACACACAATTTATTTGATTCTACAATGAAATAAAAATTCCTTTAAGTGTGCACTTCTGTAGAGATCCATATTAGGCTGCATCTGTCCTAAATGCCAGCCTCACACATACAGGTATTGAGTTCCCACTCATTGCTGGTTTAATTTTAGTTCTGTTCTCGTGTCTTCTTTGCTGGCCATATCAGACTTCACCCAGGAGTCCTTACTCCTACAATGTCCATTCTCTTCAGAAGAAATTAACCCATACATAAAAATAGCAGGAGCAAGAATAATCTCCTAATTGCCATGTAGAAAAATGTCAAAGCTGATTCACCATTAGATTATTTTGAAGGTCTGGGGCCTGCCCTTTCAGTGGGATTGGTTAATTTAATCTCTTGAGAATAATTACTCCAGTTTCTCCACTGCTGACTTCTTGCATTCATCAAGGTAGCAACAGTGGCCTGTGTTGGGGAAGTTTAGAGCATGAATGAGGCCACATTATTTATTATTTCCAATGTCTTCCTGACTTCTGGACTTTCTTTATTTCTAGAGCAGTGTTCTTCCTTTATTCTACATAGACTATGAGCTTAGGTGGTCAGCCCCTTTTTTCAAGAGTAAAATATTGCTCATTCCTAGAAGAGTGGGTTGATTTAATAATCACAACAGACTCATCAAATCAGAGGAGAGAAAAAGAAGCTAGAAAACCAACACTGCTCTTTAAAATAAACAGATAGGTAGAGTTAACTACTGAAAAGTGTCAATACTGCAAAAGCTTCTTCAGAAACAAGGAGAATGATCAATGAAGTAAAGAAAGAGAAGAAAGAACAAGTAATATGACAAAGGAGTTATATGAACCATATAAATAGGTGACCTGCCCCCAAAATTCAATAATACAAATGGAAAAAATTGGGACAAGGCAAAGCACGAAAAGGAAATGGTTTCTGTTCCCCCACATATGACAAAAATCTAGCTGCAAATAAAAATTCTGCTTAGTTTTTGTTCAGTATAATTATTTTCTAGCCACCCAGGTCATGCTTGTGTTGAAATTCCACAGGCTTAGGTCTTGTTTTCATGCATTAAATTTCTGAAAAAACCCTTAAAGGCTTGGGTTTTTTTCAAGCCTGTTAACTTCCCAGAAACCTGAACTTTTAAGATCTTTTTACTTTTCCCAGACAGACAGAATCTTACCCAATCCAAATCTTGTTTTTAAAAATACCCTAGAGCTTTTTCACAAGTATGTCTTGTTATTAAGGTGGAGTACTTATAAGGTATTTTATAAGAACAGAAATATACAGATGATGTTCTGAACCTCTTCAGATTTCTTTAGCGTGCCCTTCCCACATGTAAACAATATTGATTTAACACTGTTCCATGGTGATCACCTTGGTGCAGAACACTATGTATGGCCTTTTGCCAGATTCCATTCTTTAGTGACTGGTGTACTTGACCTTGGAATGAATTGTAATGTCTTTGACCATGGGATAGGAGCCCTTGCTCCTTTTTTTTTTCTTCTCTAGTTATTTACATTCTCCTTTTAAAAGTGCGGCTCTTCTTTTATTAGTTGATCTTCCTCTTTTTATAAACAGAAGAGAAAGCATTTTTTTCCTTCTTTTTGTATTTGAAGTATGAATATTTTCAAGTCACATGTTGGTATCTTTAAAAAAAAACCCAGAATCATTGGGCCAGTAGATCAAGGGAATTTTTCCAGGGGTGGGGAACCTGTGGCCTTGAGGCCACATATGGCCCTTTAGGCCCTCAAGTATGGCCTTTAGACTGAATCCAAACTTTACAGAACAAATCCCCTTAATAAAAGGATTTGTTCTCTAAAATTTGGACTCAGTCAAAAGGCTGCCCCCAAGGACCGAGGAGGCCACAGGTTCTCCACCTCTGTTGTAGACTCTGTTTATGTGAATTTCAATGGAACTTTCAAGAGAATCAATAATAATATCCTTATGGACAAAATGGAAAAAATGTGAGCTGGATGGTGGTACAGTCCGGTGGATTTGTAATTAATTAGGTGGGCCCATATGGAAGATTTTATGGGAGGAGATGGACAAGAAGTCACACAGGATAGGCAAGCATAGTTGGATTATAATCAGCAACTTTGGAGGAAATACATCAATGAGGTCCATAGATAATGGCAATTAGCTGAATGAACATATTCAAATCCGTTAGCAAGCATTCATTAAGCACTTAATATATGTGAGACACTCAGAACAGTGGTGATTAACATTAGCTTGGACAGAGTTCATTTTCCTAATGGCTGTCACTGGACATGATCCTCTCTCTTGTCCATTTCAACATTTTATCAGTTGTTAAGGGAGGACAAAGAAGGCATGGTTATTAAATAGTGGATGATGCAAAGCTGGGAAGGATAGTCAGGAATCAATATTCAAAAAGGGATGAGATGACTCTAACAAGGATAAATGTAAAGTCTTGCGCTTAAAAAATCCATACAAGTACAGGATGGAGGAAACAGCGGCTTAATAGCAGTTGCTGTGGAAAACTACAACCCACAGAGGTTTGAGTTGTCTTCAAGCAGCTGGCTCAGTATGAGTCAGCAGTATCACATGTCTGATCAAAAAACTAAGGCCATCTTAAGCTGTGTTAATAGAATTATAGTGTCTGGGAAGTGAAGGTGATAATCCTACTATACTCTGTGAAAGTTAAATTATGGGGTGCTATGTTAAATTCTGGGCAACACGTTTTAAGAGCAAAATTGGCAAACAAAATTCAGTAGCCAAAATGGTGAGAAGTCATGGAAACAGGACATGTATCAGGATTGCTTGAAGGACCTGAAGATGTTTGTCCCAAAGAAAAAAAGGTTTAGGAACAACTTGGTAACTGGCTTTAAATATCTGAAAGTTTCTTATTTAGATTAGGTGTACAAGGCTAAGAAACAAAAGAATATAATAGCATAATAGTTGATAAATCCAAGGACACCAACTACGGGGTAAGGACTTACTATCTGACAAACATTGCTGGGAAAATTAGAAATCAGTTTGGGAGAATTTAAACTGAGACCAATATTTCACACCATATATCATGATAAGTTTCAATTTGATATATAATCCATATTTTAAAAGATCATATTTACAGGAGAAGGAGAGATATATTTCATAGCTATGGATAGAATTCTTAACCAAGATGATCACAAAATATAAAATAAACAATTTTGATTACATACAGCTGAAAGGTTTTTGCACAAACAAAATGTGGTTACAATTAGAAGGGAAAAATGCATCAAATATCTCTGTTTAAATCCTCGAAATCTAAGATACACAGTGTCCCAAAAGATTTAGTGCAGTAGGGATCCCCTTGTATCCATATAAGGAATTGATACAATATATAAGACCAAAAACCATTCCCTAATTGATATGGTTGAAAGATTTGTCCATACAGTTTTCAGAAGAAGAAATGAAAGTGATCAACAACCACGTGAATATTGTCCAAAAAATCCTGGAAAGATTTATATGAACTGATACAAAGTGAAGTGAGCAGAACCAGGAGAACATCGTACACAGTAGCAGCAATATTGTATGATGATCAACTGTGAATAATTTTAATTTAGCTTTTCTCAGCAATAAAATGAGCCAAGACAGTTCTGAAGGACTTATGATGAAAAATGCTATCCACCTCCAGACAAAGAACTGATGGAAACTGAATGCAGATCAAAGCATACTTTTTATTCTCAACATATACTTGCTCTATGTTTTCTTTTGCAATATGACTAATACGGAAATATATTTTGTTTGACTGCACATGTGTAATCTATATCAAATGGCTTGACTTCTCAGAGAGGGGGAGTGGAGGGGCAGGGAAGGAAGGAGACAATCTGGAACTCGATATTTAAAAAAAGAATGTTAAAATAGTTATTTCATGTAATTGAGAAAAAATAAAATATAATTTTAAAAATCCTCCATCACTAATAATAAGAGAAATACAAATTTAAACAGTTCTTTTTCTACATTATACCCATCAGATTGACAAAGATGACAAAAAAATGAAAATGACAGTTGTTAGAAGTGGTGGAGCTTTTCTCTAAATCAGTTTGGGACTATTGGATGGGGGAAGTTCCAAGAATTGAATTATGAATATCAATTATATTGAACTTAGATGTGTAAAGTAATGCTTGTGTGGGAACTAAGGTGTGTGAAGTAATGTTAAATAGAGTAGGCAGTCATCCCCCACCTTCAAAGCAACACCTAGTCAGGCAGGTTTAGAGAAGTGTGTACACATGTACATTAGTTTAAAGTGGTTCTAAAAGGACCTGAAGGTTGAGTGTGAAGAATGTTCTATATCTTTCTTTAAAAAACCAAATACAAAAAACTACCAACAACAAACTTCTCCCCCCCCACATTTGTAGTCTTTAAGACGTTTAGGGGGAAAAACCCAAAAAATTTGTTCTCATTTCTATTTCTCTACCTAGATCCTATTCAGCCTCAAACCCTGCTTCATAACTTGTTTAGGCATCCACTAGGACACGAGGGCCTACCTAATGCAGGCGTCTTGCTACCAACCTGCCTTCCTCTTTCCACCTCTTGCTTTTGCTCTGGGAATAGTATTCAAATCAATACTACCGTTACAACTGGAAAGGTCATGATAATCTAGTGCTTTGTAGGTCTACTCACAATCCCTCAGTAGAGATTCATAGACTTTTATGTGTCATGGAAACTTTGAGAGTCTGGTAAAGCCAATGGATACCTTCTAAGAATAACATTTTTAAATTCATAAAATATAATACATAGGATTACAAAGAAAACCAATTACATTGAAATTGTTATTAAAACATTTTTTTTAAAAAAGTTCACATAACATCAGGTTAAAAACCCCTGACCTAGACCAAGTGTCGCTTACTTGGACATCACTTTTTTTTTATATGTGATGTATTCCCCAATTAGAATGTAAGATCTTAAGGGCAGGTACCATCTCATTTTTTTATTTGTGTCTTTACACTCTAATATCTGATAAATGCTTAGTAAATGCTTATGCTTTTTAAGAAGCCAGATTCTGAAAATGTTAGAAATCTACAGAGATTACAAAGGAAGGGTTAGTGAGTATATTTAACCAATCTTATAAGGCCATTATCTTCTTCTTTGCTCTTTCTGTTCTTCCACAGGAAGAGCAAGTAGGAAAAGCTGAAGGGGCATTTTTTAATCAGGACACATGGAACAGAAAGTCAATTTTCTTTCCTTGTGAAAAGAGGCAGAGAGCAATTCTGACAAATAAAAGGATTGCTCAGAGAGATAAGTGGGCATATTAAAGAGGCAAATTAATGCATTAATTCATTTGACAAATATTGAGTGCCCACTATGTGCAAGCCACTGTGCAGGATACAGAATTGGGGCATTCTCGTTGATGAGTTAAATGCATGCTTGTGCCCTGGAAAGATGATTTTAAAAGAAAATTCAAATGGATTTTTCTGCTTAGGTCTTTGAAAATAACTGGGATTAGATAAAGTGATGATTGTTCAAAATTCAAGTTTTTGGAAGGAAGCTATCAAATTGTAGGTTTGTATTTTTTTTTTTTTTACTATTGAGCTGAACTGTAGGTGATGTCATTTATCTTTAGTGATTAGTTCATATTTGTCTTTTATTTCACTAAAGATCTAATGTTTCATAGGAAAAGTATAGTTGACAGTGTGACTTTGGGCCTCAGTTTCCTCATTGATAAAATAAACCTTCCGAACTGAGTAATTATTAAGATCCCTTATCTTAGCTATAGTTCTCTGATTTTTAGACTGAGTCATTTGCTGTTGTCTGTGCTCTTTGTTGTTTTCCATGCCTACGAAGGATTTAGCTGGTTGGTCCATGAAGTCATAAGGCAGGCACTGTTATTCATGTGGGGGTAGCTGTAGCCATTGTGATTATGGTTAGCATACCTAAAATATGGAAGTATAGGCTAATGACAAGGCTGGGGCAAAGATACAACCTTTCAAAAATGATAAGGAATTAGAGATTCAATAGTATTTTTATTATATGATTTTTAAAATGAAAATCATATAGGACAGTGCAGTTACCTCAGTTATTTGGGGGTGATTATTTAGTTTATTGACTTAGCTTAGGATCCTAAGTAAAAATGGGTATGTAGTTGCTTAGTTTTGATACAAGGCTCTGTCCTATATCCTTGCCAAGTTTCCCTCTCTTTTTTTCATTCTACTTTCTATATCCTTCCCATCTTTATTTTAGGGTCAAGGAAATGTAAAAAAAATTATGTATGGTCTCAATCAATCAATAAACATTTATTAAGCTTCTGCTATGTGTGAGGCACTGTGTTAAGCACTGGGAAAACTAAAGGAGGCAAAAGACAGTCCCTGCCCTCAAGGAGTTTACAATCAAATGGAGGAAACATGAAAATTTAAAAAATACATATATGTGTGTGTGTACACATGTGCATACATATATACAGACAGACATACACATATAGACTATGTTATGTGGTAGATCGCAAGAATGAATTTTTATGTATTTGTAGTTATTCAACAAGGGAAAAGAGAATTTGCAAAATCAGAAATAGTAATAGCTCACATTTATGAAGTATTTTACCATCTACAATCTGCTTTCCTGTGAGACATTAGTATAGCTATTGGAATTTCCATTTTAGAGACAAAACCTGAAGCTCAGAGATTAGGTGACTTACCCAGGGTCACAAGACTATTAAGTGACTGAGCCAAGACTTAAACCAAGTCTCCTGATGTCCAATCCAGTGTTCTTTCCACTATACTGTATTGCTTAATGCCAAGATAAAATAACAGTGAAAACTACCAAGCCCCAGGCTGGGTTATAACTTAAATTTCAATGATTATACCTTCCTCACGTTGCTTGGACTTAATTTGTCCCTATTATTTCTCCACTCTGGCTTTCTCCTGGTTTCCCCAAAAGAACACTGTTTTTCATTCCAGGGTACCCGGTGCTTAATAAGATTGCACCCACAGAGGTTCTCCAGGTTATGCTTACTCATCCATTCAACAACCCCAGGTTCATTCTTATAAGAAAGTCTCCTGATTGTTTGGTCAGAAAATCATTTACGATTTAGAGCTGGAAGGATGGTGGGCTTTGAGGACCCAGTGTTCACATTCCTACCTTTCTTCCCTTGCTAACTTCCACCTCAGCCTTCTGTTTTTTTTTTTTTTAAATGAGACATTGTTTCAACAAGGTGGTTCCTAGAAGTAATTTCTCCTACCATTTCAGATAAGCGGTTCTCTTCGATTTAGAGTCTTAGTTGCTCAGGGCCACTTAGTCAATATATGTCCTCTGTCTTACTGAGGAAAAAAATAAGACTACAAACAGGTAAGATATTGGTTTTACCACCTAAAAAAATAACCCAACCTGACACATATTCCATTGCCAGAGTTTTGAAAAAGACAATCCAATTTCTTATTTTCTGCTCCATTTTTTTAAAATCCCCCCCCCAAAAAATTCCCATATATCTTTCCCATTTTTTGTTTTCTTTGTTTTGTGGAGATTCCCTTTTTCTTGAGTTCTCTCCTACCTCCACACTTCTGTTTGGTGGTCTTTTGACTCTCTGTGCCTCCTGTTAACTGCCATCAAAGTGTTGGTAACTGAGAAGGAAGATTAGTCTTTAAATATATTGATGTCTTTTGTATTCACACGATCTTCATTTCTAAATAGGTCAAACGCCCTCCTCCCCATAGCCAACAAGCCATCTATTATAACAGAGAATAAACAAGAAAACAGTTCAGTGAAACTAACCAAATATATTAATTTAGTATATGCAATATGCCATGCCCATCGTCCCCCATATTTTCAAAGAAGGAAGGGATGGAGGTGCATTATCTCATTTCTTTTCAGGGGGGCAAGCCTGGTCATTTTAATTACACAGAGCTTGGTTTACCAGTTTATATTCTTTCTATTTTTTTTAAACTACTGACAGACATATTCCTTAAGAGGAATTTGGCTTATTTTATTTGGCCCCAGAAAGCAAAGTTAGGAGCAATGGGAAAAAGTTTGAAAAGAGGCATTTGTAGGCTTGATGAAAGGGAAAACTTCCTAACAACTAGAGCTGTTAAAAAAAAATAGGGGGGGTAGGACAGGCTGCCTCAGGCTGGAGTTGGTTAACCCTCAGGAGATGTCTTCAAGCAAAGTCTGGATGACCACTGCCTCAAGCATGTGGAAATACAGGGTTGTATAGTACATGGAGTTCTGGCCTCAGACTCAGGAAGTCCTGGATTCTACTAGCTATGGGACCGTGGTCATATTTGTGCCTCAATTTTCTAGTTTTCAGATTGCAGATAGCAATATTGGAGTACCTTCCTCAAGGAGTTGTTATGAGGCCCCAAAGAGGTAATATCAGTGAAACACTTTGTAAACCACCCAAAAAAGTGCCATAAGAATGTCACATTATTATTAAGCTTCTTGAGAGAAGGATTTTTTATGTGTGTTTAAATCCCTTGCATCCAGTATAGTGCCTTACACGTATAGTAGGTGTTTAATAAATACTTGATGGATTGGATTGGATTCTCTAAGGGATTCTTGTTCAGTTCAAATTTGAGATGGACAACATGGCATCTATGGATCCTTCTCACTCTGAGGTTCTGTGATTCTATGTTTCTCTGATTTTAAGTAGAAGGTTAGTTTTGATTAACAAACCATCTGACTCCATACCCCACACGTAGCAGTGGATTCTGTAATATTTGCATTGTTTTCTAGTGGTTTCATGTGGGTCACCTAGGCAGGAGGTGCTATTATTAATCTCTATTTTATAGTTGAGGAAACTGAGGTAGACAGGTTAAGTGATGTGCTGAGGATCAGCTAGTAAGCTTTAGCAGCTTAAACTTGCACTAAGACTTGTATAACATAGTAATGACTGCTATCGATATAGCCCCAAACCACACATCTTGAGGAAGAATACACCCTGTTATGAAGACCTAGCAGCTGGAATTCTTTAGTGACTTAGTATGGCAAAAGGAGGAGAAGGAAGCCCCTGCAAATTATGCTTTAAAAGATTCAAGACACATATACAATCAACAAATAACTCCTCTCTCCTTCCCTCCCCTCCCCAATATACATCTCTGCTTTCACCATTACTGAGTCATCATATATGTGACTGGCTCTGCTTGCCTAGTGATAATCCCCCTGGCCCCTCGGCTACATGTTGCCTTTTGTAATATTTTCCATTGGTTACTACTTTTTTCACTGAAATACTTCTAATATTCTTGCTGCCCCTAATATTTACCCTTTCAGTTCTGTTGACCAGGGTTATCTTTCAAGTTCATCACAACAAGATTTCACTAGTATAAAAATGGTTCTAAAAGAGATGAAAGGAAGGAGTGGGGAGAAACATTGCCTCAGATCCTGTACCTCACTAAAGATGTCTTTGGACTTGAATAACAGGACATTTTGAAAGGTAAACAGTTGTGAGGCAATGTGGTGCAGTAGAAAAAACACTCATTTTGGAAGGAGACGTGCATTTATTAAATACGTATTATGTGCCAGGCACTGTGCTAAACACTTTACAAATATTATCTCATTTGGTCCTTGTGCCTGCCTGGGGAGGTAGGTAGTATTATGAATTCTCATTTTATAGTTGAGGAAACTGAAGTAGAAGTTAAGTGACTTACCCAGGGTCACACAGCTATTAAAGTGACTGAGGCTGGATTTGAACTCAGGTCTTCCTGACTCCAGGCCTAGAGCACTATGCCCTGGGCCACCTTGCTGCCTCTGGTTTGGAATCAGAGGGTATGGATTGGAATCCGAGCTCTGTTCAAGCCTCCTTGTGATATTTCATGTCTTTCAATAGGGGGAAAGCATTGGACTACATTGTCTCTGAGGTCTCTTCAAACTCAGAATCTATGATTCTGTCACTTTCAAGTACATAATAACAGTTTATGAGAAAGGGAGAGTTTGTTCATTATTAATGACAATTATTATTAATAAACAACAAGGGTCACCTATGATTAGCAAACTCATGAACATTTATTGGTTGTCTAAAGTAATTGTAACCACACCAGTGAGCAAATTTTTTTGACAAAATAATGTAATGTTCTGCCCATGACAGAAAAAAAAAGAATTCTTTTGACAGATCTTTGTCTGTCAGGGGAAATACAGATAGAGACTCCCTAATGGAAAGTTAAAGGAAATATAATGCTGTCCTTATGGCATATTTCTTCCTTTGCTCACATTCCCTTCTCCTCCCTCTCTTTTCCCCTCCTCCTCCTCCTAGTTTTGAAAAGGAAAGAATTTTTTTCTTCCACATAATTTTCCCTTTGGCAAGCTGCCATCAAACAGCCTGATCTCTGAAGGCCTAGTGTAATTTAGTGGTTGCAGCTCCAAGATAGGATTCTTAGCATTTAACATAACACATTTTGAGGGGAGAGGCGGATTTCTGATTCAAGGGGATTTCACGACAGCAGTTGACACTAAAGGCCTTTGCACTGCTGGCTTTTTGGGCACAATTGGAATTCATGGAAATAGCATATTTGTGGGGCTTTTATCTGTGTTGCACTGTGTTTGGTGAGGCCAAACGCAAAGATGGAATTTATGTGTTTGAGTTCTCTCACTTCTTGAATGGAATTTGTTTTTTCCTCTTTGCTAAAGAAAAGAAAAGAAAATCTGAAAAATCCTGCTTGTGTCTGATAAACATTAGAAGCTCTAATAACCTAAATACCTTACCCATTACAACAGAAGATAATATAGTAAAATCTGCTTTGGACAACTGAAAAAAATCCTATTACATTTACATGGCATTCTGCCATTTGTTGGGAGATTAGCCAAATATTTACGTTCATTCTGAGGTAGACTTTTGGTCCTTGGGACCAAAATCACCACGTTAGACCTTTTTGGAGGTCTAACTTTTCAAGAGGCCATTTTCGTGTCTTACAAGACTAAATATCTCTTTCTAAATATTTTACTTTATCCCAAGGAATGTAATTTTTATGAGTTTTCTTTTCTAAACACACTTTCTCTTCCTAACCTCTCTCTCCTCCCTGTTTTCTCCATCCATCTTTCACTCTTAGCACTTTCCTTTTTAATAAATAAGTATAACTAAGCTAAACAAACCAACATATAGGCCGTATTTGAAAATGTATGTCTTATTCTGCACCTATAGTCTACCAGCTCTCTGCTGATAGAAAGGAACCATGGTTCTCCATTTTAAATAACAAAATTCTTGAGGAGAATGAAACATTTATAGTTATCAGAGACACTCTCAAGAGACACGTTTCATATTCTTTTTACTAGATTTATTGATTTGCCAAACATTTGCAGGAATAGCTCACCTAACATTAATTAAATATCTGTGATTCAATCTTTACTTGAATTTAAGAAAACACATAAAAAAAGGAAGAACCGATATGAATGATAGGACAGTGGAGTTCTCAGCCTTAGAGTTGGGCTTGGTTATTATGCATATATGTCAGTCTGTTAGTAAACATTTATTGCATGCTTACTGTGTATCAGAAATTATGCTACATTCTGAGGATACAAGAAAAGGCAAAAACATGGTCCCTACCCTCAAGGTTCCCACATTCTAATGGAAGAAACAATATGCAAGTAACTACACACAATGTGTAGTGTATGTACATAGTTATTTTCATGTTGTCTCCTCTATACACACACACACACACACACACACATATAAATGAAAGGTAATCTCAGAGGGAAGGGTAAAGAATTTAAAAAGACTTCTTGGAGAAGGTAGAATTTAAATTGAATCTTGAAGGAGGCCAGGGAAGCTATGGGGGTAGAGATGAGGAAGAGCATTCCCAATATGGGGTACAGCCAGTAAAAAGTCATGGAGTCAGGAGATGGAATTTGTGTTCAAGGAATAGCAAATGGGTCAGGATAGCTGGATTGTAGAGTATGTGGTGGGGGGTTAGGTCTAGTAAGACTAGAAAGGTATGATGGGTCCAAATTTTGAAGTGCTTTAAATGCCGAAAAGAACATTTTATATTTGATCCTGGAGGTACTAAGAAGCCACTAAAGTTTATTGAGTTGGGGCAGGGGTGGGGTGGGGAGGGAGGTCACATGATCAGACTTAGATTTTAGGAAAATCATTTTGACAGCTGAATGGAGGATGGGTTGAGATGGGGAGAAACTTGACACAGGGAGACCAACCAGAAAGTTATTGCAACAGTCTAGGTATGAGTGACAAGGGCCAGAATCAGTATGATAGCACTGTGAATAGAGAAAAGGGGACACATACAATAGAAGTTCTCAGGGTATAAAAGAAAAGACTTAACAATGGATCGGATGTGTTGGGTAAATGAGAGAGAGGAGCTAAGGATGACACTGAAGTTGCTATCCTGGGGAGCTATAATAATAATAAAAAAGTTGGGTAGGAGTGAGGATTGGAGGGAGGAGAGACAGATAATAAGTTCTGTTTTGACTTGTTGAGCTTTGAGATATCTACAGCACATCTTGTTTGAGATGTCCCAAAGGCAGTTGGCAGTGCAGACTGGAGAAAAGGCTAAGGCTATAGGCAGATAGAGAGTTAGTTAGATAGATCTGAGAATCATATGCATAGAGATGACAGTTGAAAGCATGGGAACTGATGAGATCACCAAGTGAGATAATATAGAGAGAGAAGAGAACCCAGGACAAACACTTGGGGAATACCCATAGTTAATGGGCATGCCTTGGATGAAAATCCATCAAAGGAGTCTGTGAAAGAGTAGTCATTCTGGTAGGAGGAAAATGAGGGGAGGGCATTGCCATGGAAACCTGAAATAGAGTATCCAGATGGACAGTATGGTCCACAGTGCCATGTTACAGATGAGTTAGTAAGGATATGGACTGATAAAAAGTCATTAGATTTGGCCTTTAAGAGATCATTGCTAACTTTGGAGAAAGAAGTTTTAGTTGAATGATAAGGTCAGAAGACAGATTGTAGAAGGTTTTGAAGTGAGTGAGAGGAAAGAAAGTGCAAGCATCTAATATAGATGGCTTTCTCAAAGAATTTAGCTCATAAGGAGAGGAGAAATAGTGGAATGTAGCTAGCAGGGATGGCAAGATCAAGTGAGGATATTTTTAAGGATGGGAGAACATGGGTACGTTTGCATGCAATAAGGAAGAAGTAGAGCGATTGAAGATAGGAGAGTGAGGATGACAGAGGGGTCAGTTTGCTGGAGAAGATGGGTTGGGATAGGATCAATGATAAAAGTTTCTGTGTGGGCAGGGAGAAGGGCTATCTCTTATGTGAAATAAGGCAAGAGGAGGAGATAGCAGGAGAAAGATATCTGTGTGATATAAGGTAAAGAGGAGAGAAGAGTGAACTCTTAGCAGATAGTCTGGAACTTTTTTGGTCAAGTACGAGGTGAGGTCCTTAGTTGAGGGGGTTGGTAGATGAGGTGCTATCATAGGCTTGAGGAATATCTAGAACATTTGCTGCTGTGTAGAATTGATTGGAGAAGTGTAAAAGGACTGCTTTGCTGAGGGCCCACTTGAATTTAGGTAACAATAATTTATAGTGGACTCGGCATGATTTCATGATTTCTTTCAGCTCCACTCAGCAATGAATTTTCAAGAATAGAAATGAAGGACATAGATGGTGGGAATAATCCAAGGTGGGGCTTGGCAAAAAATGATCCATGATAGGACAAGGGGAAAAGGAGTTCCAATGTAGAAGATACTATAGAGTTGAACTAATTCACAAAGGAGTCAAAATAGGGAAGGGAGAAGTGTAGACTGTTCAGGGGCAGTGGCTTATGGAAGAACTAGGGGGTGGAAGGGTTGGAGGTCATGATGAGAATGAAAAGATTAGGGGTTGTAATACATAGGGAAAGATGGAAAGCCATTGCAAAGTTCATGAACATGGAAGCAGAAAACTTGTGGGCAATGACAAAATCAAGGGATTGACCCATCTCTGTGTGTAGCGTAGGTGAAGTGGAGGAGTATTTTATGAAAACAGAGTAGAATGAGGATGTGAGAGCTTAGGATATTTGACTGGGGCATCAGTGTGAGTATTGAAGTCTCCTACTATGTCATAGAGAGGAAGACTGAGCCAAGCAACTATGAATGAACTATGTATGTGTATGACCATATAATGGATATTACTATTTTTCAACAACACTGTAAAATAAAATTGGTTATCTGAAGACATCTCCCAGGGTACAGGCACTGGACTTCTGTTTAGACTTTGTGTCTGGCAGAATTAGGAACTAGATATTGAAACAAGGCAGTCTCTCCCTAACAATTAATGCTGCCCGAAAGTTAAATGTGCTGCCTCAGGAAATAGTGAATTTTTGTTTACTGGAGGTCTTCAAGCCAAGGCTAGATAACTATATGTCAGTTAATCAATAAACATTAATTAAGTGCCTAGTATGTGCCAGGCACTGTACTAAGCACTGGGAATACAAAAAGAGGCAAAAGATAGTTCCTGCTGTCATGGAATTTACAATCCAGCGGGAGAGACAACATGCAAACAATAGAGGAAAGTCACTAGACTCAAGAGGAGTTAGGGAGAGCTTCCAGTAAAAGATGGGATTTCAGTTTGGACTCAAAGGAAGCTTGGGAGGTCTGTAGGCCAAGTGAAGGAGAGAGAGCTTTCTAAGCATGGAGGACAGCTGAAGAAAGTGCCTGGAGCCTAAAGATGGTATGTATTTTTCCAGGAACGACTAGGAGGCCAATGTCACTGTATCAAAGAGTATGTGTCAGGGAATAAGTTGTAAGAAGTCAGGAAACCTAGGAGAGGACTAGATTATAAAAAGGCTTTGAATGCCAAACAGAGCATTTTGTATTTGATCCTGGTGGCAATAGGGATCTGCTGGATTTTACTGGTGGTTAAGTGGGGGAATGAGGTATGTGACATGGTTGGACCTTCGTTTTAGGAAAATCACTTTAGTGGCTGAATGGAGCATGAATTGGAGTGGGGAGAAACTTGAGGCAGGCAGACACACCACAGGACCTGCATTAGAGGGGTGGCAGTGTCAGAGAAAAGAATGAAAAATATTCAAGAGATGTTGCAAAGGTGAAACTGCAGATCTTGGCAACAGATTAGATATGAAAGATAGTGAGGAATCCAGGATGACCCTCAGGTTGTGAGCCTGAGGGAAAGGGAAGGTGGTGTTGCCTCTACAGTAATAGGGAAGATAGGAATGGGGAGAGAGGGTTTAGGGGAAAGATAATGAGTTCGGTTTTGGATATATTAAGTTAAAGATGTTTACAGCACATCCAATTCGAGCTGTGTGAAAGACAGTTGAAGATATCAGGGATGTTATGGAGATATTCCTGTTCAGATTCAGGTTGGACCAACTAGATAGCTTCTGGGGTTCCATTCAGCTCAAGATTCTGTGGTTTTTACTGGTCAGTTTTATATGATGTATTCCTACATTTCTTTCTATCATAAGGAAAAACTCCATCAAACCCAAGAAAGTTGATCTACTATGGATGGGGGCCTTACAGTAACCAGAATAATGGAAGCCTTTCCTGATTCCACCTAGTTATTAGAACTCTTCTTCAAATTATATTAATCTGTATAAATGTTCTAAGTGTGGTATCCCCCCAAGATTCTCTTCTGCGGCCCATCCATCCACTTACCCTTAATAACTTCCTCAGTTCCAATTCATTCAATTATCTCCGTGATGAAGGCTCTGAAATCTATATACCCAAGCCTTAACTGCCTGCCAGACATATCTACCTGTATGTCTCATAGACATCTCAACATCCCCTATATGTAATTTATTACACTTTTTCCCTTCAAATTCCTCCTTCCTCTAGACTTCCCCATTTCTGTTGAGGATACTGCCATACTTTCAGTCATATAGGTTCGCAACCTTGGCATTATCCTTCACTTTCCTCTACCTCAGATCTGTGTGCCCAGTCCTAGTCTCTCTCCTGAGCTCCAGACCTACCTTACCACATGACTTAGACATCTTGAACTGGATGTCCCATAAGTATCTCAAATTCAACATGTCCAAAACAGAATTCACTGTCTTTTCCTCTGAACCGTCCCGTCTTCTGAACTTCTCTATTACTGTCCAGAGTAGGTACCATCATCCTCCCAATTGGCCACACCTGCAACCTTAGTGTCATCCTTGGCTCCTCACTCTCACTCACCCTACATATCTAACCTTTTGTCAAATCCTCATTCTACCTTCAGAATATCTTTCATCTGTGTCTTCTCTCTACTCACAAAGTTGTAACTTTAGTTCACATCTGTCCTAGTCTGTTATAGTGACATTCTAGCTGGTCTCCCCGCTGCTAGTCTTTCCTTATTCCAGTCCCTTGCTGCTTAACTGCCAAGATGATTTTTCTTTTTCTTTTAAAAATTTATTTTTTTTAACATTTTAACATTTTTAAAAATTTGAGTTACAAATTCTGTTTCTCTCTCCACTGAGGAATATGATATCAAATATATATGTGTGTGTATATGTATATATATATGTGAAATCATGCAAAAAATACCTCCATGTTAGCTATGTTGCAAAAAAAGCAAGTAAAATTTTAAAAAGTGAGAAAAGTATACCTCAGTTTGCGCTCAGTTCACCAGTTCTTTCTTTCTTTCAAGTTGGATTGCATTTTTCATCATGAGTCCTTTGAAATCATGTTGGGTCATTTTATTGGTCATAGTAGCTAAGTCTTTCAAATTGATCATGATTACAACATTCCTGTTACTGTGTACAATAATCTCCTGGTTCTGCTCACTTCACTTTGCATCAATTCAGATCTTCCTAGGTTTTTCTGCAAGGTGATTTTTCTAAAGCATAGATCTGACCACCTTCCCAGTGAGTTCTAGCAGCTCCCTGTTACTTCCAGGATCAATTATAAAGTCCAATGTTTGGCATTTAAAGCTCTTCATAACCTGGCCCCTTACTGCCTTTCTTGTTTTCTGATACTTCATTCCCATCCATGCACTCTGATTCAGCTCTACAGGCCCACTTGGAATTCTTCAAACATTATATACTGTCCCCCGTCTCTATGCAAAGGTATGTCACCCATGCTGGAAACGTTCTGCCCCCTTCACTTCAAACTCTTGGTATTCCCATTTTCTTTCGAGACTCTGCTCAAGTCCCCCTCTTCTAGAAGAGACCATTCCTGGTTTTTACCAGCTGCCTTTTCTAATCAGATTGCCTTCCAGCTTCTTTGTGTATGTCATATACTTAACTAGTTATCTACGTGTTGTTTCTCCTGTTAGAATGTGTACTTCTTGAGGGTAGGGATTGTTTTTTGCCTTTCCTTGTATCCACAGCACTTAGCCTAACATCTGGCACCCTTAATAAAACTCCAAACTAAAACTCCAGAGAATAACAATAGCTAACATTTATATAGCACTTATTATGTGGTGGGCACTGTGCTAAAATGTCATTTGATCCTTATAACTGGGAAGGTAGGTGCTATTATTATCCCTATTTTACAACTGAAGAAACTGAGGCAATCTGGGGTTTAGTGACTTGCCCAGGGTCACACAGCTTGTAAGCATCTGAGGCCAGATTAGATTTCTGGTGTTCTTGACTCAGCGCTCAGTGCTTTATCTACTGTGCCACCTAGCTTTTTAGTTAAACTGCTGTGTAGCCACATGGCCCCCCATATTTGACTTATTAAGTTGATTTTTAGAATCCACCTGTAATAACTTCACATGTATTGAAGTTATTCCCTTTTCAGTTTTTTCACAGTAGAAAGGGCATAGGATTTTGAGTCACAGTACCTGGATACTTTGACATGTAACCTTGGCAAAGTTATTTCACCTCCTCTCTGGGACTGTTTAATGAAGTGTAAAATAAAGGATGAATTTGATAACCTCTAAGCTCCCTTCCACTTTAAAATGTATGATCTTATGACTGTTTGGGCAAGGTCATTCAACTCATTTTGAATCTACCAGCAAAATTCACCAGCATCCTAGTCTATCTACTATGCAGAAATCCCAATGAGAGAGTGAAGTAGGTCTAGGGTAGATATGGGAGAAGGAAAGATTGGACATGGGAAAGGTGGGAAGAGAGGGGATTAGAGTCAGAGTATAAAATTTTTCACTCTTGATCTTAGGAATGGTGCTATTCTGAAAGATGGTGAGGTCTAGGTGTGGTTGGCCCAGTGAGTGGCTGAAGTGGGATGGATCTCACTGAAATCAAGAAAGATAATGGCCATTAGAATGAATTTGGTAATCTTGGAAGATGGTGGCAGGGTGGAAAAGACTGAGTCTAGTCCTAAATCACTGAGGGAGGTGAGTGACTCAGGTCTTTAGAAAGGAGCAACAAGGCAGGAATACAATCAGTCCTTTCCGTTCTTTGTGGAAGTACAAATCTGTTAGTCTTTCCTATCTTTATGGAAGGGCTTTATTTTTTTTTAAGGAACACCTTTCTTTTCCTCTACTAATTCACTGAAGTACAAATCATCAAAATATAAATCATAAAAATCTCTCCCTTTGAGCCGTTGTTTTAAATGGAAGGGGGGAAACATTTGGCTTTTCTAGAATTTTCTTTCATCCTTATTACTATTTTATACTCCATATAAAAGCCCTAGGATAAGTGTTACATTTAAAAAAAAACATGGATCAAACCAAGAACTTTACTTTCATTGAAAATGAAAATATAATTGAATTTGAAGAGTCTTCTTATATGGTTTTGTAATAAATGATTTCTATGTTTTGATAGCATTCAAGGAATGGTGGACTAAGAGTTAATAAATGTTACTGAAATGCTATGAATATCCAATTGATTCCTTTTTTGGAAAAAAAAAGCAATTGGGAACACTTCTGAAAATTTCTGATAAAGAACATAGTACATTTGAATCCTTCAACTATTTTTTAAAGTGAGCTAGGAAAAAAAATGAGCAGAACCAGGAAAACATTCTACACAATAACAGCCACAGTGTACGATAACTGACTTTGATAGACTTAGCTCTTCTCAGCAATGCAAGGACCTAAAACAATTCCAAAAGACTCATGATGGAAAATGCCATCCACATCCAGAAAAAGAAATATGGAGTCTGAAGGCAGATTGAAGCAGACTGTTTTCTTTTTTTGTTTTATGTTTTTTTTTCTCATGGTTACTCTCATTCATTCTAATTCTTCTATACGATGTGACTAATGTGAAAATATGTTTAATAGGAATGTATATGTAGAGCCTATATGAGATTGCATGCTGTCTTGGGGAGGGGGAGAGGAGGGAGGGAGAAAATTTAAACCGTATAGAAGCGAATGTTGAAAACTAAAAATAAATAAATCAACTTACTAAAAAGTAAAGTGAGCTAGGCTTACTTGGAGCTGGGGGGATGGGAAGAGCTAGGGAAAGAATAAAAATGAGCAGGTGTTAGGATAAGTATGTGGCATAAAGATGGAGGGGAGAAGTGAAAGGTAAGTAGGAAAGAGAAACACTGTTAGGGTTAGTAGAAGATCATTAGGATGGTTTTATAAGAATCTGTGTGAAGGGATGCTGATGGGAGAAAAACTCAAAAACCCAGCCTTGACTTTCTTTTATGTTCTAGGTCGCCAGATCCCACCCTTGGATCCTCATGAAAATGGGAACAATGGAGCAATCAAGCTTGGGAAGCAAACACCACAAGCAAGCAGGCGATGTTGCTGACCCCATATGATAACATCTGATGTACTTGAAGAACTCAAATCCCATTTTCTTGTGCACTGACTGAAGGACTCCCCACTCTTGGTGACTTAGTGCCTTGTTTAAAAAAAAAAATCCCAGCTCTACATTATGAGAAATATGTAGGCATCACAGCCAGAAAGTTTCCCTGGGAAAGGATTTTGCAGAAATTCTTGAAAAATTCTTAGTCATACTATTTATATTGATGGATTAGATTATACCAAATTCATCTTGCCCCTCCCCCCTCCCTTTCTCTCTTACTCTTCTTAAAACAGTGGTTTTTACTGAGTGAGTGAAGGAAGGGAGTGGGTAGATGACAAGTATATATTGAGTTGTCTGTTAAACCCTCCTGATACTTAAGTTTTGTAGGAAAGAGGATGTATTCTTGTTGACTTAGTTTGTGTGGGGGATTCTGGGTTGGGTCCTTCCTCTCTGACTTCTCAGTTGGCCTGGTCATACTGCAGGAATCTTTTCAGTGCCATTGACTTTGTGGACGACCTACTCAGTCACCTGTGAAAGTTAGCTAGTGAGGAAATAACTTTTTATATGGTTTTTTAGAACTGAGCCTGTCTTTTATTTTTAAATTTTAGATCTGCTCTAAAAAAATTTTTTAAAGTTAAGAAATAGAATTTCGCCCATACTTCCCACATCTTCTGTAGAGAACAGAGGAATATTATCCAACTATCCCCCAAATTACAGGTTTGAACAATTCACTGAAAAAAAAGAAGGGAAGATTTATTTGAAAGAAAGAGAAGGAAAGGGGATGGAAGGAACAAAAGAAAGGAGGAAGAAAAGAAAGAGAAATCTTTTTTAGATCCCTGCTTTTTTCCTTCGGTGTTTAGCATTGCACACATTTTGGGTTTCGGGTACATGTAAAGTGACAAGTCTGAGAAAATTGTTGCAAATGACTTGGAGGTTAAGAAGGCCTCATTTCTGAAAGAGACAGAAGGCATTTCTATGTAAGAATGCATATGAGCAGATTAAGGTAGAATAGAGACATTTTTTAAAGAAGTACTACCTACTGCATGTTGTGTTGATGGGCAAGGAACTCAATGCACAAAGTATTTCCTTGCCAATAGAATTTATCATGATTTCTTAATCAAGGTTTAAAATTGAAGTAAAAGAATCTGCATATTAAACTATAGGACAAGCTTCTGATGGGGGGAGATTGGTTAGATTATTGAGCAATTAGCCAGAGTGAGTGGCAGAGGCCTTAGGCTTTTAGACACTTTAAAACTACTAGACAAAAAAAGGCATTAAGAAAAAGATATCCTGTGGACTACACTCTGTCAATGCAGTACTCCATCATATTTGCACAAAGGATAGGCCTTGGTATGGCCTTCCTGATCCCAATTCCTTGGCTTCTTCTGTGACATAAAAGGATTTGAATATCATTTGTCTGTTGGATCCAGTGGAGGGAAGAAGTGAAGTCTGAGAAAGGTAAGGAGAAAAGGTAGTTTCCCCCTAAGTCCAAATCTTTTGTACATTCCAGGTTTCTTACCAGTCTAGGATCCAATAGTGGTTGACCTCTTACTGAGGCTCAGATTGGGACAGGACTTTTAGAACCTCTCAGGTACAGTACCCTTTGTAGGAGATAGTGATTAAAGTTGGATCAGACATTAGAGGTCATTGAGGCAAACATCCCTCATTTTTTGGGTGAGGAAAATGAGATCAAATTAAGTAATTCACCCAAGGTCACATACATAGTAAATAGGAGAGGTGGGCTTTGAATGTAAGCCTTTTAAACCTTTAAATCCAGCTGTCTTTTTACCATACTGTGGGAAGAAATCCTACTCTCCCCAAAATATTTAGTGAGGCACCATGAAGTCAAGGGAAACTTGATCTCATTTTGACCCTTCCATAAGCACCTTAATTGTGGTCTAGAAAGCAGTCATATCATTCACAGATCTAGCTAGTGGAAGGGACCATAGGGAACATCTACTCCAACCACTGTTTTGGAAAGGAGGAAGGAAAGGCTCAGAAGAGGTAAATGGTTTGTCCAGGACCATACAATGAATTTATTTCAGAGCTAGGAGAGAAATTAAATCTTGGCTAAACATCTGGAGTTTTCAAGTCTTAGGAAACAAACATATTACCATCCCCATGATTGTTTAGTCCCTATTCACTCTGATTCTTTTTTTCCTGGGTTGATGAAATGAGTTATGTCAATGGCCCAAAGAAGCATTTACTGAGGGACCAACATGGATATCACAACCATCCCTCTTCTGTGGTTTAAAAGAAAAGAAAAGGCTGTACATGGAACAGCAATCACGAGGTAGATGAAGCCAACGTGACAATAAAGATCTTTTGAAAAAAAAAGTTTTTTACATATAAAAAGGCAACAAATAAAATACAAAAGATTATTAAAAAGATTACAAATAGCAGATTACATAAGATTACAAATAAAAAAGCCTTTTCGTTTTTGTTTACCATGCACACAGCCAGTTTGATACTCCAACTGCATTTCTGGAATTGGTAAAGCTGGTTTGTTCTTGGATCTTAGCGGGTGGAAAAGACTCCATCCGTTCTATCTTTCTTGGTACAGATTTGAGTCTCAGTTATTTCAGACAGAAGCAGGTCCATCACAAATAGCAAAGAGGGATTCTGGCTGTCTGGGAAAAGACTTTGTGGGATTTCCTACATTGTCCGTAGTCCACAGTCTGCACTGAATTTGCTTATGGGTATGACATAGATCTGCACATCCTTCTGGAAGTAAATAGTTTGATATTAGAAACTGAAGTCAGTTCTTTCTGGGTGACATGCAGATCTTTGTTGAGCCTTGCCTCTTTCAGCACAGAAACTGAGTGTCTGAATTATGCTGGGACTAGAGCAGAGAAAGTAAGGAATGTGTCTGTCACAAAGGGAATTACACTGGACAAATTCAACATAAAGGAGGCTAATTCTGATGACAGAACATGACTATTTCCCTCCCTTCCCCCAAATTAATGGAATCAGGGCTCTCTTCAAAAGGGAATAGGTTTCAAAGTGATTGTCTTTACCTCTCTGATACTGTTTATTTCTATCAGAAGCAGTTTGGGGGGAGAAAAGCCATAATCATCACTTAAAAAATCAGGAAGGAGCTGGTAGAACATGGTTGAGCAAACACATTTATTTACATGTCTATTGAGCCTTCTCAGGAAAGTACCTAGACCCTTTTGAAGAGTCAAGATTTTTCATGAGAGCCATTTAAAAAAATCAGGGTAGCCTGAGTTGACACATGAACAGTGTATTACAAGGTGACCTTATAGAACAATGTCCCTCTAAACTCTGGCCAGAGCATTAGAGGTGACGTAACACCATTTTAATCATTCCCCATACTTTTCTTCTTCCATCCCTTTTTTCTTTTTTTCCTTCCATTCTTCCTTCTCTCCTCTCTTCCTCTCTCTATCCTTCTCCTTCCTTCTTTTTTTTTCCATTTTTCTCTCCCTGCCCCTTCTCTATCTCTTTTTGTGTACATATATACATATATAAATATGATTTCACATTTCTTAAGCTAACATGTTATACCTTTCATTGGCTAAATCTGGCTTACAGATATCTATTGTATATTGTAAATATGAATTTTTATAGTGCCCATTTCACATTTAAGAGCAGAAATGCCAAAGACAAAAGGTAGCGACATGCACGAGGTTGATGTAGATACCTTGTTGACTTGCCATTTTTTAAACTTGAAAATAGTACATTAATGATACTAAGTATGCATTTTCCATTCAGGCTGCAAGATTTTGAGGGCCCCAAATTAGGCATTCTCTCATAGTCAACGGGTACTGAAGTTGTGCCCCAAAGAGAATTAATCTCTTTCCTTACAGGAGATATGCCCAAGTGTTAGTCAGCTAGCATTTATTAAGTGACTAATATGTGCCTGGGACTATGCTAAGTGCTGGGGATAAGTGCTGGGGATGTGAATGTGAAATGCTTCCTCTAGACATAGCACTATAACATGTGATAGCTGAAAACAACCATCTATCGGTAGATTCCTCACTTTACATCGCTACTCAAGGAATAGGGCAAGTTGAGTAGTAGGTTAGAAAGCTCTGACATGTATGCAGACGTACGAAATATATCAGTGATATATGTTTACTATTTTAACCGTCTTTTAAACCAGATCCGTTGTTCCAATGTCAGCATTATGTTTTGCCGTGCATATTGCTTTCTCTCTTGTGTTTTTGCAAAGGCTTTGACTGGGCTGGACCCAGTTCCTGCATAGGGGGGATGCTTTTACAATGTCAGGACTTTTCTCCCTTTCATTAAACAGTAGTGCATTCCCAACCTCTCCTCACAAAAATCACCAAATTCCAACCACAGCAACAAAACTGTACTTGTTATTTTGTTTTTAACATACACTGATTCATACTAATAAATATTTTAAGAATTACCAAATGTTGTAATCTTTTAGAACTCTGGCTAGTTTTAAGCACTTGGCTACAGTTGTCAAAGTGAAGGCTGCTAAAATCAATTTAATCCAATCGATTCAACAAATATTTATTAAGTTGACTGACTTACTACTACGTGCAAGACACTGATCACTGTGCTGTTAGGTAGATATATGAGAGCAGGGAAGGCAAAGGTTAGAATATATAATGAGTGGGCACAGAATTTCAGTTTTTAAGGATTTATTAGCTAGCAGAAATCAAGTAAGATATTTCATGAGCGCTAATTTATTCAAACTACATAGATACTCATTATCCCTATATATGTTGTTTTAAATTCTATTGTTACTATTGGTCAGTGAGTACACATGGAAGATAGAGTTACCACTTGGAGGAGATGGCAGATAAACAATAATCTAAGAAATTTAATTTGTACAAAGCACACTTATGCTAGATAGTAGAGGAGATACACGATCTAGATAGCACATAACCCCTGATGTCAAAGTTAAAGTCCAATAGACATAACTTGTGCTATGAAGTATCATAAAGTATGATTCATGATGAGTATACAAAAAGGGTACAAAGTTCTATTGGAGATACACAGAGAGAAAGGTCATTAGTAAATGGGACAATCAGAGAAGGATTCCTGAAGAAGGTGGGTAGGAATTAAACAGGTAAGAATGGTACTGGGCAGAGCATTTCAGGCATAAAGAACAGCATGAACAAAGGTAAGAGGATGGGAAACTTTGGGGTTTATATAGTTGGCTATGTGTGCTGGAGCCAGCTTGAATCAACCAAGAGAGCCAATTGTCAAACTTGTGAGCATATATACCTTAGAAATAGGCAAACTATAAATCAGAGGTTGATTTATTGTCTTGTTGGTTATCTGGACTTAAAGTGATGGAGTAAATGCTCATGATGCAAATTAAAGTTAGCAAGATGACAGAGAAAAGGCAAGGACTCACCTGAGCGCCCCCAAATTCTCCTTCAAATTACTTTAAAAAAAACACCTCAAATTCTGGAGCAGCATCCCTCATAAAATGAGGGAGTGAAACAATTTCCTAGCCCAAGACAACTTAGAAAGAAAGGTCTTTTGCACTGGGCTGAGAGTGTAGTGCAGGCCGTGGACCTCTATACCAGGCAGCTGGTAGTAGCCATACCCAGTGCAATCCAGCAGCAGGCAACTGAAATGGCAGCAGCAGCTTCCAGAGCTCTCAGCCCACAGATAGTAAGGGGGTCGGACAACTAGTGCAGAAGGAGATTACATGGGTCCTTTTGCTGGCACTGGGTGCAGGACTATGTTGCATTGCCCATGCTTGGATCTATGTCACAGTCTTGCGACTAGAAGGAGCACTAGCACACAAGAGCTTGCAGTCACAGGGCAATGGGGACCCTCATCACAGTTCCAATGTGGAAAAGAGTGCTTGGAGTCACTCAAAGACCAGAGCACAGGACAGGAGAGCAATAAACACACCTCTAACATAAAGTTAAAAGTCAAGAAATAGGCTGGAAAATGAACAAACAACAACAAACAACCTGACCACGGAAAGTTACTTTGGTGATGGAAAAGCTCAAAACAAACTTAAAAAAAAACAAAGTCAAAACAATTTTATGCAAAAGCCTCAAAGAAAAATGTGAATTGGTCTCAGACCCAAAAAAAGAATTCCTGGAAGAACTCAAGAAAGATTTTAAAAATCAAATAAGAAAGGTAGAGGAAAAATTAGAAAAAGAAATGGGAGTGATACAAGAAAATCATGATAAAAGAGTCAATAATTTGGTAAAGGAGGCACACACACATGCGTGTGCACACACACACTGGGGAAAATAACTTTATAAAAAATACTTTAAACAAACAGAATAGGCCAAATGGTAAAAGAGGCACAAAAATCCACTAAAGAGAAGAACTCCTTAAAAATTAGAATTGTCCAAATGGAAAAGGAGGTACAAAAGCTCTGTAGAAAATAATTCCTTAAGAATTAGAATTCAGCCAATGGAAGCTAATAACTTAATGAGACATCAAGAAACAAGAAAACAAATCAAAAGAATTAAAAAACAGGAATATCTCATTGGGCAAACAACTGATCTGGAAAACAGATCAAGGAGAGAGATCATTCAAGAATTATTAGACTACCTGAAAGTCATGATTAAAAAAAGAGCCTACATGTCATCTTTCAAGAAATTATCAAGGAAAACTGCCTTGATATTATAGAACCACAGGGTAAGATAGAAATTGAAAGAATCCGACAATCACCTTCTGAAAGAGACCTCAAAATAAAAACTCGCAGGAATATTAGAGTCAAATTCCAGAGCTGCCAAGTCAAGGAGAAACTATCAAAAGCTGTCAGAAACAATTCAATTATCATGGAGCCACAGCAAGGATAATACAAGATTTAGAAGCTTCTACATTAAAGGATTTGAGGATATGGAATATGATATTCCAGAGAGCAAAGGAGCTAGGATTACAACCAAGAATCACCTACCCAGCAAAACTGAGCAATCTTCCAGGGGTAAAATAGACATTCAATGAAATAGAAATTTTCAAGCATTCCTGATGAAAAAAAAAAACAGCTGAATAGAAAATTTCACTTTCAAATACAGGACTCAAGAGAAGCATAAAAGATAAACAGGAAAGGGAAATCATATGGGATTCAATAAGTATAAACTGTTTACATTTCCACATGGGAAGATGATACATGTAACTAACTCCTAAGAACTTTCTCATTATTAAGGCAGTTTATTCAGAGTTGCTTGAAGGAACTCAGAGGTTTGAGCTGACTATGATGAGATGATATCTAAAAAATGAAATTAAGGGGTGAGAAAGAGGAATGAACAGGGAGAAGAGGTAAGAGAGAGGTAGAATGGGGTAAATTATCTCACATAAAAGGCACAAAAGGACTTTTACAGTGGAGGAGAAGATGGAGAAGGTGGGAATGAGTGCTTGAACCTTATTCTCATCATATCTGGCTCAGAAAGGGGACAACATGTGCACTAGGAGGAGAAGGGGAAGACTGATAGAAGGGAAGGCAGACTGGGGGAGGCAGTAGACAGGTGCAAAACACTTTTAAGCATGGACAGGGTGAGACGAGAGAGAGAGAGAGAGTAGGCTAAACAAGCAGTAGAAGAGGATGAAGGAAAATACACAGTAAACATAACTGGAAATTTTTTACAGCAAGTTTCTCTGATAAAGGCTTCATTTCTCAAATATATGGATAACTGAGTCAAATTTATAAAAGTAAGAGCCATTCCCCAAATGATAAATGGTCAAAGGATAAGAACAGGTAGTTTTCAGATGAAGTAAACTATCTATAGTCATGTGAAAAAAATGCTTTAAATCACTATTGATTAAAGAAGTGTAAATTAGGTACCATCAGAGCTACCACCCCATACCTATCAGATTGGCTAATATGACAGAAAAGGAAAATTAAAAGGCGGGGATTGGGGAAATTGAGACACTAATGCTTTGTTGGTAGAGTTGGGAATGGATTCAACCTTAACAATTTGAAACTGTGCCCAAAGGGCTATAAAGTCAGGCAGACCCTTTAACCCAGCAATGCTAGTACTAGGTCTGTATCTCAAAGAGATAAAAACAAAAAGGAAAAGGTCCTACATGAATAAAAATATTTATATCGGCTCTTTTCATAATGGCAAAAAATTGGAAATTGAGGGAATGCTCATAAGGTGGAGAATGGCTGAACAAGTGTCATATAATTGTAATGTGATACTATTGTACTACAAGAAAGGATGCTCTCAGAAAACCTAGAAAGTCTTACATAAACTGATGCAAAGTGAAATGAGCAGAAGCAGGAGAACATTGTATACAGTAACAGCAATACTATATGATGATCAACCGTGAATGACTCAGCTATTTTTGGCAATATAGTCATCCAAGACAACTCCAAAGGACTCATGATGAAAAATGCTGTCCACCTCTAGAGAGAGAACTGATGGAGTCTGAATATAGATTGAAGCATACCTTTTTGAAGTTTCTTTATTGTTCTTGTTTGTTTGTTCTTTGGTTTATGTTTTCTTTCACAACATGACTAATATGGAAATAGTTTTTGCGTGACTGCACTTGTATGACCTATATCAAATTGCTAGCCATGTTGATGAAGGGGAAGGGGAGGCAGGAAGAAATTATTTAAAAATTTAAAAAATGAATGTTAAAAATTGTTTTTACATGTAATTTGGAAAAATAAACATTTTAGAAAATAATGCAGATTAAATTTAAAAGTGTGTCATGCATACATTTTTTTCCCCTGGAGAGCCAATTGTTAAACATTTACCAGCATATCCCTGTATAGGAAGAAGAGAAAATAGGCCTTTAACTGGAACATATTGTATATAGAAAGGAATAGTTTGAGACAAAGAAAGGTATAGGGCAACCATGTTATGGGCAGCTTTGAATACTAGGGTAAGGAGTTTGAACTTTACACAGTTAGAAATGGTAACTGAAAAATTTTAAGTAGAGGGATGGTTTTTTTTCCATTTTATTCAGATTTATAAAGGGGCCTTCTCACAGAGGGGAAGGTTTTTTTTTAAGGGTTGGTGCAAGCTAACCATGTTTACAGCCAGAAGAAGAGCCGGTGGAGAGACAGAATGAATGAAAGAATGAAAGATGTACAAGACAGAGACTATTGGACCGAGGTCCAGGATGAGGCCAGCGGAGGGCAGGAATGAGATTAAGGCCACAGGTGGAGGGATTAGCTTTAATAAGAAACAAGGATACCTATACCTCTTTGTCTGAGGTGGGAAGAAAAGAAGAAAGAGTGATGATGCTGAGAAGTTTTTAGAAGTGGAGAAAGGGAATTATGTGAATTCAATATTTGATTTCTCAATCTCAATGAAGTAGTAGTCTAAGTTATTTAGGGGATAAGGATATGGTGGGGGAATTGAGGAAGAAGGGGGAAAATATGGAACATGCCCCGAAGGGAATGAGACAAGAAATCAATACATTTCAATAGAACTCAACATCAATGAGATAAGAAGTCAATGACCAGTCCCCAGTTTTTAGGGAAGGTAAGCAAAAGTGTTACATTACTGATAGAATGCCCATCCTACCTGTGTGACCCTGGACAAGTCACAACCTCTCTGGGCCTCAGTTTCCTCACATATAAAATGAGGGGTTTAGACTTGATGACCTCCAAAGTTTCTTCTAGCTCTAGACCTATAATCCTAGTAAAACTCATTTCCTTGGGTTTCTAGAATAGAAAGGCAAAAGCGGATTGTACTCTCTACAAATGAAAATTCTTTGTGTGTTATTTTTTCTTGGTTCCACTTGTCTTTGCTTATCATCAGAGTACCCAGAGATGTCTCACTTTCAGAGGTGTCATCTTTCTTATCTTTCATATGAAGTCTCAGCTCAACAAACAACCTTTATGCCTGCTCATTATCTTCACACCTTATTCCATGTTAACTTTCACAGATCTTTCATCCCAAAACTGGTGACAATTTTTTTAAAAAGACAAAAAAACAAAAACAAAAAAAACCCAACCAACCCAACAACAAGCACCGTACACATTCATAGAACCTCCTTACATTTCTGCTTGCTTTAACAGAGTACAGACAGATCTTAATTTTCTCAGTATATTGACAAGCTAATATGAAATCATTTTTTGATTCACTGTTAGAATTACCCTATCATGATGTCAGTTGCTAATTCTCATTAACTTTCATATTTACTTCCCTCCTCCTTTGACATTCACTACTCTGGATGTCACACACACACACAATCACACACAGATACACAGAAGTGGCAGCATTTAAAATGGCATCTTCTTGGCAACAGCACACATAGCTGCAGCAATATTCTTAAACTGGTGCTACCAATGATAGATGAGCGAGTCCTTTTCTGTTAAATGAAGTAGGGTGTTTCTATCATGAATAATCATTTTTCTGTAACCTGACATTTTCCTTGGAAAATATGTGTGAAATAACAGTGCCTTCTCAACATGATTAAGTCCTAAAAAATTTAAAATGTATGGGTTAATAGAAAGATTGTTGTACCTCCTTATCTGACAGTTGAAAGGCTTATTTCTTGCATGTACTGAGGTCAAGTTACAATCACAGTCCTGAGCCCTGTGGATTTTGGTTCTGGAAAATATGAAGAGGCAGGGAGAATTTTGCCAACCCCTGTATAGAATATGTAATGTTTGTCTTTCTGCTTTGTTCAGTAATTGTTATTAATGCTCAAAGTGCAGTCTGATCTCCCAACTGGAAAAAAAACTAGTTTGAAGAAGGCTTCTCACTCTCCAGGGTGGTAATGAAGTATTTCTAAAATAAAAAAGGGACTTTAATGTAAAAATAAAGAAGAAAGAGGAACTGAAGAGGCAGAGCTGAATCCTGACCTAAGTGATGAGGTCGGATAGTAGAAGAATGTGACATGGTGGAGAAAGGGAGGAAGGCACTTATAGTTAAGTAATAGATATGAAACTCTTTCCAAACAGGAAGGGATGGAGTTCTGTGAGGAGGAAGTAGCTGCTTGTCATCTGAAGAATAGTGATATAGCACCATAGGTGGGTCAGTGAAAGAGACCAATAGTGGTGGTAAATGATCCCCTGCTCTGAGAGCTCTTTGTCAACCTGACAATGACAGAGCAGGCTGCTATCTTCAAGAAGCACACATCCAGGATAGGATGGAGAACCTCCCAAGATTTGTCAAACCTGACAATTATTATCCATTCCTGGAGATTTTTGTGGGCACAAATGATACTGATACAAGAAATCTAGAAATCGTTGCTTAGGATTATGAAATCTTGGGCAAGAATCTGACTACCTTAGGGACACAAATGGCATTTTCACCATTTTTACTAATCAGATGAGAATAACAAATTTAAAAAGTGAACAGGCGGTTAGGAAGCTAATGTCAGAGAACAGAAATTGTATTTCTGGGTCAGTTCTTAAAAACATAGGAATGACAGACTCCTGGACAAAGATGGAGTAAATCTAGGAAGGGCTAGTAATATATATATATATATATATATATATATATATATATGTATGTATATGTATATGTATACATATATCAATATATATGCATATATGTTTGCTTGGTGTCTAACAAATTTAATTGAAAGGATTTTAAACCGAAAAAAGAGAAGAAAACTACTTAAGTATATCTTCTAGACTAGAAACCATACAGAGCATTTACAACATAAGAAGAATAGCAGTCAAGATAACCATAAATTCACACAAACAAAATAGAAGAAAGAAGCCAGCAGTGAAATCTGTGGCTTCTGATGTCTATATAAAATGTTCAGAGTATAGATAACAAGCAAGATGAACTACAGACCCTAATGTAATAAGGCAAATTTGGCATATGCTCATAGATATGATTAAGATTTAGTAGGATGTGACCCATAACTGTAATATAGCCCTGAAAAGATATAGCTTATTTAAAGGAAACAGGAAGTATTAGGAGGGAATGAAAGGGAGTAACATTGTATATTAAGAAGATGTACTCATGTGGGAAAATTCAGAAATGGCTTTTATGTTGGCAGTGGGAAGTATAGTGGAAAGTTTTTGGGGAATGAATGGAGATAAAAATATGAATAACATTGCCATGGGTCTATGCTACATACTATTGCTATTGCGTTTCCTCACCAAGGAGAAACTCTTTTTGAAATACAAAGAATGAAATAATTGATCCATTTTAGGATTTATGAAGGAGAAGAGGAAAGTTGGGCATAATTAGACATGCACCCCAGATTTTTAGCAGATCAGATTTCAGAAGATTTGGGAAAATGGTAAATAGGATCCTGTGGATGAAAATTATACAGAAATTAGCTAAGAATGAATTTTGAAGATGACAGAGAAAAAATTCCAATGGGGATAAAAAGGGGAGTTGCCTAAGTTCAAGGAACTCATTAACAAACTTCACTATGAAAAAGACACGCACAAATGATGGGAGGGAAAGTAATGGAGCATGAATTATAAGAAAGTGTCAAAGTTGCTCAAGTTTAGAATGATGAGGCTTTTGAGGAAATCTAAGGATTTTTTTAAAAAGATGTTATTATTTTAAACTTATATTAAGGAAAAGAGTAGTACCAAATAAAAAATAAGACCACAATACTGGGGTGAATGACATGTTGATAAAAGATGGTGGAGAGAAGGCAGAGGTGTTCAACTAATTTTATTTCTATTCTCTCTTCAAAGTAGAATGATCTCTGGACTAGAAAAGTCCTAAGGAAAATTATTAATTAGGAGTTAATTCTGGAGATAAGTAAGTCGACATTAAGAGAGTGCCTTTCTCTTTGATGAGTTCAAGTTACCTTGGCCAGATGATGTCCTTAGGTACTGAAAATCCTAACAGAAGCAACTCACTGATTTTTAACCCCATAATTTAGTCTTCTCTTTTAAAATAACCCCGAAACATGGAATAATTTATTTCATTATTTATTTTTTTAACTTGGTTGTTGTATTATTTTACTTTGTCTTTCTGTTGGTCTGGGTACTTGTAAATCAAATATTCTGCTCACATTTTTTAAAAGGCACTAATAACTCCAATTCTTCTTTTGTTGACTATCCATCTTTTTCATTATTGATGAGGCTCGTGTTCAAAGGGTTTGTCATTTTGGGATGCAACTTGAGCTCCTTTCCTTTTTGAAATACACTATTATATTTTCTTCTGTGATTTCTTATATCTGTTGAATAATCTATTTGAATCTACTTTCTTTTATATTTGAAGATATTTCTTTGAGATGCATGTAACATTTGTCATTGAAATTGTGAAATTTACTCATTGTGTGCCTTGGAGTTTGAAGTTCAGGCTTTTAATTCTTATCTTTCTCCTGAAAATGGTTACTTGTCTATATTCAGAAGTTCTTGACAATTTTTGATACTATTTCTTGCACTATGATGTTCAGATTTTTAAATTTGTTGTTTGTCTGGGAGACCCTTAATTTTTAAGCATCTCTATGCATCCTGTCTTCAAGGTGAGCCACTTGGGTTTTTACAAAATTCATGTATTATTTTAAATGTTGTTGCCCTTTTCTTCTCTTCTGACAGATTTCCTTCTGTTTCAGTATTTTTGTATTCCAAATCTGTTCATCTTTCTTTCTCTCCATCATGGATTATAATTATAATTTTTTTTTCTAATCTGCTAATTAAGTTATTTAATTCTCATTGAGAGCTCCAAGTTCTGACATATATTCACTCTTTCCCCCAATATTCATTCCTAATTTCTTCTTTTAGGAAGATATATAGATATGGGTATAGGTATAGATATGGGGGGAAAATAATAGGACAAGGTCTACAATAGAGACCACAATTTGTCCATGCCTACTCATTCTGTATGACTCATTGTGTTCTGCACAAAAAGAAAAGGGGAAAGGACAAGGATCTTGCCAGACACTTCACCAGTGTACAGGGCGTGTCCTCTGCAAGGAAGTAAGTGATCTTTGGGGGCAGGAGAGAGGCATGCTATGGATGCAGGGGAATTATCTCAGTGACACTTGGGAAACCACTGTGGGTAATGGTTAGGTTGTAACTGGCTTGAGGACTCAGTGCTGGCTCAGAAGAAAGGTGATTAGGAGTTTGCGTGGAAAGGGTGAGGGAGATTGCTATGAAATATGAATAGGCTTGGTTGTTTTGGAAATAAATCTCATAATTGGCTATTGTGGAGAAGGTGGGATGTGACTCATTTTCCCTGATTCATAATTTATTATACATCACAACCCTCACTTTGGAGACGATTGGTCTAGGCTATGCTTTTCAGTTGTCAGTATATATTCAATAGATAGTGTAAATGGTCAATTAGCTGGTCCTAAAATTCAATCTCTAAAGCTAAATTTTAGCTGGGCAACTATTTGACTTTGGGTAAGACATTTCTAAGATCCCCTCAGTTTGGCATACAAATACACTCGATCCAAGACAAAAGCTAAACAAAGAAGGTAATGTCATTGTCCTCTACCCATCTGGTCTGTATTCCTAACTATTACATATATCTGTTAGTATCTCTTTTGGTGGTGTATTTTGGACTATAAAAATCCTCACTGTCTCCCTATAGCTGCTCTACTTTCTTTATGTCAGCTCTTTTCTCTTCTTTAACTTCCTTATAGCTAGGCAAGGGATATAAACCATTTTTATCCTAGTAGATGGGTGCCCCAGGCAGGACTGAGGCACAGGTTGGAGAGAAGGGAAAAAAACGAAAAAAAAAAAAAAGGAGGAGTAAAATGGAGTGAGAGTAAAGAGAAAAAAGATACAAATTACAAAATCATAGAACTTTAGAGTTAGAAGTTGCCTCAAGAGGCCCCAGTCTGTTCTTGGGCACAGAGGCAGGCAACAAGCATTTATTAGGTGCTTATTATATGCCAGGTACTGTACTAAGGTCTGGAAGTACAGGTATAAGCAAAGAGAATGACAGACCTCGCCCTTAAAGAGTTCACATTCTAATGGAGAAAGGCAACACACAGAAGGGGCCTGCAAAGCAAGGTGGGGTATGCAGCCAGGTGGAGTGTGATGGAGAAGAAGATATGGGAGTATGGTGTCTGGAAAGTCAGGAGCAGAACAGAAGAAAAATAAAGACTGACCAGCCTCAACCCTTCTTCAAAATGAAGGCCCCCAGGAGGAACTCACTGGTACGGCAGAAGGATGTACCAGACTGAAGAAAACCACAAAGGCAGATTGATGTTCTAGGATGAGGAAGTCCCAGAAGCTGAGGAAAGATCCAAGGTGAGATGGCAGCTGAGGCATGGTGCCTAAGTCTTTAAAATAAGAAGCAAAGCCAGGAGGAGAAAGCAATGATCTTATCTACAAAATGATGACAAGTTAAGGCTTCCAGTGATAGTAAACCAACTGCCTCTTGAGTCAACCTATTTTATTTTGGTATAACTAATTGCTAGGGAGTTTTAAGTAAAAAGGAGAGATAGAGAATTGGCCAAAAATTAACTCAATTCAAATTCTTTTTACTTCTGACCTAGAGCAATCTCCAGGAAGTATGTTCCCTCTTTCCTACCACAAGTTGGTTCCCTTGCTCTTCTCATATGTATCCTTCCATTTATTTTCCTGCTCCCTCCCAAAGATAAAAAATCTTTACAATTTCTCTGTTGAGGAGGAAGTTCCGACTAGGAAATCAAGATCTAACCTAAGAACAAGGCTGGAAATGCTGATTCACTCTGCTTAGTTCTAACAGAAAAAGCTCTTTAGTTTAACCATAACAATTATTTCATCCAAAAGCTCTTGGCATAGTTCTCCTCTGATCAATATCTTTGTACTCACTTAAATTGTACTATGGACATGTCTGGGCCTTTCATGTTGAGCCCAATGCCCAGATTTGACTTGGTTTGCCTCACCTATGCACTTTAGCCCTTGGGTTCTTGGTATAAATCTAGCCATTCTGACCTGGTTCATGCCTGAAGCCCTGATTTGGCTGCTGAGGATTTTATGAGCTTGCTGCTGTTTCCTAATAATGGCCAGATGCCATCTGAAACAAGCCCTTAAGAGTAGCCTGTTTTCTTTGGCTCTAAGATACCTAGCAGAAATTTAACACATCCTTGCAAACTATAAATGAAGATTCCTTCTTAATATAAGATTCTGATCTAGAACAGGAAGTACCTTATAAATCGACTCACTTTACAAACAAGAACACTAAAGGGCCAAAAGGCTAAGATGTTAGCTCAAGGTAATAGAGATGTTTTGTAACAGAGCTAGGAATTGAACACAAGTCTCTTGACCCCTGGTCCATCCTCTCTGTTCATGCTTCCCACTGGAAACTTTGCTTTCAATGTGATAAAAATTTGAAAGTAATGTCCAAATAGTGGCTGTCCAGATTACTATTTGTTAATTCTGTTGTAATAATTGTCATGACTTAAACCGAAGGGGCAATAAAATGGACTGCAAGATGCATTTGGTACCTTCTTTAGCTTTAGGAGGTTTATTTTGATGAAAAGTTTAGAGTTTAGTCACAATAGTTTTGAACTCCTAATTAGAAATGTTCGCAAAATTTAGGCAGATCTATCCATCTTTATCTCTATCTCCAATTCATGTTGACTCCTAGCCTCTTTGTAATTGAGGTAAAATTCAGTTTATTGGAAACATTTGAATAGCAAAATAGCAGATTACATTACAGTGTCTGTGGATAGGCAGGCATCAGGACAGGAAGTTGAGGAAGAACTGACCTTTTCTTAGGACTTCCTTCTGCCTGAGTGTTCTACTTAGAGATTATCCTAGAAACACTTTCCTGGATCTCTCCTGGATCTCTCCTATTCCTGTCACAGCTTAGATCTCTTTGTACCCCAAAGGTGAGCTGCTATGCCATTCTTGCTCCAACCTCTCACATCAAGACCCTCAGAATCTCTCCCTCAGTTTTAATGTTTATTATCTTCAGCAAATATACTGGCATGTGTTTGTCAAAGTCCATAGTCTAAAATTTTTTATAGTTCTTTAGTGATTTGGGGAGGTTCTGCACTAACCTTTTAAAAATTTCTTCCCCAGTTCTGTGTGGCACAGTTTGTAGTGAAATCTAGTAGCTACTATTCTTCCAGATGATAACTCCTACTGTAGCAAAAAGACAAACAGTTCCTAAGACTTATTCCCTGATGCTTTGATCCTGAGATAACCTCCTCTCTTCCAGATCTGGGAAGAAATACAACTCTTTTGTCTTTAGTAACTTAAGCCCCCTTTCACTCCCTCATCCCTTATGGGGCATCCAGCCTTTTCAAAATAACTGCTCTGTTCATGCAATAATAATACAGGTAGTTTATGAAAAATAGCCAGGTTAATTTGCTGACCATCATTTACACTTAATTAACAAACTATTGCAATTAAAATGTGCAACACATGTTTGATGTTAATGCAAAGCAAATAAATGCACAAAAGGGAAAAAACCCTGGTTGTGGATTAATTTTGTTCTACTTTCTTCTACACTTTCTTTGATTATACAGGTATTCCTCTAATTACAGACATCTAAATGCAGATTTTGGAAAATGACTGTGATGTAAAAAACTAAAGACATCAATAAAGTGATTTTTTAAAAAAAAATTATAGCAGCCAATGCCAATTCTTATTGGGAATATATGTTCATTTGAAAAAATATTAGGGAAGAGAATGGGGGAAGATTACCAGCAATATTAATAAAATATCAAAAACCATGGAAGAGAAAATGAGTATAGATATACCTCATTTTATTGTGCTTTACTTTTTTGCTCTTTGCACATATTGCATTTTTTACAAATTGAAAGTTTGTGGCAAGCCTGCATTAAGCAAGTCTATCAGCACCATTTTTCCAATAGCATGTGCTTACATCAAGTCTCTATGTCATATTTTGGTAATTCTCACAACCTAGAGACCAGCTCAGTTAGCAAGCAGTTGATTTTCTTGCCAAGTACAGAGATATGACAGGTAAAGGCAATGTCAATTTAGGTCCTAAACTCATTTTTAATTTTTTTCTGGAGGAATATAGTACAAAATATTGCTTCATAAAGCAATGAGTTTAAGAAATCTTGGCAAGAGATGCAGTTGAGCCATATTATTCCAAAAAGGTAATAAATACAAAGGATTTGTCAAAATTTATGTAACAATTCTTTGACCCATATATCTCACTGTTAGTTTTATGCCCCTATTGATTAGGGAAGGGTTAAATAAGTTGTAGTACATTAAAATGACAGAATATTATTGTGCTATAAGAAATTATGAATATAATGAATATATAAAATCATGAAGCTTGACAAGACATGAATTGATGCCATAAATAATGACAAAGACAACATAGGCTACACTCTCTCTCCCATTCAATACAGAGTCCTGTTTATTATCTATTTGTAGTGCTTGTCATATGTGTTTGTGTGTGCGTGTGTGTGTGTATGTATGTGTATACACAAGCTTGCTGATAGTCTGTCAATTCAACTGGAGACCAAATAATCAGGTAAAACTTTCAAAAGTGCAACAAGGGGCAGAACCTGACCATGGCACAAAGCCTCAGTTTAGACACTAAGGCTGGAAAGATGAACAAACCAAAGACATAGGCTACTATAAGAGATTATTGTAGATTCAAGATACCCCCAAATCCAACTTAGGAGAGGAGTAAGTCTACACAAATTACAAGAAGAGATTAAAGAAAAAAAGTAGATTTTTTTTACAAAAACTATAACAAAAAAAAAACCAAAACCTAAGCCAAAAATTAAAAAATGAAATAAAATCTCTAGAGGAAAGGATTAGAAGGAGAATAAATAATTTAGAAAAGAAAGTATAAAATTCTCCGAACTAGAATATGTCAAAAGGATATCAATGGCTACATGAAAAAACAAGAAATGGTAGAACAAAGTCAAAAGATTAACAAATAGAATAAAATATAAGATATTCGATATTAAAAAACTGACCTGGAAAACAGTCAAGAAGAGATAATTGAACAATAATTAGACTTCCTTAAAACTATACTTTAAAAAAATTTGGACACTATATTTAAAGAAATCACAAATGAAAACTATCCAGATGTATTAGAACCAGAGGACAGAGCAAAAATACAAAGAATTGACTGAACATTTCCTGAAAGAATCCCGAAAAGGAAAAGTACCAGTAATATCATATCCAAAATCTAGAGCTTCCATATCAAAGAGAAAACAATGCAAACATCTGGAAAGGAGTTCAACCAAGAAATTGCAATCAACCTTACACAGGACCTGGCATTTTTTACCGCAAAAAAAGAAGAGAGATCTTAGGATACAATATTCCAAAAGGCAAATGATGTAGGTTTGTAATCAAGAATAACTTACCCTTCAACATATAATTCTTAAGAGAAAAAATGGATCTTTAATGACAGAGGACTTAAGCATTTTTGATGAAAAGACCAGAACTGAATAGGAATTTCTTAACCGAAGCACAAATCAAGAGAAAAGGTAAGAAAGGTAGATTTATTTTAGTAATTGCAAGGGGCTGTATGATGATGTAGTCCTAACGTACTTGTAAGGGAGAAAAAACAAGTGCCCCTTCAGAAGTTTAATGTTCTTCAAAAAGTATTAAAAGAATCAAATAGAAAATATAGTTTTATTCTGAGGGCTTCAAGAAAGGAAAGAGAAGGAAGGTAAAAGGAATATTCTAGTGTAGAAAGGAAGTAGGAAGGCAGAATTTGCTATTTCTCATAATTAGGGAATGTCAGAAGAGTATACAAACATAGAAGAAAGGATAAGGGGAGATATCAGTTGAACCTCACTTTTATCTGAATTGTACAAAGGAGTTTTGAATATAAACACTCATTATTTAATGTAGAAATATATCAAGCTCTACAGGCAAACAAGTGGGATAGGGAGAAGGGAAATTAAGAAAGAGGATACTCAAGACAATTCCAAAGAATTCATGATGAAAAATGCTCTCTGTTTCCAGACAAAGGACCGATATGGTTTGAATGCAGATCAAAACATACTATTTTTCACTTTATTTTTTGTATGTTTTTTGTCTGTGTTTTGTTTCACAGCATGACTAACGTGAAAATAGGTCTTGCATGATTGCATGTGTATAACCTATATCAAGTTGCTTACCATCTCAGGGAAGAGGCAGGGGAAAGGAGGAGGGAATTTAGAACTCAAAATTTTAAAAAATGAACATTAAAATTATTTTTACCTGTAACTGGGAAAAATAAACATAAAAACAAAATGGAAGGAGAATACTACTGGAGAAGAAATAGCTGCAAGCAAAACAAATGTCCTGATTCTAAAGTGAGATCAGAAGGAAAAAGAAAATAAAAAAGGCAAAGAAGTGGCATCTAAGGAGGTAACAATTATCTGGGGGAAAAGCTGAATAAGTTATGATCTATGAATGTAATGGAATATTATTGTGCTATAAGAAATAATGGAAGAATTTCAGAGAAATCTGGAAAGTATGAACTGATGATCAACGAAGGCAGTAGAACCAGCAGAACAATTCCTATGACAAGAATGTTATAAAGAAAATCAATATTGAAAGTTTTACAAACATTGATCAAAGCAATGACAAACCCCATCTCCAGAGGACCAATGATGAAGCATGTTATACAACTCCTGACAGAAAGGTGATGGACTCAAGGTGCAGAAAGAGACGTGCACTTTCAGGTGTGGCTGTTGTATGGATTTGTTGTCTTTGACCATGTTTATTTGTTACAAAAGTTTTCCTCCCCTATTTTTTTTGGAAAATTTTTATATTTTATTTTCCCCAATTACATATAAAAACAATTTTTGACATTTTTTAAAAATTTTGAGCTCCAAATTTTCTCCTTTCTCCACTCTGTTTTTATAGGGAGAAGAATTTGGTGGGGTGGGGGAGGAAGGGAGATGGCATTAGCAATAGTGGTATCAAAAAAGTGGGCCATTAAAACATTTTTTAAAATGCACAGAAGAGAATGGAAGGAAGAACAAGTAAGGTCAGTTTTGAAAGTAACGTGTGGAATTTATTATATATTTTTTTGAAAGGCAAGTGGAATGAAATGGAGACTCAAGGTTCTGTTTATGTGTTTTACTGTGAATATGGAAATGTATTTTAGGTGTTTTGATTCAGAATTTGATTTGATTCAGAATCTCCACTTCTAACCCGCACATCCTCTGCCTCCACTGTTTTCCAACAGATGAGCTCTATTTTATTCTATAAACAAATACAATGAGAAAGCTAAGTCACTGGATTGTCTAGACATTACATTATCCCTAAACAAATGAATAGCCATTTGCATTGTCATTGTAATCTCAATAAATATTTACCAAGTGACAAATATTTATAAAAATCCTATTCTGTTGTCTCAATGTAGTGTAGAAGTAACCTTGGGTTTTTGAAGACTTTTGCCCATGTCCCAATTTAATTAAACTCAAAGAAACTCTTTGCCAGATTATTTGTGGTTTGATAAATTTGCAGAGATTACATAATTTGAAGATGTCTAGGGACTCAAAGCAGCATTGTAATCTTCATGGTAAAAGGAGCATCCATATGTTCAAAATTGTCCTTGCATCAGCAGATTCAAAATCACTGCCACTTGAAGAACTGGAGAAGCGTATTCACAATTCTGTGTAAAATTCAGCCAAAAAGATATCGTCCTTTGAGGAGCTCTCGACCAAGTAGTAACAAGACAAACAGAAAGCTATAGAAAAGTTGGGGACCCACAGGTGTGGAACATTGTATATAATGTTAGATATTTTTCCAATTCATTCCAAATGAATTTTACTCAATTTTTTTCTCTTCCTCTTTCTCTTAAAGATTCTTTGTTATATGGGGTAGATCTCTGGGTAGAGAAGGGGGAAATCATGGTGATGTAATAACAAAAGATATCAATAAAAATCTATTTTAAAAATAAAGGAAACTCTAAAGGGGTCAGGTTCTTGTAATTCAGGAAGTCTTCCTGAGTTCCCCTATTATTCAAGACTGGACTAGGCCCTGAAAGGGATATAAAGAAGGAACAGAATTGGCCCTTGCCTTAGAGAAAGATTATTGTGTTGCTGGGACAATAAGAATGACTATTACACACAGGAAGCAATTATAAAACATAAGACAAACAAAATATAATTAAATCCTCAAATGTATCATGCAGACAGTAAATGCTAGGTGGCTAGACTTCCAGGACTGGAGTCAGAAGACCTGAGTTCAAATGTGACCTCAGACACTTACTATGTGACCTTGGGGAAGTCACTCAACTTCATCTATAAAATGGAGATGATGATAGCACATACTACCCAGAGTTGCAGTCAAGATCAAATGAGGTAATAATTGTGAAGCACTTAGCACAGTGCCTGGCACATAGTAGGCACTATATAAATGTTGGTTGTTATTATTAGCTATAGCAGGCTATATAGCATTTTATGTTGGTCTAGAAAACCCTCATTGCAGAATTTTTTAAAAAAACATTTTTATTTTATACCTTCTGATGGCTAACTGGAGGCACTTGAGAGAGTGGTTCTTTTTTATTTCTCTTGGAGCTAAGAAGTAAAAGTGAGACTGATATTATAGATGGCAGTATTTAAATCAATTTAATAGGTCTTTATGGAGTACCTCCTGTGTTTGGGGGATGCAAAAGCATGAAAGAAACAGTTTTAATGAAAACTAAAGTTTCTATTTTAGAAAATTCATTTTCGAAATGAAGTCCTTCAATTGAATCCTATTTGATTTACTGTCATTCATTCATTCAACAACATCGTTAAATAATTACTCTCTGCTTTACTCCCTCCATCCTCCTCGGAGTCATTACTTGTGTCTGTCAGTTTTTTTTTTTTAATGTGTATGCTTAGAGCCTTCCCAGTGAGCCTGTTACTGTGGTTCTGAGCTGCTAAGCTGCAAGGAATCTGCTAATAGCTGGGTAATTGGAGCTGTGGCTCTGATTATTTTTAACTACTGTAACTGCCTGTGTGTTTTGGGTTTAAAGATGTGCTAAAAATAAATTCTGGGATGCATCTTTGATTTCCATTTGTTCTTATGAATATTGACTCAACCCCTGGCAGTCTGGTAAAACTCTAATTTGGCTTCTAGCCAGAGGACCAACATTTAGAAGGACCAATGAAAAACAAGCAGAGATCACTATCCTAAACAATACTGGCTGTGACCTGGGCCCAATGGGAGATTTTGCCATCTCTCTTTAGCATACCAGTAGTTGAGATCGAATTATTAACAAATCCATAACAGCTCTCAATCTTGCCAAAGTGCCACTAGCCAGGAATCCTTAATCATTAAATCAAGATAATATTGTACAGAGTCAACTTAAATTCAACAAATGAAAGTCCTCCCAAGCCATAAGAATTCAGGGAGGCAGGGCAAGTTGGGTGTCAATACAAAAAAAAAAAGTCAAATCAAAGTTCTCTTTCCATGAGGCAAGTCTCATGGACTGTTTGTACCCAGAACTGCGGAAGTTCTGGAGATATGCACAGGAGGGCCAAGTCCAAAGCCATTTACAGTGAAGGCATTTATTATGGATTGTTGAGGCTGCCTTGGACACAGCAATGGAGAGCAGTATGTGAGAGTGGACACGAAATAGTGCAATACCAAGAGAGAAGGGCTCAATGTATTTCCAGAGGTTGACATATACAGAGTGATACATAGGTTTTCAAGCTTTAATAGCTTAAACCGGCACTAAGATTTTTGGGACACCTGGCATAACAGATTATGCACATCAGAGGATTTGCTAAACAACCATCATTTGCATGGGAAGATAATTGCTGAACATTCTACCCATGATAAGAATATTCAATATGGATAAAATTCCATTAATTACTAGTACAAATAATACATAATTACTAGTATAAAGACACAGTCCATATTTTAAATTTTAAATTGTGTACCATAGTACATAATCACTAGTACAAAAGACTCAAGTCCACATATATATGTGAATACAGAAGATTTATTTATACTTACACAATATATATTTATAAAGATAAATATATTTTTAAATCCTAATCAATCAATAAGCATGGGCCAAGCACTATGCTCTGGGGATACAAAGAAAAAAAAGTTAACAATCTTTGCCCTTAAGGAGTTTACATTCTACAAATGGATATGATCTGGTTATAAAAAGTTTGTTGGAAAGAATGATCCTTTATAACAAATACTTTCTCTGGTCTCCATATAGCAGGCACTCTTTATTACCAAAGTAACTGAGTATTGTGCCACTTTCATTGAAGTGGGGGAGGGAGAAAAAAGTATAGCTCAGTTCTTCAATTTAATTCAGCAACTATCTAATGAGTGCCTACTTTAGCTCCAGCTCTATGAGATGACGCAAAAGAAGCATATAAGACATGGCCCTTATCCTAAAGGAAACTATCACCTGATTAGACACAAGTCATGTCCTCTTGACACAGTTATATAACAATTTTTGATCAAGGGTCAAAATACATGTTATTTGCTTTACGAGGTCAGAGTAGACAGAGATCAAAGTGAGCCATAACAGATATTACTCCTCAGTCTGCTTTCTCTTTATGACGTAACACTTTAAATCAACTCACTCCAAGCACCCCAATTCTCACCCCTGAAATAGACACCTCAACTCCCCAAACAAGATTCAGGAAGTTTAAAGAGAAAAGATGTGCACAAGACATCTTTCATTTTTCCTTGCTCTATCCAGAGCACTTTTCATTTACCAATACAGCACTGAGAGTAGTTGGGTAAACCCAGAGGGAAACCCAGGGCACATATGTAGGAGGATAGCTTCTTCTGTATGAATGTGACTTCATTGTGGGCTGGTGTAATGGCAACCACACTGGCATACCCAGGATGGCTGCTAGTGCAGGTTATTTTATCTGCTTTACTAGGAAAGCAACTTAAAAGCGGTCAATGATCTTCTTTAATTAAATAGAAAAATAGAGAGAAGAGAAATAAAGACCAACGGACAGGGCTCTACTGCCTGAGTCAAAGCAAAACTGATATATACATACACACTTTACATTCACCACTGGATCGAGAGAACCTTTACCTCTGAGGAGTTGGGGAGCTCTGAACATACAGCCACTGAGAGTCTTGACCAGGAAATCACAATATCTTTCTCATAAGCAAGCCCCCAAAGAAAATGCTCATCTCTCAAAATACATACCCTTTAGGCTCAGTGCCTAATTAGAAATTAACAGAAAGTGTGTGAGTCTTCCTACAACCAAGCAAACTTCCCTTAATGGGCTCTACATGAGGCCTATCGGTGGGCGGGAAAGATCTTATTCCTCATTGACCTTACAGCTGGCACCAGAGAGTGAGCAAAACTGCTTAGACCTGGAACCAGCAGCAAGATCATCATAGGATAATGGATTTGGAGATTGAAGAGACTTCAGAGTTTATCTACTCTAATGCCTTATCTTACAGGTGAGGAAACAGAGACCCAGAAAGGTTAATTAATTTATCAAAAGTTATACTGATAGTAAGTGGGAGAAATGGCATTTGAGTCCAAGTACTTTGAACTAAAGTCCCTCACTTTTTCAGCCATACCACATGGCTTGAAACAATGATGCTGAGTTGTATATGAATCTTGAAAAACACCTCTTCTGAAAGCTGTTGTATCTATATTGCCCTGAGAGAGAAAGCAAACAGTTGATGCCAAATGGGAATGATAAACAAATAGCAGAGCAATGAAGCACTGAAATTGGGGAAAATTGGCATAATGGTACTATGGAACTAGGGAACAAAGAGAGGCGGGCAATGAGGAGAAAGGATGTATAGGGCCTGAATGTGGAGGAGCAAAACATGTCTGGCCTTTACTAACACTGTGAGTCATATGGACTGTGCAAGTCTGGGTTGGGAAGGTTGACTTTTTAGCAACCGCAAGCCAAATAGGGTGCTACTATATATCAGTGGGGCAGTTAGATGGTTTAGTGGATAGAGTGCCAGGCCTAGAGTCAGGAAGACTCATCTTTCTGAGTTCAAATCTGGCCTCAGACACTTATTAGCTATGCAGTACTGGGCAAATCACTTAACCCTGTTTGCCTCAGTTTCCTCAACTATAAAAATGAGCTGGAAATGGAAATGGCAAACCACTCAAGTATCTTTGCCAAGGAAACCCCAAATGAGGTCACAAAGAGTTGGAAATGGCTGAACAACAACAATATACATCAAAAGGACTTTATAAAAATGAAGGAGTTTTCTTGACTGTCTAAGGACTTAATTGTGAATCCTTTCAGTATTTTTATCAAGTAAACAATTCAATGTTTAATGCCCATGTTAGTCTGAGTATTTATTTTGGAATTGAGGGACTTTTTAGAGATTTTCAAAAGATACTGTGCTAAAATTCCCAGGGTTTTCCTTGATGAAGTCATGAGATAGAAAGATTTTTTTTTGCACCAAGGAGCAACAGTATGACCACAGACTTCAACTAAAATTATTTGAAAACATATGATTCCTAATTACGTTCTCTTAAAAATAAAATTCCATAATAAGGGCATGAATCTTTAACAAATATGAAGTCTACTAATTATTGTTGTCTGTAGCTGTTTTTACATTCTTGTCTTCTGAATTTATGTCTTGGTCTGCTCTCTACCATAACAGCCTTTTATGGTCTTGTTTTTTCTTTGTCATTTGCTCATTTTTCCATCCTATATCTTGATTTTGAACTTTATGTCAAAGTTGGGCTCTGCTTAACTAGGGATAGGGAGAAACAAGCTTCAGGCTTTTTCGTGCTATTGTTTTCAGAGCTAGTTCTGGGTAGGGGTCTGCAAATTTTTGGTACTTCCAAGGTGGTAAGATCCATGGAGAGGTGAGATCACTGCTCTCCTGGTCTATGCTCTGGTCTTTACCCAGGAAGGTGCCCTGCTCTCCTGAAGCTACAAGTGCTAGTGTTCCTTTATCTTGAAACTGTGACTATGGCCTCTGCTTCCTTGTGATTGATCACAAGTACTCCTCTCTGCCCTGGAACTGAGACCCAGAACTTTGTATGGACAACTGAGTTGCCAATAAGTGCCAACTGAATCCAGTGCCAACAAAGGGTCCCCTTTAATCTGTTTCTGACCACTTGTCTGACCCCTTTATTATCTCTGGGCTGAGAGCTCTTGAAGCTGCTGCTGCTGCTGCTATGGCCACCTCCAAGGACCACCACTGGTGCTGCTGCCATGCTCCAGGATATCTCCGACCCTGGTATGACAGAGCTCTAAGAAGTCTTAGACTATAAAAATGTCTCACTTTGACCTTTTGCCTCTATCACTCCAAAATTTGATTTGAGGAGTTATCTTCATTTATTTTATTTATTTGTTACATTTTGAGTTCCAATTACTCTCCCTTCCTCCCAACCCTGCATTAGAGAAGGTTAATATTTGGCATAGATATATATGTGGAACCATACAATATATACTTCCATATATCACATTTTCTCTGGAGGTGGATAGCCTTTTACTTCATAAGTCCTTTGTAAGTGATATGAATGGTTATAACACTCAGAGTAACTTAGTCATTTCACAGTTACTCTTCAAACAATATTGCTGTCACTGTGTATGATGCTCTCTTTGCTCTGCTCACTTCGCTTTATATACTTTGTATTCATTAAAGTCTTTCCAGGTTTTTCTAAAACTGTCCTGCTCTTTATTTCTTATTTCACAATCATATATCATAACTTGTTTAGCCATTCCCCAATTGGTGGGCATCCTCTCAATTTCCAATTCTTTGCCACCACAAAGAGAACTGCTATAAATATATTAGAACATAAAGGTTCTTTTTCTTTTCCCCTGACCTCCTTTTGAAACAGACCTAATAGTGGCATTGCTGAGTCAAAGAGTGTACACAGTTTTGTAATTCTTTGGGCCTAATTCCAAATTGATGTCCAAAATGGTTGGATCAGTTCACAATTCCACCAACAGTGTATTATTGTCTCAATTTTTCTACATCCCCTCCAGCATTTGTCATTTTTCTATTATTTTACCCAATCTGATAGGATTTGGAGCCTCAAAGGAAGTTGGTGGAGATGAAATTATGAGATGGTATCTCATAATTGTTTTAATTTGCATTACTTTAATCAGTAATGATTTTGAACATTTTTTTTCATATGACAATAGCTTTGATTTCTTCTTCCAAAACCTGCCTGTTCACATCCTTTGGCCATTTATCAATTGGGGAATGACTTATATTTTTATAGATTTGACTCAGTTCTCTATACATTTGATATATGAAAACTTTTTTTGAGAAACCAGCTTTAAAAATCTCCCCCCCTCTCATTTTCTGCTTTCCTCTTAATCTTTGAGGAGTTATTTTAAAGTTGTTTGGAAGAGAATGTTGGGAGAGTTCAGCTGAGCTGCTGCCTGTATTCTACCATCTTGGCTCCACCCCTCTTTACTAAAAATTTAAAATAAGCAATGAAACAGTTCATGAGAAACCTGGACATAAAATTGTTCTGGGGGTGAATGGAGAGAAGGGGAGAAAGAATAACATTCTGATTAGTTGTATGGAAATCAATCAGAATTCCCCAGATCATATGCTGCTCAAAATTCACCCAGGCTACAAAATGAAGCAGAAAAAACAATCTAAGCCTTGAGCAACTTTGCCAAGCCCAAAATGTAATTGGGTTATTCTATTCTAAATAGAAAATACTCATGAGTGTTGTGAAAGGGTTATACATAATGATACACATGTGGCCCAAGTTGAATTGCTTGACTTCTTAAGGAGGATGGATGGGAAGGGAAGAGGGGAGAGAATTTGGAACTCAAGGTTTTAAAAAATAGATGTTCAAAAGTAAAAAAAGTTTTTTTTTCATGCAACTAGAAAATAAGATGCACAGGCAATGGGGCATAGAGATTTATCTTGCCCTACAAGAAAGGAAGGGAAAGGGGGATGGGAGGGGAGTGGGGTGACGGAGGGGAGGGCTGACGGGGGAACAGGGCAACCAGAGTGTATGCCATCTTGGAGTGTGGGGGGGTGGAAATGGGGAGAAAATTTGTAATTCAAACTCCTGTGAAAATCAATGCTGAAAACTAAACATATAAAAAAAATAATAATAATAAAAAAATGAATGTTGAAAAAAAGAAGAAAATACTCATGATAATTTACACAAAGGATGTTGTAACTCAACTTTTTTTTTCTAGTTCCCTACTAATTAATGAAGATGGCGACAATGATTGTATAACAGCCCCCTCTACTTTCTTCCCCAAATTTGCACTTGCACTGGGTTGAATCCCCATAATGTGCTTGATACCTAAAGTTATAGAGGACAATCCTGTAGGTGGCTACTCCTACTAATGTAGATTGTGAGCTCCCAACAGTGTATTTTAACTTTGAAAATCAGTGAATAGACCCTGTTGCCTGTTATCAAAGACATTTACTATGATGGAATATTAAGAACTGTAGGTATAAAACACTTCCCCCACTAACTTGCTGCTCTCCCACAAATATGGGAAGACCTCATCCAAGACCACACCACATTCATGGCAAGAGCAGGCTCAAATCTAGGCTACGATGGTACTGAAGCACACATTCATGTTTTCAAAAGTTACATTGAAACTGAGTATTTTAACACGTTAATCTTCTCAAAGCTTAAGGGAGAGTACATTGAGTGAAAAAATTACTTGCAAAAGTTCTTACCAGAAGATAATTTTCTTTTCTTTTTAAAGATGTGAGAATTGGAGCCTCAAAGAAAGTTGGTGAAGTTTGTGTTCAACGTCTTCCAGTGAGACTGGGCTAGACTGAAATGAAAACTAAAAATGGGCTTAACTAGTTAAGCCTATTAGCTTTTTGTTTCCAAGGAAGCAAAGTAGGGAGAAACTTTCTGAGTGATGTAATTATCCAATAATATAGGCCCCAAACCCTCACCTCCAGGCTTCTCATTTTCTAAAGGTATGAGTTTTGGTCTGAAAATTACAATTTTATTATCACTCTATCAGAGTTACAAACAGAGCAGGGAAAACTGTGAGGTTTTTATAGTTTAGGTTAGTCTTGGTCCAACTTGTATTCGAAGAACATCAGATTTGAAAAGGATTTTAAGGATCATCCAGTCCTTTCATTTTGCAGATGGGGAAACTGAAGTCCAGAGAGGAGAAACAATTTGCTGTATGTTGCAAAGTTAATGAAAGAATTGTGTATAGAATCTAACTTCCCTAAATTCCAAATTGGTGCTTTCCCTCCCTTATAAAATGCTGCTTGTATTACCAAGTCCTTATAATTTACACCCTCTCATCCTCTCTTCTTTCCTCCAAATACATGTTAAATTCAGAGTGGTGCTTTAGTGAGACTATAAAACAAATGAATGTGAATATGCATGGAATGAATATTTAACCCCCAAAGGGGTGCTGTTGGCCAGTAGCCTGATTCTGTTTAACGGGAAGGATCAGGCATTGACATTCTGTGCCTACTCCAGCAGTTTATATACTCTATCTAATAGTGGGGAAAACACCAATCTCTCCAAGTCATTCAGAGAGTTGGAGGTTCCAGTAGCATTTGTGAGTGTCTTAGTTCGTCTCATTAATCTAGAATGTGTTCTGTGTGGATTTATCCAATTAATCTCTTAGGCCAGTGTGGTAGGCTATGGTCAGTCATTAAATAGAGGAAGTAGGTTCAAGGGGGCAGCTAGAATTTCAAGAAGGAAGTTCCTAGGGTGCAATGTAGGTAGAATTTCAAAGGGGAAGTCCTTAGATTGTAGAGCAGATAGGATTACAAAACAAGGTGGGCTGGGGGGTGCTGATACACTGTAAGCTCCTGCCACACAGTCAGCCAGAGCATAAAGGTTTCTTTGTTTTATGTAGAGAAGAAGTCTTTACTCTGATGATGTGGCACCTGGCAGTCTCTCAGACATATAAAACTGTCCAGTGCAGGAAACATGGTATCTTTGCAGGCCTGGTGGGTTCTCTGTTCTGATCTGACCATGCTTGCCATTAGTCAGGCAATGAACATTTATCAAGCTATGGGCAAGGCACTCTGCTAAGTGCTGGGGAGGCAAAGAAAGGGAAAAGACAGGCTCTGCTCTCAAGGAGCTCACATTCTAATGGTAGAAAAGACAAGCAATTAACTATGTACGAATAATTATATAAGGACCCATTTGAAATTTGAAATTCAACAGAGTGAAGGTGCTAGAATTAAGAGGGACTGGGAAAGGCTTCCTGCAGAAGGTAAGATTTTGGCTGGGAATTAAAGGAAGCCAGGGAAGACAGGAGGCAGAGATTATTAGGGAGAGCATGCCAGGCATGGGGACAGCCATAGAAAAAGCTAGAAGCTGAGAGATGGAATGTCTTGTTTGTGAAACGACTAAATAGCCAGCGTCATTGGATTGCGGTATGTGTGGGGGAGGGGAGGAGGTGTAAAGTGTGAGAAGACTAGAAAGGTGGGGGAGGCCAGGTTATGGAGGGCTTTAAATACCAAATAGAGGATTTTATTTGATCCTAGAGGCAACAGGGATCCAATGGAGTTGATTAAGTGGTGAATGGGGTGAATTCTTCAGATAAAATGTTGCTCAAAATTCACCTGGGCTACAAAATGAAGGGGGAAAAATAATCTAAGCCCTGACCAATTTTGCTAAGCCAGCAATTGGATTTCTTGGATGTGGAGCTGACACTAATACCTACTTATCAAGAATAATTAAATAAAAAAAGAATAATTAAATAGGAAGCTACTGAGTACCTTGCTTCCTCTGTTGTTGGCATGGGCAGCCCCTCCAGCAGCAGGCTTGGAACCTCTCAGCATCTCTGCCCCACTCCACAAGGTAATATTTGCTCCCCTCCTCCAGCTGAAGATGAGTGTGGTTTAATGCTTGTACCAGTGGAAAAACCCCCAGTTATGTCTCTGCCTTACCTACCTCCACACTTACCTTAACCCTTTTTATGCTGTGAATTTTGTTTTTATTTTGTCCGTTAATATGATTGTAATTCCTTATTTTGCAGTTTAGTCTATCCTAAAAAACATTGATTCACCTGTAGGCAGAGTGTCGGGTGGTTTAATCCATGGCATTTCAGGTCCATGATTTCCTAGTATTAATTCCAATAGCCTTTTCTTAGTTCTTTGATATCCTTGTGATTTTTGACTCTGTTTGAACTACCAAAGTGATTTTCCTTAAGTACTTGTGTGATCATGTCATTCTATTATTCAATAAACTCTAGAGGCTCTCTGTTGCCTCTAAGGTCAAATACAAACTCCTCTGTGTAGCATGGAAGGCCCTTCACAACTTGGCTCAAAATATCTTTCTGAGCTTTATTATACATTATTCCCCTTTGTGCATTTTGTGTTCTAGCCAACTAGCTTTCTTATTGTTCCTTATAAAACACATTCCATCCTATCTCTGTGACTTTGCGCTTTATTTTACTCCCTGACTGAAATGCTTTCTCTCCCCACCTCTGCCTCTTAAAATCCCTAGCTTCATGCGAAGTTCAGCTCAAGTGTCACCTTTTACATGTAGCTTTTCTTGGTCCCCCAACTACTAGTGTCTCACATTCTAAAATTATTTTTGATTTCCATATTTATTATATACATATTTTTGTACACATGTGTTATCTACTCCAATAAAATGCAAACTCATTGACAGCAGGGACTGTATCTTATTTCTTTTTGTATAGCTAGCACTTTGCACATATGTACATATGTATGTACATATATGTACTTAATAAATACTTGTTGAGCAATTGACTTCATTGATTGCCCACTACTTCCTTCTGAATACTTTCTCCTCCCTTGGCTTTCATGACTCTTTTCTCTTCTGCTTCCTGCCTTCTAAGTGTATGACCATCCCTCAATCTCCTTTGCTGGATCATTATTCATCTTCATAATCATAGGTATCTATTCCCTAAGGTTCTCTCCTGAGTCCTCTTTTCTTTCCAGGTTCTGTCCTTTGATTATCTCATAAGTTTCTATGGACTCTATTGTCATCTTTAAATGGATAATAAACAAATGTATTAATCTATCCTAATCTTTGTCTTTTGAATTCCTGGCCATTATGAGAAAGAAGGAAGCCTGGCAGAAGCAGCACATGTCAGAATGAGGCTGTGCTCACAGAGATTCCACTGGTCCAAAAGCTGCTTCCACTGAGTTCAGAGCCACACTATCATGTAGCAAATTTGGAAGAGAGTAAAGAGACAGGCTTTATTCCCTTTCATATCTAGAAGGCTACATAGCAAGAAGGAGAGAATCATATGCAAAGCTAGTGGCCCATAGCTAGATCTATAATCTTCACAGATGTTAGGGATATGCAGGAGGAAATAACCAGTTAGCTAATGAATCTTGGCTTAGAAATGGCTGCTTAGCTTTGCCACCTGGGTTCTGGGCTTTGCAAAATGGCTGAAAAAAGTTTTCTTGAAATTCTTGTTCTCATCAGTTGGTGAAAGTGTGTTATCATGCTGTGAGAAAGAGTTAAATAACTAAAATAGGAAAAGTCTCTCTAGCTATTAGTCCAATTCAGCATAAAAGGATTTAGATGATTCCCCCATCCTGTGCTCAATTCCTCAAGCGATTTAATCTTTTCTCGTAGGCTTAAAGTGAACTCACAGGATATAAATGCTTACTTTCAAGTGATTCCTATTTGATTTTGCATCTGTAGATGTCATGAATATTTATGATAGTCAAATTCAACACAGACTCATTTGAACTGTCATTTTCATGATATATAGTTATATAAATTGAATACCAGCTGCTATCACTTATCCTTTTGAGCGTCTACCTATAACAGAACATCTTTCCATATATACTACTTTTAAAAAAAGTAAGCACAATTCTATGAGGTTGCAATGTTGCCTGTGATTATTATTAAGTTTTAAGCTAAAGAAAGCCAGAAAGGTGGGTGTTTAGGTAGGTAGATCATTTCAAAGTTATTGCAATGAATCCTATGTAGAGCACCTAGATGCAATGTTATAATAATAGTGATTATTCACAGTCTATGAGCTGTGTTCCAGTAAGCCTCTTCAGAGGGACATGGGAAGTTGAAAATCTCTTTTAAAAACTTAAAATTGAATAATATAAGTTTTGGTAAGTGGCAGAAGGAGGTAGTGGATTAAATAAGATAATGTGTGGTAAATGTTTTGCAAACCTTCAAATGCTATGAAAAAAATCACATTTTTATCATTAGTATTAGAAAATTCTGTACTTAAATGAAGAATTTATGGGTTCTACCCCTGGCTCCATTACTTAATAGCTGACTAAGCATGGGGTAGCTGGGTGGCACAGTGGATAGAATTCCTGGCCTGGAGTCGGGAAAACTTGCCTTCCTAAGTTCAAATCAGACATGTAACTAGCCATGTGACCCTGGGAAAGTCACTTAACCCTATTTGCCTCAGTTTCCTCATCTGTAAAATGAGTTGGAGAAGGAAATGGCAAACCATTCCAGTATCTCTGCCAAGAAAACCCCAAGTGAGGTCAGAAAGAGTCGGACATGGCTAAAAAACGACTGAACAAAAACAAAGCATGGAAAAGTGGCGTAAGTACTCTGAGACTTAATTTTCTCATTGGTAAAATAGGAATAATGATGCGTATACCATCTGCACTTGACCCAGTCAGCTGTCTTGCATTGTTTCTTCCAGCATTGTTCAATAGCACATGAGTAGGAGCAGAAAAGACAGATAGTGGGAACAATCCAAAGTTGGGGTCTGGTAAGGCATGAGTGATGAAAGGGCAATAGATCTGGGTGTAGAACACAGGTTAGTGTTGAAACTGGTTAATTACTGGGTCAAAATAAGGACAAGAGGAGAGTGAAACAAGATCCTAGGTCGTGGCCTAATAAAACACTGAGTGAAGCTGAATTGGAAGTCAAAGAGAGGATGAAGAATAGATTTAGGAAGAAAGTGGCATGGTGAAAGGTGGAGTGATAGGAAAATATGGTCAGCTAATGGAATTTTAGTGGAATACTAGTCAGTTAGGTGAGGTCAAGGGTATATCTATGTCTGGGAGTGAAGAAGTAGATCATGGGAATTGTGATGGTTAGGGACCTGCGTGGTCAGGGGCTGAGAAAGTCTGTGAGGCAGATACTAAACTCTTTGGAAAAGGAGAGAATAATCTGGAAACTGGTAGATGACTGCCACCAGGTTTTGGATCTGGTGATGCATCTGGACTGAGTAAATTTCAAAGTATAGTAAGACCTTCAGAGGATGATTATCTAACATGGAGAGATCCTGAGGGACCACTTAGGCATGTCCAGATCTAAGATGGAAGCACTCTTCCTCTGTGGGTATAGCCTCTTCTGATTAGCTGAATAACTAGAACTGGCTGTGTCTTTAAAATTGGAGAGACTGAGATGGCTGGCTCACACTCCTTCTTGTGCTGGTCCAGAAGTGTGAAGATTCCCCTTCATCTACATCTTGGGCGCCATGAACTGAACCAGTGAGAGGGGAAAGACTTCTTTCCCCAGCTCTCCCTCTGCAAATGGTTCCAGTTGCCATCAAGGGCATTCCCCCAAGTGTAGGGAGGTGGGTCCCTGTACCCAGTTCCATTTAACCACTAACAGATATTCTAATACTTTATAGTATTATAATTCAGCAAGATGATGATCAAAGAATATTCACTGAGTTCAGTGATATGATTGCATTTTAAGTGTAAAGATACATCATAATAACCTCAGAAGGACAAAATGATATATCAGCAAAAATATAAGACAAGGAAATAACAGCTAACATTCATATAGCACTTTGAGGATTGCAAAGCACTTTACACATATCATCTCTTCTCGTTATCACAACTACCCTAGGAGGTAGGTACTGCTATTTTCTCCATTTTACAAATGGGGAAAGTGAGGCTGAGAGAGGTTAAATACTTGCTCAGGATCATACAAATAGTATGTGAGGCAGGATTCGAACTTGTCTTCCTGACTTTAATGCACCATCCATTATACAAGCAGGCTGCTTCAAAGTTCATGAAAACACTGTCATCCACTAAAAAATAAGAACCTCTGAAGAAACAAGTTTATTTGAACCCAATAATATGTTATTTATAACAGCAGAACTATAATTTTTATGTGACCATAGAGAATGAACAACTGTAGACACCAGGAAGGTAGTTAGAGTTGGAAGAATTACAGAAGAGATCAGAGGAAGAGGCATACTAATATCCTGAGAAGGGAAAGAAGTCAGTGACAGAACTATAACTAGTAATTTTTGTGCCTGAGGCAAGTAGCATGAAATATGCTCTCAATCCAGTTGCAGATATAGCAGGGAAGCAATGAGTCAACAACAAAACAAGGCCATTGTTGGGGACACAGCTTCAGGGATGATGTAGGGAGAGAAGAGCTAGGCAAAGAGAAATGGGAAAGCCAAGGTCAAATCTAGGAAGATCTTACCCAAGATGATGACATTGGAATAGCTATCTGATAGCTTCCTATTTTAAGTAATTATTCTTGCAAACTTGATGTTAAGCCCAGTTGTTTCTAAGCTGCTGAAGGATTGCAAATGCTCAATGCCCTCTAAATTTTCATGCCCTGGAAAAGAGCTTTGATTGCCCTGCCCTAGTTATGGCTCTGGCTAGTAATGAAGGAGTTAGCCTAAGTGGAGTGGTTAGCCTAGAGCGCTTAGGGGCACACATAAATACAGGCAGGAAAAGCAGTGAGTGGTGGCCACATAGAAAGAATGGAAGTGGGGCATGGGGTAGGAAATAGTGCCAAGAGAGTAGAGAAATCTCACATTCAGTAAATGATCAAAAACTAAGAGGCCTACCTACAGATGTGGGGAGTGCAGAATGGAGTGGGAGATACATTTGATCGGAAATGAGTGCACCTTGATAACTGAGGTAGTTTAAATGTCCCAGGTCTAGCTGCTTTTCTTTTCTTTTTTTCCCTGAGCTGTCAAGTATCAATGTAGAGGATTCATTCAATGTAGGGGAAAAGAGGAGCAAAGCATGGTCCCAGCTTAATATGTTTCAAAATATTTAAATCAGACAGGAAGCATGTAGAGGAAGGAAGAATGATGTGTGTGACTTATTCTCATCTAATTGGTATAATAATCCAAATTGTTGGCAGCACTTTTATGAATAAACATTGATTAGCAAACATATGGTAGAAACAGATGAAGGGGCTAGATTTGGATCTAGAAATGGGATGCAACAGCTAAGGAAGTTCAGAGGGGGATTAGTTACAAGCCTTTGAAACTTGAGGCTATTTGCTTTGTGAAGCCCTACAGTTATTGCTGTTTTAATTTTGCTCTTGTTGTTCAGTTGTGTCAGACTCTTCATGACCCCATTTAGGGTTTTCTTGGCACAGATAGTGGAGCAGTTTGCCATTGCCTTTTCCAGCTCATTTTATAGATGACGTAACTGAAATAAACAAGATTAAGTAACATATAGTAAGTAACTGAGGTCAAATTTGAACTCGGGTCTTCCTGAGTCTAGGCCTGGCACTCTACCCACTGTGCCACCTAGCTGTTATTGATAGTTTCATTTCTTTAACAGGTCATTCTCTAAATTCTGTCATTATATATCAACAAGAATTGTTTTTGTTCTTTGACACTGGTCAAATTCACTAAAGTTTTTTCAGGAGAGGAGCCTTAGCACGTAGGAGGGATAAAATAAAGGTCTGTTGAAAATAATGATAGAGATGTATATATGTATATATATATATATATACATACATATATATATATATACATATAGAGAGAGAGAGAGAGCGAGAGCGGGCACAGGGTAAGTTGAAGATGAATAAGGGATGAGAGAGGAATATATTGAGAGAGGGAGATAGAGAGAGATAGAATGGGGTAAATTATCTCACATATAAGTGGCA
>CM053622.1:196767350-196798234 GCA_028646595.1 Phalanger gymnotis | reverse complement strand
AGTGGGGTGACAGAAGGGAGGGCTGACTGGGGAACAGGGCAACCAGAATATATGCCATCTTGAAGTGGGGGGGTAGAAATGGGGAGAAAATTTGTAATTCAAACTCCTGTGAAAATCAATGCTGAAAACTAAATATTAAATTAAAAAAAGAGGCAAAAAAAGAGAAAAGAAAACAATGATAGAGTAAAAAATCACTGCTGGTTTCAGGGAATTGCTATCTAAATTATTTTCACTAAATTAAATATTTCAATATACTAAGATAGGTACCTTACCAAGATTATGTGGAAGTTCAATTTTGCATCTCAAGAAATTCATCTTCTAGGATGAGGATTGAAAGTTCCGAGGGGGTGTTACACTTGAATTAAAATGTATTAGACAAATCAAAAGATATGAACAGGAAGTTCTCAAATTAAAAAAAAAAACACGAGCTATCAGCAACCTTATAAAAATGCTCAGATACTAATAATAAGAGAAATACTCATTAAAACAACTTTGAGGTTCTGCTCCACACCCAGAAGACCAGCAAAGATCACAAAAGGGGAAACTAGTAATCGTTGAAGGGATTGTGTCAGGACAGACACAGTAGTACACTTTTGATGGAGCTGTGAATTGGTTTAACCATTTCAGAAAACGGTTCACAGACCCCAGTGTAAAAACTCTTATTACAGTGGCACTTTTTGTTGTAACGAAGCACTGGGAACAAAATATTAACAAATTTTGGTATATGAATGCATTTGAATTTTATTATGCCATAAGAAATTATGAATATGTTGGCTTCAGAGAAATGTGGAAAGACTTTCATGAACTGATGCACAGAGAAGTGAGAAGTACCAGGAAAACATGTGAGGGGAAAATAATTTTGAAAGACCTCATAAGTCTGAACAAAGCAGTGATGAATCATGAAAAAATAAATGATGAAACCTACCTCCCACATCTAAGCATAGAGATGAGGGACTAGAGGTATTAAATCAGAAATGCATTCTTAGACATAGTAAAAATGTTCACTTGTTTTGCTGGACTGTACATATTTGTTTTAAGGGAAGACTTCTACTGGGAAGGGAGGGGAGGAAGTTAATGGGTAATAATAAATATGGGAAAAGGATCAATACAACATTAAAAATGCACAGAAGAAAAAAAGTGCAGAAAGAGACACAAAGCAATGTTGTTATAACTGTATGTGTATATATTTTAAAATAATGTAAGAGACATTTGCAGTTTTTATATAATCCTCATTCATTCTTTGTCTTGAAATGTTTGTTTTTATGATTAAGTTTATAATAAAAAGATAATTTTAAAATCTTATTAGATATATTGAAATGTCTAGATGATATAGACCATTTATTATGAGATACCTTTATTTACTTGAAAAGATTTTTTAAAAAAAATACATAGTGAATGTAACATCTTGATTAATTGTTATAAAGGCAGCGGGAACTCCAGGAAAGTATAATATCCCAGGAATCTTGAGTGTCATGCTCTATTTCAGACTAGCTAGTGACTTTGTCATGACAGGTCATTTAATATTCTTTGCCTTTATTTTTCCACTGTAAAACAGACATTTCTTGTGAGGACAGTGAGAAGACAAAACAAGATGATGCAAGATAAGTACTTATTTTTGCTAGTAAAGTGGAATATGTATTTATAATGTATGCAAAATATGCAAAAACATTATGTATGTAAAATTTCTTGGATGTGGAGACAGGAGAGCATAATAAAACCACTATTATGATGGTTTAAAAATGACAACATATAATATTTTGGAAAAAAACCAAAGTATTTCCTAACAATTCTATTTACTAATTATACTATAGAATAGATAATTAATATATTTAGAAGTCTGTCAGTCTACTGAAATCAAGCCAGTACATCATTTCTAATGAATAAGTACTTATGAAACTGAGTGCATGTGAGAGACTCCCCAGTATTGCTGACGACCATATAATTTCATAGACATTTTACCCACAAATTTAAGTGTCATTATGCTTTTTAAAGTGACTTTTTATTTATTTTTTGTACTTTTCTTTTATCTATTTCATCAAGATTAAGTGACCAGCCTAACAAAGAGTAGGAAACTCAATTGTTAACAAAAGACTGTGCTAGCTTCCCTTACAAATTTCGATGTGAATGAATGAATGAAGAAGCTTCTATTAAGTGCTCATTATGTGGCATTTAAAGATGAGGCTGAGAATATTAACTTTCTCATTTGATTTATTGCCAGATTTCTTTTAGTCCTCAAGCAAAAGGGCTAGTGCTTATTTTCATGCCTTTCTAATACATAGAAAAGTACAGCATAAGTAAAAAATACATTAATCTTAACTAAACTGCGATATTAAATTCATGGCTAGATTTAGTCTCCTTCACAAAAGGCTTCTTGAATTGAAAATAATAATTTTGCTTATAAAATATTTTAATTTTTATGCTGAGTTTCTACATCTTTGATGACATCCCTACTCCACACTGTACAAAACCAAAAACAAACAAACAAAAAACCCAGCTTATCTAAATTCACTCCTGAGGCATATAGCATACTTTCATGTTAAAATTTTTTTTGTTTTTGATTTTGACTACAGATGATTAATGATCTTAAATAATGTCCTTGCACTAAACTTCCATCTTCACTAAATCTCTGTTAGTTGCTTTACAAACTTGTTTATGCATTTGGAGACAGAGCACCATATCTACTCTAAATTCTGTTTTAGAGAGGATACATTGGCTCAGATGACTACGACAGAGGACCAATCTTTAGAAAAAGAGCGTCCTCGAACTGAATTGTTCCTAGGCATCCAGCTGGCTTTGTTGGCATAATTTCATGAATAAATATTGTTGTTTCCTGAGGAAGTCTCCTCTGACATCTGGCTGAGCCAATTTTTACTGCTGTCCCCACCGGACTGGACTTTTGTTATGTCAATGTGTTAGATAGTTCTGTCTTAATAATTTCTTAAGGAACAGGGATATGAAAGTATAGTTCTTGCATGAAATGCCTTTTCATTGCATGCATGATGGATCCTGCTACAGGGTTTAAGCCAATGTTACAACTGGGAAGCAAAAAAAAATGGCCCATTAGAAATGTAATTTAGACATAGTAGCATAGCTGAGGAAAAGAGAAGACATGGAAATATGACCTCACTTTAAGTACTGCTTTCAAAATCTCATACAAGGTTGCCTTTGCTCTGTGAACATAATCTGTTTCCTCTCGCTATCTTTTCATTCTGGCCTTACATACATCATCATAGATCTAGTTCTTAAATCCATCAAGAGGGACATCTGAAATCTAATCCTTTCTTTGCCTAAGGTGAAATGATGTGACATGTAAGCTTCTTGAGGGCAGGGACTGTCTTTTGCCTCTTTTGTATCCCCAGTGTTTAGCACAGTTCCTGGCACATAGTAGATACTTATATGTGTTTATTGATTGATTAGTTTTTTTAAAAATAAGAGAAAACTGGAGAAATTCGTAGATGTCAAATTATAATTTCAAGCCATGGGTTTGTGCGCTCGTCAAAGTAAGGTCATATTTCTATGTCATCTCTTTTCCTCAGCTATACTACTATGTCTAAATTACATTTCTAATGGGCTATTTTTTTGCTTCCCGATTAAAACATTGGCTTAAACCCTGTAGCAGTACCACTCATCATGCATGCAATGAAAAGTAGCTTTTGGTGTAGTGGCATAATAGTGCTGATCTGGCCCAGTTGTTGAAGCATGCTTATTCATATTCTCTGCCCACTTTCAGTACAAGCATGTATTTCCCAACCTGGGACAGGAGACCACATGGAAACTTTGGGGAACCAGACTCTAAATAATAATGACTCAAGGGTTTTTACAGTGTGATGACAAATCATCTTCTGAATGGTTGTGGAGTCAGAAGAACTGATGATTCTGGAGTTGCTGACCTGTAATTGAATGTGTATACAAAAGGTGTGACCCACTCATCTCTCAGTCTCCCTTAGCCTTAGCTCTAGTGAGAAGAACTGCATTGAGCTGTTGGGTGAGAGAGAGGAAATCAGCCATATCCCCTCACCAAGCCACCATGTTTCTATGAGCATATGGTGCCTCTGTTTCTTTTGTGTTTATTTTTTCTTGATCTTAGACAAATGAATATTGCAAGGAAAAAAGTGTCCAGAATAAATGCCTGAAGATGGCCATGGAAAGATAGTGATAGCTATAGGGAGCCATATTTGTGGAAGAGAAGAGTGCAGGTTGTGGACTTAATAAATAGAGACACTCATCCTCAGAGTCCAGCAGAGAGTCACATCTAAGGGGAACTTCATGAGGACATCACAAATGGAGGAAAGGACTTCCAGTGCTCCACATGTGAACTTACCCATTTGTTGCATGTGTATACCATACCCATGAGTTCCATTTGAAATCTTTACCAGTATTTGTATTGACCGTTACTAGAGATACCTCACCCAACCCCAACCAGCTTTTATCTGAGAGTAGGATTTTGCCTGAGAACTACCTTTGCTTGAGTGGATTATCTTTACTGAGTCACCTTTACCTGTAGGAATCTTAATCTGCCCCAGTCTCTGCAGACTGAGCTAAGGGGTGGGTGTAGTGCCAATGCGATATTCACAACACCTATGGTGGCTATGAATATGTTGGCATAGTTCTGAATCACAAAATATAACTGACTCTCTACATGGAAGACAGAATCAAAACATTTATTCAAACGCTAGAAAGCTGAATCTCAACACCAGAAAGCAAAATCCATCATAGCAACAAAGAAATCTATACCAATCCCAAGCCTTCCCTCTGTTAGGGTCTTCCCACAAAAGAACACCCTCAAGCAAAATTACTCCCTGGCTCTCACTCACACTAGTTCCTGTGCCTGCTCTCTCTTTCTTAGCTCTGACTGCTGTTTCACTTCCTCTCAGTTCTGCTCTACCCTTCCTGCTCCACCCCTTCCTGCTCCACCTGTTCAGCAAGCTCCACCCACCACAGGCTTCATGTAATTCAAACTTAGGTGACTTAGGCTTCCATGTGACATGGGCCTATTAATGGATAGGAAAGATCTTCCCATTGCATTAAAAATCTATCAGGTCACACATAATACATTCATTACATGTGGGAAACCTGTTCCCTGTATTTGTTATCAGCATGCAATAGAACCTTCATGTGAATCCAACCCTATATACCCAAATAGATTTACATACAGGGACTTTTACATACGATTTAATGAAACTTACAGCCCCTTGAGGTTACCTGATAGAACCCTGAGTAGAGTAGAAAGTAGTCAGCCACCATTCCATGAGAGCAGGTGATAGGAAAATGGGCCCAGTAAGGGCTAAAGTAAAAAGATCACTTGGCAGGGATTCAGATTTTGCCTGACTTTTGGCTCACTATCAGCTGTATGATACTGGGCAAGTCCTTGTAACTCTCTGGGGTTCAACTACCTCATCTACAAAAATAACCTTAAAGGTTCCTATGAAAACCATTTACAAATGCTCATATTGCATGAGGAATATACTGTGCGTGTGTTAGCGTTTGATTAGTCACAAACTCTATTATTTGAGACAAACTCACATAATAAAGAGTATTGTCCTAAATAAAGAATTCATTTTTCTAGGGAAACTTCAAAATATCTCCTTCTTCAGACCTAATCAATCTCTTTTTGACAATCTAGAATTTGAAAATAGGTTAATGGCTAGTTTGGGCCCTTTTTTAAAAAAAAAACAGAGCTAATAAATCTTTTAACTATAAATTCCTCAAGCTATTTTTTCATATGTAGAAACAGGTCTTAGACCTAATAATATTCACCAATAATTTAAGGGCATACAAAAAGCTAAGGATATAAACAGTAACAAGAAGCTTATTTTCTTTATAGATTAATCAGTAGAAAATTATTACTCTAGGCAAGACCATGGCCCTCAATCATGGAGTTTAATGCCAACAAAGTATTTGCAATATTTTTTTAGGTGATATAAATTTTCTTGACAGAATGCTAATCACTAATGATTTTAGCCCACCCTGTGAGAAGCTCTCCATTAAAACATCCTCATGTCTAATATAGTCATTAAAATCCTCACGAGTCATTTCCCATTTGGGTTTGAATAAATATATTTCTAAAGGTTAAAAATATGCAATGAACCACAAAAAAAAAAAACAACTAGAGATGACTGGCTCAGAGTATATTCTGAATTTTAAAAATTGTTACAAACTTTGTGACAGTTAACAACAACAATTAAAATAAAATCAATCAAAAATAAAATAAAGTATAAAAATCATATATAATAGCATTTATACAGCATTTTAAGGTTTACAGAGAGCTTTATGAATGTTATCTTGACTCACAAGAACTCTTTAAGAACAGTGCTATTATCCTATTTCAGGGATATGCTATATTTATAATAATATGCTATTATTTACTCATTTTACAGATAAGGAAACTGAGTCACACTGAACTTAAGTGACTTTCCCAGGGTCTCATGATTAGTAAGTGTCTGAGGCAGGACTCAAATTTGGGTCTTCCAAATCCAAAAGACTCATGATGGAAAATGCTATCCACATCCAGAGAAAGAACTATGGAGTCTGTGCTCTCTCTCTCTCTCTCTCTTTCTTTTTCTTTCTCATGGTTTCTCCCATTCATTCTAATTCTTCTTTACAACATGACTAATGAGAAAAAGTGTTTAATAAGAATGTACATGTAGAGCCTTTACCAGATTGCATGCCATCTTGGGGAGGGGGGGAAGAGAGCAAGGCAGAGAAAATTTAAAACTCAAGCTTATGGAAGTGAATGTTGAAAACTAAAATTAAATAAATTAATTTTAAAAAAATTCAGATCTTCCTAATTCCAAATCCAATACTTTAGCCACTGCTCTACCTACTCTCTGAAAAAAAAAGCAAAAGCAAAAACAAAACACAACCCAGCATGTAAAATGGTAGAACTAAATGAATTAGAAAACAATCAAAGGCAATGCTTTTGTTCCAATTCCCCTTGAAGGTCTATCTGAAGTTCTACTAACCCAGGACTGTCTCCTTCCTTCCTTCTTTAATTTCTTTCTTCTTTTCATTTGTGGTTACATGTGAATATAGTTCTGGTTCTGCTGATGGAACTCTGTGTCACTTTTTAAAGGTCTACTATTTATCTTTTTTTAAAAAACAGTATCATAATATTCTATAATATAAGTATGTGTGGACCTATCATTTCAAAATATACTGGCTCACTTAACTGTGTTCAGTGGACTCAGATTACTCTTCAAGACTATGCCAATATGTCACAATATACTTGACAATTCTCTAATTATTACATATATAGAATGTTTCCTTTTGCTATTAATATTGCTTTTATTTTAATTTTAGAAGCATTGATTTATTGTTCTGCAAAATAATTTTGTCTTTGTACAATCTAACTCATAGACTGTTCCCATTGATTTCTTCTATTTGTTGGATAAATAAAAATATCTCTCCTTTCTTTCACTGAGGCAAATATGTTATTCTTCCTTTTTCTCCTAGGTTATTTTTTTAAAAAATTATATTACTAATCCAGCTATAATTTATTGTGCTGTAGGAAGTGAGGTATAGACCAAACCCATTTCTTACCACAGTTACCTAGTTGTTTTAGCTTTTAAAAAAATGTGATTCTGTTCCCCATTCTTTTTAAGGTATAGGTTTATCAAACACTAATCTTTTAAAATAAACATTCCTTTCAATATATCAGTTTTCTTTTTTGTTCCATTACTCAATTCTTTTTCCAGTTCCAGGCTTTTTTTTTTAATATTTTACTTTCCTCCACACACTTTACAATCCAGTTACATCCCAGCTCACTTGCTGTTCCTGTCATCTCCCAGTCTTTGGACTGGCTTACTCATACCTGGAATACTTTCCCTCTTTTCTCTGCCTCCTATACCTTCTCTGGCTTCTTTCGGGACTTGGCTCAGATCTCACCTTTGGAAAGATGTCTTTCCAGGTCATAAATTCCTCCCTTTCCCCTGTCAAAGTTTATTTGCATGTCGTGTCCCTAATTAGAGTGTGCGTGCGCGCGTGTGTGTGTGCGTGTGTGTGTGTGTGTGTTGTGTGTGTGTGTGAGAGAGAGAGAGAGAGAGAGAGAGAGAGAGAGAGAGAGAGAGAGAGAGAGAGAGAGAGAGAGAGAAATTAGAGATAGAACTCTGAAGCATGAATGGGAAATCTCCCTAGAGTGTTCCCTGACTTGTCCTTCGATTTGTAGCAGCTGGAAATCTAGAGACTGCTGAGAGTAGACTTCCCTGGTGAGATCATTCTTGCCTTGATGAAGCTAAGACTTTTCCTTCCAAATCAAAGAGCTCATTAACTCTGGTCTAGTGTGTTGTCTAGGGCAGCTGGGTGGCACAGTGGATAGAGGCCTGGAGTCAGGAAGACCCCAGTACAAATCCAGCCTCAGACACTTACTAGCTGTGTGACCCTGGACAAATTACTTAGCCTTGTTTCCCTCAGTTTTCTCATCTGTAAAATGAACTGGGGAAGGAAATGGCCAAGAATTCCTGTATCTCTTCTAAGAAAACCCGAAATCGGGTCATTAAGAATTGGATGTGACTGAGAAATGACTGAACAAGAAGTCTGTCATCTACCTTATTACGTATGACTTTTCCAATTTCTATTTACTGCTTACTTTGATAACTAAGTTTACTAGCTATGCTTGATTATTGCTTGTGTACCAAGGGTGGGAGGGCCAGGAGGAAGCTAAACTGGCAAGATTAAGTTAGCTGTCACCCTTCCCTTTGGCGTGATCAGGGAAAGTAGCTTTTATTTCAAACCCCCTAAAGAACAGCATTTTACTCCGAGACCAGAAATATTTGAGGTATAGTAGATAGATATTATTCTAGCTCAGTAGCCCTCTTGGAGATAAGCAAGTGAAAGAATAAGCCTAAGTGAAAGAGTGAGTTTCCAGTCAAGTCAGAGATCAGTCTTCTTTGCGAATGGAGTGAACCAGATCCCAGACAGGTTTCTAACTATCCATGCTACTTGTGGGCCAGCCATGTCTGTGTTACACAACAACCACATATAAGTGCTCTAAGAGTTCTTACATTTCCATAGCTCTGTTTTATCTTCATTGCTTTAAATATTTATCTTTTTGGTTGGAAGGCTTGTTTGTTGCTGGACTTCTTTGAAGTGAATATGTCGTTCTCAATACTTTTCAAAATCAATTCACATCTCAGATATCTACCTCCTTCCTGACTTCATAGACCATGTACAGTTTTGTATCATAGATGAGAAAAATTACATATTTAGAGCTGGAAGGGGCCAAAATTCTGGCTTCATCGCTCCTACTTTTTATTTTTGTAAATACTTGTGTCGATAAAGTATTTTTGCTTAATGAGAAGATCTTTCCCTTCCATTAATAGGCCATGTGGAAGCCCAAGTCACATGTGATAGGAGGAACTTGCTGAACAGGTGGAGCAGGAAGGGCAGAACTGAGAGGAAGTGAGGTAAGAACAATTAGAGTGTTGGGAGAGAGTGGAAAGGGGCAAGGAGACAGCTAGGATTGAAGCAGTGGGATGGCTTTGGGATGGAGTTGCTCCCTGCTATGATAATGTGTATTAACTTCTTTGTTGCTATGATGGATTTGGTTTACTGGTGTTGGGATTTGGCTTTCTGGTGTTTAAATAAATGTTTTGCTTGTGTCTTCTATATGGAGAGTCTGTTATATTTTGTGATTCAGAGCCATGCTGGCATGTTCATAGCAATAGCAACCACTGTGAATATAGCCTTGGTGATATACTGTATTATACTGTATTCCAGTTTCTTTGTTCCTCTTTGTGATCCACTTTCTTCTCTAAGCTCATAGTATTTTTTCCCCTGGCTTTTGCTGAAGTAAGTCTGCTATTGGTTGCTTTTATGAATTTTTTTTGAGGTTTCCTATTTTATTCTCTGTATTAGTAATTTTCTTCTCTATTTTCTCTAGTTCTTTTTAATTTAGTTTTATTGTATGATTCATTTTACTTTCTTAAAGATGTTCTTTTATTTTGTTTTGTGATTTTCTTAGTATTGAGAGTTCTGCTTAATTTCTTTGAATGCGTTTATCCATTTGAAGATATCTTTCAGAATATTTTGCTTAATTTTCTCCCATCTCCTTTGTTTCCAGTAGGCAGTTTATTTCACTCAATTGCTTTATAGTATTCTAAAATTAAAGTAGAACTGATATTTTTCTTTGTTTGGCTCATTTTAATTTTGGTTAGTTTTTTCTTAAATGCTTTAAAGTTATTTTTCTCCTCTTTGATGTTTCTATTTGTTGTTTTTCTTGCCTCTCTTCAGTCTTCCTACTCCGATATTTTGGATGTTAGTGTATTTATCAACCATTTACTTACTATGTGCCAGGGACCGCGCTAAGTCCTGGGAATATAAACAACCTCTGCCCTCATTGAGCTCATATTCTACCGAGCAAGATAGCATGAAAACAAGAAGGTGCAAACAACATATAGATAGAATACATAGGAGGTCATCTCAAAGGAAAGGTGTTACACTAACATCTGAAGCAGGGGTTCTTCTCTTTTTCCATGTCATGGACTCTTTTGGTAGTCTGGTGAAGCCTATATACCCCTTCTCAGAATAATGCTTTAGATGAATAAAATACATAGGATAACTATATATATATATAATATATACATATATGTATGTGTATATGTGTGTATATATGCACACACACATATACATATATAGTCCATAGACCCCAGGTTATGAATCTTGGATCAGGAGGGACCAGGAAAGGCCTCCCCACAGAAGGTGGCCTTTGAGTAGAGACTAGAAGGAAACCATGGGAACTAGGAGGCAGAAGGAATGAAGAACATTCCTGGCCTGGAGGAGAGCCAGCACAGAGGTGCATGCCAAGCTGCAGAAACTTTAGAGAATATCTTTATAGGAGGTAGTAAATAGAAGTAGGGTGGGGGGAGGAGATGTAATAATCTTATTAGATTTCTGAAAGGTGAAATACAGTTCTCTATTTTTCCAGCCCTGTTTTTAATACCATGAAGTTTCATTCTATCTGCTTACCCTTAGAATCTTAATGTTTCTTTCACAGTTTCTATGAAATCAACATTTTACTTGGAGAATTGATAACAAACAAACCAACCACAGAAGAAAAAAATTGGAATGGTTAAGATGCTAAAAATAAGTAGGAGAGAAATGGTTAATTTCTATTCTTTTCAAAAGGAAGCTTTCTGAAGCCATTTACATACTGTTATAATAGTCACTATTTTATTTTTTTTAACTAAGAAATCATTCTTTTTCCCCCTCATCAAAGCCACAAGATGTAAGAAGTACTAGTGACCTACAGAGTATGAAGCAATGCTTTCTCGTAGGAGGAAACTATATTTTTGGCTCATGATGCATGGGTACTAAGGTCAAATACCAAAGGGTGTGTGTTTGCTATTGCATTTTTCTGTACCAAACCAAAAGAAGTTAACAGAAGGATTTGTTTTTAACTTAAATGTTTCAAAATTTCTACCTTAAACAATTAACAAATAAATTGCTTCCTAATACATCACTGTATCACTTTGCGATGTCATAATTTTGTAACTTAAAAGTCATAGTACATAGGAAAAGTCAGAGAGACTTGCTTTCAGATCTTCTTCTAATTTGTGGTATTCTGGAATGTGATTGTATTTTCTTAACCTACCAAAAGAGCATCGTTGCCATATAGTAAAAGTATTCCGAATGTAGTATTAGAAAATGATGTTTGTAAAATGATTTAAATTGATCTGTGGGGCCATGTCACTCCCCTGCTCAAAAAACTGTAGTGACTTACTACTGACTGTAGGTTAGAGATTTCTTATCCTGACATTTAAGGCCCTACACAATCTAACTCCAGTATACCTTTCTAGTTTTCACATACTCTATATTCCATTCAAATTCTATCATTAGTTAATCCCTGAACTCGACAAGCTGAGAAAGCAGGCTTTTATCTCCAGGCATTCCTTCAGGCTTCTCCTCTATGTCTGGAGTTCATTTCCTTCCCATTTCCACTTTACAGAACCTTTCTTTAAGGCTCAGCTCAGGTACTATTTTCTTTGTAAAGACTTTTCTGCCCTCCACTCCCACCCACATACTTTCTTTTTACTAAAATTTTCCTTCAACACTTTGTCTGGATCTCTCCTTTGGCCCCTTTCATACTCTAACATGGGTTATACTTATCTGTGTATATTCTATATTCCAATACTCCTCTCTCAGTAGAATGAAAACTCCTTAATGTCAGGGACTGTGTTTAAAAAGAAAAATCTTTGTAACTCCAACTTAATAAATCCCTGTTGAATTGATATGAGATATTTAATGAATGCAAAAGAAAATTAAATAGGGCAGGGTGTGTGTATGTGTGGATTAGGGGAGACAAAGGGTAAGTTATACAAGAGGACTCTGAGTTATTATTAAAGCCACACCCTAAAAGATTAGTAGCAGTATAATTCATAAAGTACTTTTGTGAGTTGGTTAAAAGATCAGAAACAAAATATCTTATGACCGTTTAGGCAGTATCTATGTTCATGGTTGGTTAGCTCAAATAGAGGTATATTAAACAACTTTCAGCCTGGGAACCAATGTATTCACTTTTGGTTATAAACACTATATTAGCGGTTCTCTATGACTAAAGAGTGTACTAGGCTACTTCTGTGTAATGTGATTTGAAGTTTCCCTAAGATCCCATATCTGCTAGCTATTTTGATAGATATGAGTAAATTTTAGCTCCTGGTTGTTGTGGTCAGATAAGGCATTATCATCCCATTGTAGGGTGGATTGGGGTAACAGGGAGTGAGGGTATGACCATCGACTTTCATCTCTTTGAGGAAACTCCATGGTGGTGTGGAGAGAGTACTGGGCTTATAATAAAGAAAGCTAGGTGTGAGTCCTGGATTTTCAGCTTATTGACTTTGTGACCTTAGACAAGGTAGGTACAACTTCTCTCAGCTTCAGGATCCTCATCTGTAAAATCAGGATAATGATTCATTCATTATATACTTTTCATGGCTGTTATAAGGATCTAATAAGATGGAAACACAGTTTCTAGCCAATCAATTAATTTCTCAATAGTGAAATCTATATTACCAGAGGCACCAAGGATGTAAACATCCTCTTCATTTCAAGACATAAGCAAAACCCTAAGTAAATGCTACCCTCCTATAAGTTCAAGTTAATTAGGAACTCCTTTAATCAACCCCTTATAGATAGATATAATTTTTAAGGAACCCTTTTCTTAATTTGTAGCACCTTCTCTGGGTCCATTTATCCAACTAGGAACTCTCACTCAAAAGCTAGTATCCCAAGGGAATACAGCTGACTGCTTCTGCCCCTCAGGGTTCTCAGGGTAATCCTGAATGGTTGCCACAGGTAAAGCTTATTATAGATAAAAGTGACTTATCTCATATTCAGACATATGACATATGGATATACCTGGTAACGACCACATATAAACCCCAGTAAAGAATCCAAACTGGTGCCATGTACAAGGTATGTACATGGGGCAAAGCAGTAAATTCCCAAGTGGAGACACTGGGAATCTTTTTATTCCTTGATAGATTCCTCATGAAGTTTTCCTTAGGTATAGTTCTCTGCTAGCCATGTCATTTGTTGCTGGGCCTGGCTGCTCCCCTGCTCATAGGCTAGGGAGAGGGAAACACCAGCTGTCACTGGGTTTAATTGCTTTTGGGCTAGGCTGATCAGCTGCCCCCTGGTTTCTTGTCCTTAAGGTGCCCAAAGTTACTTCCTGAGCTCATCTAGTGCTCTTTTTTATGTAGTCATAAATTTTTTTTCTAAAAATAGAGAAAGAGAAGAAAATATGCTTTAATCTGTACTCTGAATCCATCGCCTTTCTATCTGGAGGTGTATAGCATGTTTTAGCATGAGTCCTTTGGAAATGTGATTGGTTATTGTATTGATAATATTTCATAGGTCTTTCAAAGTTGGTTTTCTTTATAATATTATTGCTATTGTGTAAATTTTTCTCCTACTTCTGCTCACTTCACTTTGTATCTGTTCGCATAATTCTTCCCAGGCTTTTCCAAAATCATCCCTTTCATTATTTCTTACAGAATAATAGTATTCTGTCACATTCATATACCATCACTTGTTCAGTAAATTTCCAATTTATGGGCATTCCCTCAGTTTCCAATTCTCTGCCACCTCGAAAAGAAATGCTGTAAATATACATGTGGATACATTTTGGTTCTTTTCCTCTTTCTTTGGTCTCTTTGTGGTGTAGATCTAGTAGTGGTATTGCTGAGTTAAAGGGTATGGGTCCATCTATCTCAAGGGTGCACCTTGGTCATCTCCCAACTCCTGGAGTTATTAATATTACTTTTGGTAGACTTTGCAATGGACTCTCATCACCAGTGGCATCTCTGATGAGACCTCTGTATATCCACAATTCATTACATCACTGCCTGGACATATCTATCTTGGAATACTCCGCTGATGATCAAGAAAGAATAAACAAATGAAAGAGATGCCATATATTCATTGTGGCAGAGTGGGGGGAATTCAGCCAGCTACTTCTCTTTTACCTAACAGCCTAAAATTCTTCATTTGGATGCCATGAAGGAAAGAGATGGGTTGGTCACACCTACCCTATATGTGCTTTGTATACACATGCAGCCAATTAGACACTTTCTGTTATCACACAGTACCATATCTACCAAATTTCTTTGTAGTTGGATTGGAAGCAGTAGAGAATATCTGAATATGTTCATTCACGTGCATCCCTAAGCACAGTGGCTTTCAAATAGCAGGCAATTAGTAACTGCTGGTTGGTTTGAATTACATTTGTCCTATGGGGAAAGGTGAAGTGTCTCTATCAGGATCACTGATTTTTTTTTTTATTCAGTTGCTTTTTGAGTGGCGTGGTCCTTTTTCTTCATATGGAGGTAGTTTTCATTCCTTTATCTGTTTCCTGGCAACTTAGGGATTTTCATATCTTACATATGGCACTTTTGGCTATGCCTGTGATTTTCTTCAGTAGAATTCAGTGGGAAGTTAATTTGCTTGTTCCTTTGAGATAATAAACAGTGGCAGCTTATTTGTCTAAAATTCATTAACGCAATTTTAGGTCTCCCTTCCCCCAGTAGAGAGTAAGCTCTTTGAGAGCAAGTACTAGAGCTACAAAGAAAGGCAAAAACAAGGTCTCTCTGCCCTCAAGGAGATTGCATTCTAATGGGGAAGACAACATGCTAATAACTACATACATGTAAGACATAAACATTGTAAATAACTACCAGAAATGGAAATGAAGTTAGAATGGCATGATGTGTTTTTGATGAAGCCGTGCTGGCTTAGTGGTCAGTTTCTCTTTTATATATTCATAAGCTATCCCTTTAGTAATACAGGATGTTCTAGAATTTTTCCAGGAATCAAAATTAAGCTCCTTGCCTTATGGAGTCTAGGTAAAGTGCTTAGTAGAATGCTTTATCAATGGGTCATGTTGTCTCACAAAAAGAGAATGGACCTGAGAGTCAGGGAGATAGGGATTCAAGGCTTTCCTGTGACACATACTGGCTGAGCAACTCTGGGCAAATCATTGAATTTCTCAATGCCCTAGGCTCCTGTTCAAGACTACCATTTATAGTGAAGTATATATTCAACCTTGGTATATGCTATATTCTTCCTATGTATATTTTCTCTGATTTCTGTTTTGCTATTGACTTGGATAAATGAGGATTTTTGTTTTGTTTTACTATTTGCTACCTCCTATGCATGTTCATTGCGGAATTGGTATTTGGTGGGAAGGGAGTCAATCTCTGGATATAAAGCTTGGGGTCCTGCTTCCTGAAGAGGAAGGCCTTCACAAGGAGTTCAGTACAACAATGAAATAATAGATGCTGTCAATCCCTCCCATTTTAAAAATACTATATTAATATAATGGGGACCCTGGGATTGGTTCTTATGAGTATAGAAGAGTGCTTAGTCTGTTGAAATTCCATGAAGACTTGAGCATGTGTGGACATTGTGACTTACACACATCATATGAAGAGGATTTTTTTTTTTTTAGCCATTGAGCTAGAGCTAACATTCACAAAAGGCATGGACTGAATGATTTAACCCTTTTTCCTTTTTTGGGAGAAAGAATGAGCAGTTATGGGCTGACACCTGGTAGGAGAGAGACTTTGGGCTCTCTTTTATCCATTGCCACCATGAAAACATGAGTACATGACCCAGCAGTTGCCTCTGCTCTGTTCTATTCTTTCTACTTTTTGGGTGAAGTAGTGTCAGATTCTGCTGTGACCTTGTGAGCTTTGAAAGGTTGGGAGAATTGGCCACCAGAAATCCAGGCCACAATTTGCAGTCTGCCACTACAGCTCTGAGGAGTGACAGGGATCCAGTCCAGGGGTGGATTGATTTTGTAGCAGAGCAGAGGGAGGGAATTGTCCATCAGCTATGCCACACTTGGAGGCAAACTTGGTGGGCAAATGCTTTGTAGAGTGTTTTAAGTTTGAGTCCATTGTCCCGAGGGCCCTGAGGTGGTTAAAAAGGGGACAATATGTCCCCCGGGGTGTTAGGGGTGGGGAATGTTTGTATTATATTCTTGCTGTAACTTCTCAGTAAATATCCCTTTGTAAAAGCTAATTGATGCTAATTGGTTAAGTGAAACTGGAACACTAATAATAAGCAGTCAAGACTGAGAAATACATACTGGAATTAGTGCTAGAGCCAATTGTTAGTCAGCCAATAGACATTTATTAAACACTTACTATATGCCAGGCATTATATTAAGCACTGGGGATAAAAAAGAGCCAAAAGACAGACCTTGCCCTTAAAGACCTCGAAATATAATTACCAAATAAAGCAACCAAGAGAGTATCAATTGCTAACGACTTATATGCCTATTTTTTCCATTTGAATAAAATAATTTTTTAAGGAGAATAATCTACAAGACAAAAGTATATCAGAAAGGAAAACATGAGCTTTCACCGAGGGTTATTAGAATCCTGAGGAGGAGATATAGTCTTGTTTAAGGACCCAACTTGTCTCCCAGAATGGGAGCTGAGATCAGGACTCCAGTTTCTATAAAGGCTACATTGATTTCAGCTCCTATTAATTGACTGGCAACTATTGTCATTACAGACCTCCTAGTATGAGGGAATGGTCCCACCTAATCAGATTCTGGTGGATAGGAGAGTGAAAAGGTGAGGGTGATGGAAAATATGTTGGTAATGCTATGACACAAGCATCTTAAGATTTATAATTAGAGAAAGAGTCATGGAGAATCCATTTTGATAACTAACTTTCTTCTTGACTATCTCCAGAGCTGGTCTGCTTGCTCCTTAAAGGGTGTGAAATGGAACCTCAGCCAGTCATCCTCATCCAATGGCCCACACATTGTTCATTCACATTTTGTTGTCCTGTTGTTTAGGTAACCTCTTATTTTTCAGGAAAATTCCTAAATGTCTCCTTTACACAATTAAAAAAATCTATTCTTTTTCATCTGTTATTGCACACCCCCTCCCTCTCCTTTGTAAGTTTTCTTGAAGTGCTTTTTTATATGCCCTGTTTTAAAACACTTAAAAGGGTGGTGTGCTATTACTGGATGAAAAAGAAACTTTTCAGCCTTCTCTTAGCAATAGTCCTGTTGGTGGGGAACTTAGAAGACCTAGGGGGAAATGGTAGTGAAGGGAATTGAGAGTGCTAGCTAGCTGGGGTTTGGTGTCTTCAGTGTAAAAGGCTGTCACCTCACATGTAGCCTGGGAGTGTTGTGTGGTTTGAAGGGAGGCAAAATAGACATCTCTATTCTCCTCTCCCTCTACTCTTCTCCAAGCAAGACTATTTCCTGCCAGGAGGAGAAGCAGGAGGTTGGAGCCAAAGCTTGGCCAAAGCTTTCCTCAGAGAGCGGGGTACCAGGCTAGAATTTCATCTATCTGCTTCCTCAGATATTATTTTTCTAGGGGATGTAGTTTTCAGGTTCAATCTAGCTTTTGATCATTGTTTCATCAATGTGGGAAGCAGGACCCCAAGCTTTATATTTAAAGATTAACTCCTCACCAAATACCAAGTCTACAGTGAAAACACATAGGAGATAGCAAACAGCAAAAACCAAAATAGAAAACAAAACAAAACAAAATCCTCATTTATCCAAGTGAATAGTAAAACGGAAATCAGAAAAACAACACATAGGAGAAAATATACCAGATAACGCAGTGAAGGAATTCTCCCATTGGGAGTGAGATAACTCAGCTCAACTAAGACAGAGTCCTAGATTTCATCCAAAGAGAAGTCTCCAGTGTAGCGAATTGGGGAAAGGGACATGATGAAGACTATCAGCTCCTACAGTCTTTTTCTTCAACACCCTGAAATGGGGCTGGCATCTTGAATCTTCTTTCTCTAAGCTAGAAGCCAGAAGTACTCTAAGACTGAAGAGACTAAAAAACCTGAAGAAACTTAAGAGATTGATGAGGTCCCTTCTTTCCCACTCTCCAATTCTGCAGGTACAGGCCAGTGATTTCCACCAGACAAGAGTCACATACCAATAGGCTTTGGGGTTTGGGTTACAAAAGACAAGGGGGCTGAGAGAAATCAGCTGTGGTCACTTGCTCTTCTACCCTGGCTGTAGTCACATGCTGCCAAACAACTGGAGCTTGTAATGAATGCCTATATGTATGTAACCTTTGAGTGGTACGCTTCAGGCGATTTCTCACTTCTGCTTATTGTTACCAAAGAGATGATTTTAGAAGTTCAGTATCTAACACAGTACCTCTCCACAAGCCCATAGGTATAGTTAAAAACTTCTCACTCATGGATTCAGAAGGCTCAAAACATGAACATGATTTTTTTTTTTTAGCAGTTTATGGAAAGCAATAATGCATGCTCTTGTAAAGTCTATAGAAAATAGAAATACCTAGCTGTAAGCAACCTACTTCCTATTCCCTTCCTAAAGGATCTTTTGGCCCTGGGACAATTTCCCTTAGGCAGCTAGGTAGGGGTCATTTAAATTACCTGCGGGCAATTTCCTAAAGTATCTTGGGTAGTTAGGGAATAGTAGTACCTTCTTTTTGACAATGTTTTGTAATCATTGCTACAAGATTATTTGACACTATCACCTAGATCTCCATGGAAAAAAAAGTTAAACCTCCTCCAAGGTGTTTTTTTTCTTTTTTTTTTTTTGTAAATGGTGGCATCCTAGGGACACAATCCAAGTCAAGGAAAACTCTGCTAATCTTTAGTACATAGTAGTTCTACCAAAATCTAGTTTTGGCCATTTTATTTTACTCTCATAAATGCCTTTCTAACCTCTACAAGCTAAAGAGCAAACATGAATACAGAAAAGAAGGCTGTTTCCTATCAACAATTTTCTGATTAGTAGGAATGTAATTTTTGTTGAAATCTTAATGTTTTCTTTGGAATATCAGGTTCTGCAGTAGGACCTAATGACAACTATATAAATGAATATATTGGCAAACTATTCATAGCAGTAATTTCACCTATTTTTAAGAAGTCTTTAAATAGTTACAAGGTTAATTTAAGCAAAACTTCGTATACCATTGCAGTATTTCAAAGCAAACAATGGTAATAAACATTTATTTTATTAATTTAGTCCCAACATGGCTAAGGAAATATTTCCTAACTTCTTTTAGTTGTATCCATTTAGAGAAATTCTTAACTTGAAACATTGTGAGGTTCTACTCTGACAAAAGATTTAATAATCTATCATACTCCCAAAATGGAGAAAATACTCTTAGGCCACAAACTTTTATAAAATAGGAACAATGTCCATTCCTTATAGTACTTAGTAGTACCTTAAAACATTGTTGTTTCATGTCTTGGCAAAGAATATTGGAATGGTTTGCCATTACCTTCTCCAACTCATTTGACAGATGAGGAAACTGAGGCAATCAAGGTTAAGTTACTTGCCCAGGGTCAAACACCTAGTAAACGTCTGAGGGTAGATTTGAACTCAGATCTTCTTGACTTCAGAACTGGAGCTCTACCCACTGTACCACCTACCTCCCCACCTTAAAAGTAGGTGACCTCAAAAGTCTATCCTATCCCAAAGTATCTACTTTAGCCACTTTTCCTTTTAATAGTCTTTTCTTCCTCATGTTCCCTCTAGGTTTCTCCAGGGCCCCCATCCAGACCTGGCCTCATTAAAAGTTATGTTTGTGTGTATGTATCCTCTAGATATTTTTTCCTCCTTTACCTTACTCCCTGTCAAAACCATTTTTCAGCATGCCATCTCTTGGAAAGTTCCTGAAAAGCAAATTTACGCTAAGGTTTGACAGGGACTGCGTGTTTCCCACGAATTTTGGACATTTTCCCAGTGACTTAGCACGTGGAATGAAACTCTTATGTTGGATCTTCAGGAATCTGCATCAGGCCAATAAAAGGCACTTTGGAGGTAGAGGTCCCAAATCTGTGTAAGCAGGGACTTGTTCTTTCTATCTTACTAGGCAAACCTTGATGGCATATGATCCTATGCAAAATGTTGGTCACTATAATGGGAGAGGACCAAAATGATATCACTGTCAGGGTCAGTGTACAAAGTGTCTGACTGGCTTATTAGACCAACACAAGCTTAGAAGATTTTACCACAGGTAGGACACAAATAGTCCATATGAACATTTGGAATGGAGGTGTCTCTAAATTTTTGAATCTCACTTTCTTTGGGCTACTGTAATTTTGCTTTGCTCCTGGACCACAGCACCTTCTTTGATTCCTGCACGTCATGATGGGAGTTCTGTACCAGTGTTTCCCATGTCTCACAAATGATTCCAAATGCAAAATGTTACTGACAAATTAAACATAAATAAAAGACAAATTCATTGCCTTTCCAGAGAACACATTTTGACTAATAGTGATTGAGGCTTGTGTATTTTTCTTGAAGATGATACCTCTGCTTTGATGGTGCTAAGCTGTCAATTAGCATTTATTAAGTGCCTACTATGTGCCAGGCACTGTGCTAAACTTGGAGGATACAAAGAAAAGACAGCCAAATCTAAGGGGGTGAGGAAAGAGACAATATGCAGACAAGGATGTACAAACAAGACATATACAAGACAAACAGGAGAATCTCAGAGGGAAGGTTCTGTCTTTTGTGAACCTTGAGATTGGCAGTTTCAGTTAGCTTTGTTGTTGTCTAGTAAACCATAGCTCACCAATGTTGTAGATAGAGTTTTCTTGGCAAAGATAATGGAGCGGTTTGCCATTTCCTTCTCCATTGGATTAAAGCGAACGGAGGCAAAGCAAACAGAGGTCAAGTGCCTCGCCCAGGCTCACACAGCCAGTTAAGTGCGGGCTGGATCAGGTCTTTCTGACTCCATGTCCAGCTGCCCTCTTTAGCTATCTACCTTTGTCGAATTCAGGCTTTGGTTCTAAGTCCTCTGCTGGCGGGGCTAGGCGTTGTTCATTACTGTGCCAGTTCCATCCCTTGGGTATTTTGTTTATATGCAAACTGAACCACTACTTCAAGAATAGCCGCTAACCCATACACACCGCATTATCCTAGGGCAGTCCACAGCACATTCTCCAAGTGCTTAATTTGTGGGCCCTTTTCTTATCTTTATTGCTAAATCATCAATTAAAAAAAAGTTTTGAGATTTGTTGCCATAACATTCACGGTGCAAAGTCCATGCCTTGTTTGAGACCGCACAGCATTAATAGCATATAAGAAAGTTCATCCTATTTCGTTGAGCAGAAAGGCCGGGTGGGTGGTGCTCCAGGCTATGATTTTCCGTCAGTCTTATGACTAAGGACACCATCTATCAAAACCCACTACCACAGTTTGAACCCAGATTTATATTTGCTCCTGGCTTTATGCCACGTGCGTGCTTTCTAATGCTCGTACTATTTCCTTATCTGGTTTTTTGCATCATTGGGCAGGACATTGACGATAAGACATGCTCCAACAGACCAAGTACCGCGGCCCTTCTCGGAATACAAAGTGATGGATTTGAAATAAGGCCTTTCCGTCAAAAAAAAAAAAAACAAAGCAAAAAACCCAACAACCGAAAAACGCAGCCACCCCCAAAACTAATTATATATAGGCTGTTTCTTCCCGGAGTCGACTTGATTCCACATCACGTTTGGAGGAGGTGGATGCCTGGCACTCCGGGATCGACCAAACAGGCTTTTAGCGAAGGCTTCCAGAGCCCAGTATGGGGCCAATATGCCCCGCCCAGCATCTATCCAACGACTTTGCATCTCTTCCCGCCCGCTGCCAGCTTGCCGGTCCTGCCGCTATTACAAGTTCCAAGGTGCACTGCGCATCGGGCGCCCCGCGGAAGACTCCAACTTCCAGCATGCTCCACATCCAATGGCTCGGTCTCTATATTCCGCCCGCCTGGAACGTTGCATGCTGGGAGCTGTAGTTTCTGAGGGTGTCTGCTCCAAACCGTTTCCCTCGTATTCCTTCCTCAGCCCGAACCCTAGAAGGTGCCGCCTCCGTTCTGACTCCCTGATCCCGCGGCGAGGGGAGGGAAGGAACTGCTTGTGAGCACAGTCATCTTCAGTTCAGCGGCAACCCCCACCCCCCGCGCCGCGACATTTCCACTTCCACAGACAGGGTCCCGGCAAGGCTTTCAGTCTGCGATAAATCTATACAGCACGCGGGAGCGCGCAGGCGCCTGAAGGCCCCTGGTCGCGCTAAGGCTCCAAGGGCGGGGCGGGCGAAGAGGAGGCCTAGGCCACCGCGGTGGCGCGCACGCCGCACGCAGGGGGCGTCACGTGGGGCAGCGAGGATCGCAGTGCGCGTGGCCGCGGCGGCTGGTGTGGGGTTGAGTCAGTTGTTAGTGGAGGGGGGGGAAGCGACTGGTCGTCAGACTGCCCGATCCACTGGCTGAAGCAGGAAGCGAGCGAGCGGTGAGCACAGGCCGGTTACTGTGCCCTTCTCACAGCCCCGGCACTTCGCCATCTCTCCCGTCTCCCCCACCTTGGACTCCTCCCACTCTCCCTTCCCTGGACAACCCCCCCCTCCCCCTCACCCAGGCAAACCGCCGCCTCTGGCGCGCCCCCGCTCCCCCTGCGCTGTCTCTCCGATGGCGGCCGCTGCCGGGGCCATGGCAAAGCACGAGCAGATCCTGCTCCTCGACCCGCCCACAGACCTCAAATTTAAAGGTAGGTAGCGAGGTGGGCCTCGGTGAGGGGAGTGGGGAGATCTAGACCGTCAGCTCCCCTCTTGGGTTCTTTTCCTCTTTTTCTGGTTTTTTTTTTTTTGGTAGGGGTTTGGTGGGAGGTGGAGGATTCGGCGAGGAGGAAGGAGCGTCGTCCGCTCCCCTCTCCCCTTTTCCCAGGTTTCTGTCCCCGTCCCCCTGCTCTCTTCTCGTCTTTCTCGGCGTCAGCCTTTCCTCTCTCTCCCCTCCCCCGCCAGTTCACACTCACACTCGTTTCACGCGCGCGCACACCCAGCTTGTGGCGGGGGCTGGCGGGGGGGGGGGCGGCGGCGGAGGAGGCCGAGGCTCGGGGAAGGAAAGGCGAGCCAAGCTTGGGGTGCCGGGACCAGGCGCCTTGGCCGCCATCTTGGGATCCCGCCGGGAGGCGGCTTTCGGATCTTGGGTTCCCGGCGGTCCCTTCAAGCTCCTGACATTCCTGCTCTGCCCCCGGGGGCTCGTTGGGCTTTTTCTGGGCAGGGCGGGGGAGGCGGCCTCCGAGCGTGTGCGCCCGGGGGCTCCGGCCAGGCCTGGGGCTGGCGCGTGCTGCTCCCGCGGGCTCGGGCCCGGGGCAGCTTTCCTGGACTCTGAGCTCTCTCGGCCAACCCAGAGCCCGCTGGAGCCCGTGTCCCCCCAGCGCCTTGTCTTAGGGGCCGCCGCTGCTCGAGTTCCTAACTGCGGTGAGACAGCTGCGCTGCCCGCCCCAGCCATTCCCTCGGAGGTGCCTCTTGGGACGAGGGGAAGAGATGTTCGAGATTCTGGTGATAGTGATAGGAGAGAGCCGAGGAATCTCTCGGAGACTGGGGGCAGGCTCTGGTGTGGGTGATTCTTGACCTCTTGTAAGTAGTACGTCAGGGTAGAAGTGCATGATTATTTAGTCCTTAGCGTGTTAGGTTCCAGACAGCTGATTCTTTTACCCTTTCTCTGGTTTTGCCTACTCTCTGGCTTGCTGCCTATTTGTTATTTATCATATTCCAGGATTTGCAATTTCCATAGAAATTCAGAAAAGGAAACTTGTGAAAATAACTTATTTCAGTGATTTTGTTTTAAACTAATTTTGTATTAGAACCCTCGGTTAAGAGTAGAGAGGCAGCGTGCTGTTAAAGGACTTGGAATGTGAAGGACCTAGTTGTTATAGGTACCTTGCCATAGTTTTTATTGTACTCTTCCCTTTAACACCTATGTAAAGTTGGACAAGTCACTTAATGTCATTTAGCTTTCTTCCTCACTTTGTAAAGTGAGGAAAAAGGATGACTGTCATTGGACTAGATAGTCTTCCTAGGATTCTTCCAGGTCTTTGTCTGGTGACCTTAGAAGACATATGTCTTAACATTTGTGTCTCCATTTACTGCATTGTGGCCTTGAGCAAATTACTTTAGTGAGCTTACCTTACAGTCTTAATGAAGGTCAAATGCGATAACGTTTGAGGCAGGGACAAGCAGATGATAGGTATAAATGAAGCTGAAGTTGTAAAAATACCTAAAACTGTAAATGGACTTAAATTGGGGAGAGTGGGCTGGATTACCTTGGAGGTGGTGTCTTCAGTCCATTTGCTATTATTGTAGGAATCCAGGTGCTCTTTGGGATATGGAACGTTTAGGGCACTTAATGAATGAAAAAACATTTATTAAGTCTTACCGGTGTCACAGGCACTGTGTATTAAGATCAAGGAATTATATTTTAGGAATTACATTTAAGTCATGACTTAACCTTGTTAAATGGTTGAGTACTATGTCCTTTTTGGGAGTCAGTATGTTAAATTCCACTTGTATTTTTAAAATTTTACTTAATTTAAAAAAAAATTAAAGCATTTCAAAGGGTAAAATGAAACATTATAGATCTATTATGTTCTGGGAAGTGTCAGGTCAACAGGAAAACACTTGCATTCCTGCCAGCAACTCTTCACAGGAAAGTTAATATAGCAAAGTTGCTTTATATGTCCAGAAAATTAGTTTTATGATGCTGTAGTATTAGGATACTATTACACAACTAGTGTTTGACTTTTTAAGACAGGTTTATTTCCCGTGCTTCTATAGAAAAGTTATGTAAGCAGTTTTGTAAGAGTTTTGTTTCAAGGCAAGTATGAGAAGATTTATTACTGTTTTGAGGAGTTAAGGGAAACTCTGGAAAGAACTAGGTTATGTTTGTTGTATTCATTCATATGGTTTTAGTTAAAAAAAAAAAAGACCTTTCTTGAAAGCCTGAAATTACATCAATAGCCACCTGCTGTTGAAATATTTTGATGTAATCTATAATGGTGAATGCTTTTGTGCATTTTTTTTTTTTGCTTTATCCTGTTGTTTTGGTAGCCTGCATTCCTGAAATAATATTGACTATGCAAGATAGTCTCGTATGCTGCCATCAGTCTTGGAAATCTTGGAAAATAGTATTAGATGAGAAGCTGCTTCACTGGCAAAGTTGGAGGGTTTCTCATGGGAAAAGTTAATATGTTGCTACAGGGATGAAGAAAGGGGACCCTCCCCCCTTTTGTGCATTCAAAAATGGACCTGTGCTTCTAATGTAATCATAACTGTGTTGAACATTTAGAAGTTATTTTTCAAACTTAGGAAAACAGATACTATACCTTCACTCCAATGAAAGAATTAATCATTAAAGATGGATGTATTCAAGTTTAATTTAACTAGACATCAAGAAAAATAGAGAAAGCCTATTGTCTAGGTTTTGATAACCCATAGACTTTGTCCACAGATACATATATTTTAGACTGATGCTATAAATGGGCCTAAATGAGTAGAATAGGCTAGATTACCTTTGAGATGTCATATGTTTAGTTCTTTTGATAGTCTGAAGCTTCTCTTAACAAAGGCATATCTTTCTTAACTAGTGTAGCCAGGTAAGTGTCTCAGTGGGTTGCAGTGCCAGCCTGGAGTTCAGAAGGACCTGAATTGAAATCCCGCCTCAGACACTTCAGAACTGTGTGACCCTGGGCAAGTTACTTTAACCTGCTTGCCTCAGCTTCCTCATCTGTAAAACAGGGGTAATGATAACACTTAACCTCTCTGGGGTGCTGTGGCGATCAATGAGTTAATAATTGTAAAGTATGTACTTAGCACAGTGCCTGACACATAGTAGACACATACTGTTAGCTATTTACTATTCTGGTGATGCTGTATAACTGAACATTATGGAAAAAATTTAGTGCTTGTCCAAAGGACAGTAAAGAGGCACATGATGAGCACATGATCAATGAATTATATAGGAGTAAAGTGCTGTCAGATGTATGATGAGCCAGTCATAAGTGAAAGCAAGAGAAAACTGACACTGAATGATCATTTGGTATCTGCAACTTCAAGAGAAAGGTACGTCGAGTGGACTCTCTGTGATAAATTTATGCATCTGTTTGATAAAGGATAGCAATTCTGAATGTGTTGAGATCTGCATCCTTGAGGGCATTACTACCTACACTGAGTCAGATGTAGTAGAAAGCTCTGGGAATCATGAGTCCTGAATTCAAATTCTGGCTTTGCAACTTATTTCCTTTGTGATTTTGGGCAAATCACTTAACCTGTTTAGATCTCAGTATCCTCTTCGTCCCTTCCAACTCTGTATCTGTTATCCTATTGTCCATTATGTAAATATGGCCATTTATTTATTCAAACATAGATGGTCTTTAAACTAATGGTGAGAATTTGAGGGCTAGTCAGAAGATTTTTGATGAACTTTTAAAGAAGTTGTTATATTTGACACCAATAGCCCATTTGGCTATTCACTTACAGGTGAGTTATCCTCAAATGGGCGAATACTTACACATATACTGACCTTATGCAAATGGCCAGCATATTAGAATATTAAGTGAAGTAGGTAGAACAAATTGATAAAATATATTTCAATTTATCTCTTCTGTATTTTAAGTAAATTAAAATTTTTAAGTGCACTTTTAAAATGATGCTATAGCTGAAGCTTGAACCATTAGTTATTTAATCCTTAGGATGCATTTCATTAGTTTTTTTTGTGGTTTCTCCCCAATATTGAGCCCGGGATGTACTTATTCCCTTGCCAGATAATAATGCTCAGCTCTCTTTGAGCCTTCCAAGTAATTCTTTGAAACTACTCTGTACCCTTTTGTGTTCGTATGTGTGTGTTGACTAGAAGTTGGACACTAACCCCCTATATAGGGGACTATGTAGGTCTTTTAACCTATCTGAACCCCAGTTTCTCATCTGTACATTGGACTAGATGAGACCTGATATCCTGTCCGACTCAAATATGATCCTGTGAACCATTCTCTACCTGTTTCTTAACCTATTGTAAAATTGAGGGGACTAGATTAAATTATTTTTTAAAATTGAGGGAAATTGGATTAAATTGTTTTTTAAAAGTTCCTTGCATTTCTAAAGATGTAAGATCCTATGACAGTTGAGCATGAAAAGGCAGGATTCTTTTTTTTTTTTTTTTAGATAAAACAAGCACAACTCTGGGAAGCAAACTTGGGAGAACTTGGAATGAGTTTATCAAAATTTGGGATTCAAGTCAAGAGGCAGCTAGGTGGTATAGTAGATAGCGTGCTGCAATTAAAGTTACAATCCGAGTTCAAATTCAGGTTCAGAGACTTAGTAGCTGTATGGTCCCGCGCATGTCATTTAACTGCTTTCTGCCTCAGTTTTCCTATTTGTAAAATGGAGATGATAATAACACCTATCTCCCAAGATTGTTGTGAGGATAAAATTACATATTTGTGAAGGAAAAATGCTGCCTTCTATGTGCCAGGCATGTGCTAAGTGCTGGGCATGCAAGGAAAGGCAAAAACAGCTGCTGTTCAACAGAGGCTCACAGTTTAATGGGGGAGACAACATGCATATATCTATGTACAAATGAACAGGATAAATTTGAGATAATTAACAGAGGAAAGGAACATTAAAGAAAAATGTTAAAGTCTTTTTGCAGAAGGTGAAATTTTAGCTGAGACTTAAAATAAGCCAGAAAGCAAAGATGAGAAGGGAGGGCGTTCCAGGCATGGAAAACAGCCAGTGAAAATGTCTGGAATTAGGAGATGGAATATCTTCTGTGAGGCATCGCAAGGAGGCCAGTGTCACTGGATGGATGGTGACAAGAGTATGTGGATTTGGTCATTGTTAGCATTTATACAGTTTACTTTGCAGAACAAGCTTAGTCCATGTGATTGTATTTTTATAAATATTTTTCCCTCTAAGTATTTCCCCTCCAGCACCTAAAAATGTCTCTTTCTTTCTTTCTTTCTTTCTTTCTTTCTTTCTTTCTTTCTTTCTTTCTTTCTTTCTTTCTTTCTTTCTTTCTCCTTTTCCTTTTCCTTTTCCCCTTCCTTCTTTCCTTCCTTCCTTCCTTCCTTCCTTCCTTCCTTCCTTCCTTCCTTCCTTCCTTCCTTCCTTCCTTCCTTTTTGTTCTTTCTTTCTTAGTTTAAGTGACTTAACCAGGATCATATTGCTAGTAAGTGTCTGAGGTCACATTTGAACTCAGGTCCTTCTGATTCCAGGGCGGTGCTCTATTCACTGTGCCCCCAAAATGGTTTTCTTTAAGCAGAATTTTCTTTTTATTAGAATGGTTGAAAGGCTGAAATTAATAAAATGGGGGGGAGTCATCACCCCTTTATTATAACCCATATACCTTTCAAATGTCTTTCCTTTCTTTTTTCTTTGGGCTGGTTGAGTGCTATTGTCTGCCCCCTAATGCACTTTGATCTGTGTGGATGTGAGGTGATGAAATTACAGTACTACCTTGCCCTTAATCCTCCATTTTGAAACTTGAAGGAAATACTGAATGTAGTCACAAACTTTCAGTTACTTGGAAATCATCTTCCTCTGCTCGTTTCTTTTTTTATCTCATGAACACATTTAGCTACCTCAGTTAAAACAGGGAGGAATTATTGTGCAAGAGAACCTTAAAAAATAGAGAAGCTAAATAATTTTGTCTGATTGCTGAATTAACTGAGTGACTTACTTAGTACAAGGGAATAATTTTTTTAAATGTGAGGGGGTTGTTTTGGGTCAGGACCCCATATGCTCGCATAATTCACTCTCTGTTAGAGCAAACATATTGGGAGGTTATGAGAACAAAAGAGCAATTTACTTTGAGGGATATTTAAAATTTGGGGGGGAGGGGATGTGGTAATCTTACTTGTTAAAGTAGCAGGATGGTGATCATGGATGCAGTTATTTATATCAAATTTTCTTTCCAACTAGATTTAAACACTTTTGGCCAAGAATCTTGCCTTCTTTGGTTCCTGTTGGACCTAACACATCCTAGTTTTTGATGTTTGTTGAGTTGAATGTAAAGAACAGTATACTAGGGGCTCTTGGGTATAAATTTTAAAGAGCAAAAAGGTATGGTACCTTCAAACATCTAGTTAGGGAAACTGGTGGTTGCAATTTAAGTAGATCTTTTCATTTAGGAGCCTTTAAATCTCTTTATGCCATGAATTTCTTATATACTCAAGTGACTGATGGTCACCATTGTTATCTTTGAACTGTGAAACTGAGGTACCAAGGTTTTAAGTGAGCCTCTTAAATATTGAATTCTAGAACTTGGAAGAGAGCCTAAAGTGCTAAATTCCTAATCTGTTGCTCTGTAAGCAATATTTTCTCCTATGTAAAACTTGCTTCTGAATAATACATATTAATATGTTGTATATGTGAATAACTTTGTTACTGGAAATTTACATGGTAGTAGTACACATACTCTATTGCAAAAATATTTTGGGTGAGTTAGGTCATCTATTTTTTGCTTGATCATATGCTCGATACACTCAGAAAAAAATAGTCCCCTTGTTTATTTTAAAAAATGATATTTAGTATTGACTTTCCATAATTTACAGTAGCAGATTAGTAAAAAACATCTGTTTTGAACTCCATATTCACATACAACGGTGAGTATACATATAGACTCTGAAATCTAGATGAAAGTCCTTTTTAGGCTTCTTCTATGCCAAATCTAAAAGTATGACATACCGAAAGTATTAGCATTTTGCATTACACTTTAGAATAGAAGTTGGTCAAACTCAGATTTATCCTCCTATCTTGAAGATCTGATATCAGAGCTGGGTTATTGCATTTTTGTTCGTAATTTAAGTCTCTTAACATAGATTGCATATTTCATTCTAGGAATGCTTTGTTGAGGTTATTGCTTTATCTGTTAGGTCAACTATGGGTAACTCTCCTGGGGAGGGGGGTTATGTCCCCCTGTTGTGAATTAGTGTTCAATAGGGTCTTTTAGACTAAAGAACTACGGGGAAGAACATTTTTTTTTTTAACAAAATAATACCATAGAATCACAGAATTTTGGAGTTGAAGGGACTTTAAGATCCTCTAATTTCAGCAATTCTCAAGCATTTCGGTCTTAGAAGGATCACTTTATACTCTTAAAAATTATCGAAAACCCTAAAGAGCTTTTGGTTATATGGGTTTCTATATTCTGTATTAGAATTGAAACTGCAAATTTAAAATTTGTTTTATCATTTAAAATAATAAGCCCATTACATGTCAACATGAATAACATTTTAATGAAAAAATAAAACTTTTCAGATTAAAAACATTTAGTGAGAAGTGTGGAATTGTTTTACGTATTTTTGCAAATCTCTTTAATGTTATCATCTGCTTGTGCATTCATATCTTTTTGATATGTTGGTTTGGTTGAAGTATATGAAGAAAATCTGGCTTCACACAGATATGTAATTAGACAAGGAAGTATTTTTTTTATAAAGTTTATTTAATATATTTAGTTTAAAGCATTGATTTTCACAGGAGTTTGAATTACGAATTTTCTCCCCATTTCTACTCTCCCCCCCACTCCAAGATGGCATATATTCTGGTTGCCCTGTTCCCCAGTCTGCCATCTCATCTGTCACCCCACTACCCTCCTATCCTCTTT
>CM053622.1:196750854-196766850 GCA_028646595.1 Phalanger gymnotis | reverse complement strand
AAGGGAAGAGGGGAGAGAATTTGGAACTCAAAAGTTTTAAAAACAGATGTTCAAAAACAACAAAAAAAAGTTTTTGCATGCAACTAGAAAATAAGATATCCAGGCAATGGGGCATAGAAATTTATCTTGCCCTACAAGAAAGGAAGGGAAAAGGGGATGGGAGGGAAGTGGGGTGACAGAAGGGAGGGCAGACTGGGGAACAGGGCAACCAGAATATATGCCATCTTGGAGTGGGGGGGAGAGTAGAAATGGGGAGAAAATTTGTAATCCAAACTCTTGTGAAAATCAATGCTGAAAACTAAACATATTAAATAAAATAAAAAATTCTCATTGAAAATTATAAGGATAAATGTTTGAATGTATATAATTTAAATTTTCTTTGAATACATTTTAAGTGATTTGGCAGACAATTTAGAAAATATTTTGCAGTGACCTAAGAGGAGAGGGCATTTTCTTGTGGATGTTTTTTAGTCTTTTCCAAACTTGGTAAGACGCCAGAGGACCTGTGCACTGAAGGGGACATCTCATTTCCTTTCCCTAGATCTTGTATTTGGTACCTCCAGAACTTAGTGCTTGCCCATAAATGCTTAAGAAATTGTCTTTTATTGATCTGTTTTCTCCCTTGACTGCATAGCTTCTCTATTCCTTCTTCCATTTATGTATCTTTATGGGTCTCTATCTCATCTCTGTCTTCATAAATATGTATTGTTCAGTTTTTTCAGTGGTGTCTGACTCTTTGTGACCCCATTTGGGTTTTCTTGGCAAAGATGCTGGAATGGTTTGCCATTTCGTTCTCCAGCTCATTTTACAGATGAATAAACTGAGCCAAACAGGGTTAAGTGAGTTGCCCAGGGTCCCACAGTAAGTTTGAGCAAATTCAAAATGACCAGATTCAAACTCAGGAAGATGAGTCTTCCTGATTCCTGCCCTGGTACTCTATCCACTGCACCACCTAGCTGCCCTTCATAAATACATACCAAGTCATCATAGTTATACCTGCTTAAAGTTGAATTAGTGTAGAACTTCCAATGAGGTCTGCTTTAGTTCCTAGTTATTTTAGTTGAAGAAAGGCTCATCTGTTTAGATAGTGAATGTAAAAATGAGAAAGAAGGGAAAAAGAGAGAAGTAGTAAATAATAAATTTTGTATATGATATGCATGCAATGTGTGGAATTGAAAGTTGATACCCCACTTTATTTTGTATTATTTTACTATATATTAATAATCAAGTTGCTATGTATTAGTTACTTTCCCTTAATGTCTTAGCTTGTACTCCCTCTGAACTCCTTAAGCCTGTAGTTCTTAATTCCCTGTTTGTAACACAAGCCACCCTCCACCCATTAAGTTCCCTTCTTCAAGACTTTCCAGACACAACATTCTAATCTGTATTTGAATCCATCAAATTAATAACATGTAAATCTCAAGTTCCCTGTTCTCCCTCAGAAATTGTCAACTATAGAACTTTTCTAGAAGATGTTTGTCTACCTTGTGATAAACTGGTGTAACTTGGGGTTAGTAACCTTAGCATTCATCAGTCAAAAGTGAGATTCACCTTTGTTATGCCACATTGATGTCACTTTATTTTTGGATTCCTCTCTAGGAAGATCCGTCTTGATTGTCAGATGCATCCTTGGCTATTGAGGAGCCTTGGATCCCTTTTATTGGCATTTGTTATTCTTGCTGATAAATAAATTGGATCTGCTTGGAACTTTATTGGCTCAGTTTCTCTTTAGTGCAGATTTTTTTTAACATCACATTTGGCAACCGTGGCAGCGATCCTGATAGCCCCCCAGTCTCACCCCACCCCCACATCCCCACTGGCTGCTGACTTGACTGAGGAACGGACCACTCTGGAGGTTGGACTTCCCCTTAGGTTTGAGCCAATTCTTGTGAAATTAAAAGTTACTCAATTATTTTAATTGGATGCAGGGATAAGGTGGTAGCCTATCTGTGGGATCTCCCCTGAGAATCATCTTAGGGGAATAATAAGAATTCTCTTCAGAAAGATTTAGAGGTTCCCGGGAGAACCCCTTCCACTAGTAGTAGTGGTCTCCACACTATTAGAGGGACTGACAAGTCTTCATTATTAATTAATCCTCTTGGGACTGTGCTCTCAGGGCATTATCATATTCCCTTCCTGGAGATTATCTTGGTAGACTTCTGTGAGTTTCAAAGAGAGCATTCCTTTTTAGAGGTTTTCTGGGGCTGAGACACTCTCTTTTGGAACTCCTCAGGAGAGTTGGGGGTCTAGTAATAGCAATGCAAAGAAGAATGCTGTTTGACAATGAGAACAGTAGAGCAGAAGCATCCTGTAAAATTTGAAACTGTTAAACATGATTATTTTGACTTAAAATTCTATTAAATTGTGTAAAATGTGTTCTAAATCACAACTTCCCATTTAACAGGGGATAAGTAAGAATTGAGATCTATACATGGGTCTCAATAAACTCCAAATGTAACGTAAGGGAATAGACTGCAGATTAAAGACACTTTTAAGAAGTGTACAGTTTAAAAACAACTCTCAGGGACCTACTTTGACAAAGTTGGACTTTGAGAGCTAGAGAGAATAAACTTGATCAAAGGTACTTCATTTCTCTGCTGTGAATTTTCCAGTTATGGTTTAAGGCACTGACTAGAAAAAGAGAAACTGTAATATCAGTGAAATTTCACAGTAGAAAAATTACATTTTAAATTTGTCTGGCACTTAAGATCTGCCACTTTGAATGTAAAAGTGACAGACCCTGCCATTTGAAGTGCCAGGACCTCATAAATATTCAAATTAACTTAGAAGTGAATTATTGGTTTTTATTACTTAATAGACCCTCTATTCTTTATCTTGTCTTATTCTTCCTTCTCATCCTTCTAATATGGGGAGTTCCTTCTTCCCGCTTTCCTTCAGCTCCTCCAACTTACTCTCCTCTCACTATGGAAAGAGATTTTTGTGCCCCAATGGGTACCACTTTAGCAGGCTACCTAGACCTTTTTTGGGTGCATAGAGGCTTGGGTTGTCTCCCCTGATCCTGTTCCCTACTCAGGCTGTTCCAGCTAGTTATAACCTTTTTAGAGGTTTTGCCTCAGCCTTTACAATTCCCTTCACCATAGAGGCTTAGGCAGCCTTGTAGAGGAAGGAAGTGGAAAGCAAATCACAGCTGAGTCAGAACCTCTAAAAAGGATATTACTTTTGAGAACTCTGACTCCTCTTTAAACACTAATAAACTGGAAATCATGAATATGCTCTTATTGTAACAAGAAGGGCCACCTTGTCAGAGATGGGTTAAGAAATAGAACTTTTCAAAGGGGAAGGTGGCTTTAGAAAAACTATACCATCATAGTCATTAGTTATATTTCACTCTTTGTGTCTGACTTTTGGCTTTATGTGCCTGTCTTATCAAGTTGTTTGTGTAAATCAGATTTACCTTTTTCTTTGGCCTGATCGACAAGAAAAAAGGAACTTTGAAAGTCTTTTAAAAAGATAATCTTTCTCTGTCTCTAACTCTGGCCATGCTGGAAGGGCAGACAAGAGACTCAGGGAGGAAAAGAATCTCTGTTCTCAATCTTTAGAAGATTATGGCATTGTACATTAGTTAGAGACTAAATTTTGTGACAAATATAAATTCTCTACTGTAAATTTCCAAAAATGAAAACTACTTCTAGTATTAAAAATAATAAGCAAATTTAAGTGCTGTTATGGAAACATTGTTTAGACCTTTTATCACTCCTTTCCTGGAGAGTGACAGGTTTATTGTTATATTGTTATAGTGCAAATTTTTGTTACTGTTGCAGTTATATTGTTATATTGTTGTTATTGTTATAGTGCAAATAAGGAAGATGATTTCACTGATTAGAGAAAGCAGTTTGAATTTTGATTTATTTGATACTTAAAAAACTGCTTATTATTAACTCTTTCTTAATCAAGAACGGAGAGAGAGAAACCTAAATAAGAAAAATTTAATTTCGGATAATATTTGTTTTATCACCGTGTTACCTGGTCAACCTGAACAATTTAGTCCTGTGAATGATATAACTGTACTGGTCAACTACAAAGTCACCTAAAGAAGTTGGAATGAATTAGGCATTTCTCAGCCTTTAAGACAGTATCGTGATTAATTGGTTTTGTGTAATAAAATTTGTATTAAATTTAAGGTAAAATTCAGTAGAGTGAAGATTAAGTCAGTAGATAGTCTGGAATATAATTGGGAAATAAAGACTGGAGGAGTTAAGTAGAAAAAGAGTAAGAGATCAGAACATGGAAGGAAAAAATTAGCAGTTTTGAAGGGCTTTAATCAAAGTCTACTGGAGGCATATAGAAAGGAAGGAAGTTTAAGCAAGTAGGGATGAAAGAGAGAAGAATGGGTAGAAAGTTAAAAGAAAGTTGAAGTCTGTGTGAGAACATACTCGGTCTAAGAGTAAACCATACCCGTGGGAAAGCCAGGAAGGTTTTCATCATATTTTACATTTATTCTTTCTGAATAAATGGAGTATAGCTTGTTCAGACAAATGGGAGCCTTTTTTTCTGTTCTCAATTCAAATTTCCTGCTTTGCTCCACATGGGCTGGATGCAACTCCTGAACTGCCCATGGTATGCCACTGTGTCTCCCCCCACCCCCCAACAGCTCGATAAGCATGTGGACAAGCATCTAACCTTTCACCTCATCAGAAAACTGGTTCTGCTAGGTCACAGCTCTGATTAGAACTAGCCACTTCTGATTTATTCTGCTGTCACTCAAAGATAGGAGTACTTTTAATCCTGTGGAAACAAAATTCCTCCTGTTGTTTCCCACAATTCCCCCTCTTTGAAAAGTTTTGTTTCCACATCTTTAAGAAATACTCCTTTATTCTCTCATATGAATTCTTCCTCTTATCCATCTCCCCTTTAAGTAGGCATAAGGGGGAGAGGTTGAACAACTCACTGACAAATCAAAAAGGGGGCAGTCTCCTTTGTAAAGACAGATATAGAGACCCAAAGGAAAACAATAATTCAGTTGTCTCTTTAAGATTCACAGATCTCTTCTCATACAGCTCTCTGGCAGGGAACATCATTCAATGAAATCCTCTGCTCTGGGCACCTGTTCTAGTCATCTCCTGCACAGCATCTCAGCATCATCATGTTGTAGAAACCCACTTTCTTTTGTCCATTCTCCTACAAAAGTGACCTTGGCACAATTTTAAGTTACCATTTCTAAACCTTTTACTGTTATTATTCTTACTAAATCAAAATTGGAACCATGGCCAATTGTCATGTTTAAGAAATCACATCAGAACCCAGTTTTTTTTTTATACTTTACATTAATCCATTATTAATCCTCCCATCAGGAGGATGAGAGTTCATTAAAGAATTAAAACAGGCCCCAGTACATACATAAATACATTGTTTTCAATTTTTAACACAGTACATATTAAGTCATAAAAATTCTGACTTCTAGTCATGCCATGTTTCTTTAAGGCATATGCAAAATAAACCACATGCCATTCTTCTTTTACATTAACTAATTGTAATGAAACTGAGACAAGTATGATATTAACTAGGTAACAAAATAGTGTTCTCACAAGCTCTTGACCTAATTGTCTCCATATTATTACAAAGAATTAAAGGACCCTAACTTTTACAGGAATATATATCTATATATCTATATTTATATTAGTACCAAGTATTAAGTCTAAATAGCTAGCTGTTTGGGCTAAAATCCTAAGCCTGATAGCTCAGTCTTATAGTAACCTAAGATGTTCCAGAATCAATTATCTAATAGATTTGTTATGGTGCTTACAAAACTTTTTGATTATAGAAATTTGCCATTAAGAGATTAGGGACATAACTTGTAGTTATGGGAACAATATTTCCCTAACTTAATGTCCATTCCAGGCAGAAGGATGCAAACTGCACCGAGCCAGGCTTAAAGTCTGCCAGGCATCAGTTGAGAAAGTCAAGAGAATTCTGCCTCAGCGCATGTGGAACAGTAACTCTCTCAACCTTCCCATGAGATCACCCTCTGGAGTTCATAGATGCACCCCACATGGTTGCTGGCATCATGGATCAGTGGCTCAGACAGCCTTTCTTGATATCCATGTCTAGAGTTACACTCAGAAAAAGTCAGTTAACAGTCCCATTAGGTCTTTGAATAGCAAGTTCCAGTAATCAGTTTAAGATATGACTATAATCTCACATTTGTTAAGGAACATCTTTAAAGTGAACTTAAATAGCTTGCATGCAGTTCTACCCTTATTCATAAAATTTTCCCATTAAGATCATAAGTTATTGCTCTAATAGATTTGCATCAGTTTCCCAAGCTTCTCTATCCTACTCTAACTATGCCCAGTCTGAAAGAATGAGATATACTTTAAGAATTGAACCATATAACTGTGATAAGTTCAGATACTAACTTTATTTTATGTTTTAGGTCATGGAATGAATTCCAATCAAATCAGAAACATTTAACTTTTCCAACAAGGCAAAAGTAGTCCACGAGTTACTTCCCTCTAAGAAACCCAAACTGAAGATGTCTTTGATTTAGTTCCAGTAATTCAGCCAATTGTATTAATACCCAACTGCTCTTGTACCATTTTGAAACATGTAAGGACCTTATTCTATATAAATACACAGTAACTTTAAATGCCAGCCTTAGTCTAGGGGATAATGATTCAACATTGCATTCTTATCTTTATTTCTTTTCTTTTACCTAATTATTCCCATAACATGTAGAAAGAATGTTCTTATCTTTCACATGACTATACAAGAGTACCAATTTACCCAGTTATTTGATTGAAAACAGCAAAATTTCCCATATTTGCATTAATCAAATTTTCCATTTCTTCTCGTAATATGTAGGGCTTTGGGTACCACCCCTCCACAATAGTAACAAATTCTGACACTTCCATTTATCACTAACTACTTGTGATTACAGAGACCTGCCATCAGAAAGAAAAGAAAGCATCACAGCCTTCTACATGCACATCAGTTGGCAAATCTCATTAATAAAAACCTTACCAGGACTTAACATCTTAAATTTTAAAATCAGTCCTATGTTAATCAGCCCTGATGGTCCTGCATGTTGGGAGGTGAGCTATATTAAAATGAGGTCTTGAGTAGTGACCTAGGTCACTGGATCCTGATCAAAGAGACATCAGTCTCCCTCTCAATCAACAATCGATCAACAACATCCCTTTGAGTAGGAATAAGCCCATTTAGGTTGGATCTTACAAGTCCTTCAAGTCCTTCTAAAGGACTGGGCTTTGAAGAAAAAGAGGAATGGAGAATGAGGAGACTGAGGACCCTGTTTTAAAATTCCTTACTCAATCTCCTTGTTTGTTTCTCACTTGAAGGCTTCCCAGCGTCTCTTCCCCTCATCCAGAACTTCCTTTCTCTCCCCTCCATCCTGGGTCATAAAATTTCCGCTATCTCTTATCATGCCTTCCACCCTTCCTTATCCTGTCCTCAATCCCTTAACCCTCTACATAAGCATATCCTAGACATCTGGGTCCCACCCAGGGACTCAAAGTTCACAGTGGGTTTGAATATAAACTACAATAATATCAAGTTATTACAACAAATTATACAGATGATTTTATAAAACATTTCTTCCAAAGTACTTTCCCTTCAAAAATAGTTCAAAATTTATCCTGAATTAAAGAGGAATAATCACTTAAACTTTCATAAAGAAAATCAGTCGGACAGCTCTACAATGATATAGGTGACTCTCTGCTCAAAGTAAACATAAACCTTTACACATTGGGATTCATTCACAAATTCCCACAGTGCCACCACAAACTCCTAAGTACCAAAAGGGGAGGAAGTTCAGTTTTTTTTCCCCCATAAGGCAAGAACATACCCAATTGAACTAGCCTTATCACGATAACAGAGTTTACCAGGCCTTCAGAATTCACTCAGTATTTTTTCCTTCCCTTGTTTTAAACTGTATCACTAGAAATTAATTACATTCTGGAATCTCACATAGATAGTGAATGTGATAGTTCATAAACTTCCAGATTAACATACATAAATATATTCTTTGATGATACAGGCTTGAAAAATCACACCCCTATATTTTTCTGAGGAGTATTATTTGCTCAATAGGAATTTTACAACACAGAAACCTTTTGCACAGAGTTTATAAGAATTTAAATATAGACAAAGCTTGGAAGTTTATCCTAATTCATCCATTCTTCCTTATTTTTTTTTTGCACAATTCTTAACCTAACATCTATAAGAGAAATCCCTTTTTCATAAATTCCCAAAGTATTATAACAACTAATTTCGTAGATATCACAAAGTGCCAAATTTTCTGATCATAAAACCTCTTGTATGTAATTGACAAAAATTACAAGAGGAGAACTTAAACAAGATCCTTCCTTGCATAATTACCAAGTTTCCTTTCACAAACATACTTTTGTAAATATTTTATAGCAAAACAATTTTAACTGAATCTTCCTATTAAATAAAGACAAAACTTGGAAGCTAATGATTTCTTAAGTTTACAGCAGTGGTCCAGTAGAACAGCTTCTTAACCCATTCATCATTTTTCTCTCACAGTACAATTCTTAACATTAGGTAAGAGAAATTGCTTTTTAAACAACCCATTATCAATTTAGATGAATGCATTTCTAGATCACCTTGCACAGAGAATCATTCATCTCATTACCAGCATGTGGAAACTGTCACCCTAAACCACTGTATACATTTTCATAAACAGCCAAGATTTCACATGGCAAATCTGCCATAATATTATTACTTATTTATAACCAAACATAAGTTTCAAGTTACCACATTTTTATCACATCCTTAAAAAACCTCAATCCATATGAAACAAAAGTCAGATTAAAAAAAATTCCTTTAACACCATTTTTAACTAACAATGGTTTCTCAAATTTTACAACCTAAGAGAACTTTAAAAATTTAATACAATTTAGAAATAAGATGACATCAATTACACTTCCAGATTATCACATATAGAAATTATTGGACCTATTACTTTTGGTATTTAAAAACCACCTCAAAGCCATTAAGTATGGCCAATCGTTGCCAAATAACAATATGTAAACATTTTAATTGCATCCTGGTATTCCCTTAAATGTGTGTTATTTAGCTGTGTATTCCCAGCTCTGAATAGCTCTTCTGAGAAAAGTTTAAAAGGTTGCCCCAGGTCACCTGAAGAAAGATGGAAGAGGGAGTGGCCAAGAGCACATGGGTTTGCTGTTCTCCCATCCCCCATCTAAACAGCTCCTTTTTCTATTTTACATTCCATATTTTCACTCTGCCTTCTATCTCTTTAATAATGTTTGCTTAGACCACCTCCACCCTTTATATTTTATAGTTCAAATATGGTAAAAGAATTCCACTCACCTAATTCTGTTCCCTCTTCTGTACCTAAGGAAACTAGGTGGAGTTAAATACCCCTCAACTTCTACAAAGAGCTTTTTAACCCTTATGATCTAATTAAACCTTAATTCAAAACTCTCAGACTTTCATTCTAGGCTGTCTGCCTGAGATCTTTTTGTTCTGCTAATTAACCCCACCTCTAACCTCAGGAAAGCCACTCCTAGTCTCAAAAACTTCTCACCGGTTTCCCTTGCTGCATTTTGAATTTCCCCTTCCGAAAAACATAAAGCATTCATCTCAAACTAGCAGACAGAATACCACACTGGAGAGTGTACATGAATAATTTGGAATTCGGATTCAGACCTACCTTAAACATTAAATTAAGAGTAACGCATTTCATGTTTCACATTTCTAAATACGACCAGAATAAATTCAGTTACCTTTTGGTTGTGTCCTATTACACAAAAACTTCTCTTTTCTCCCAAATTTCCAAACCTTTTATGCTTCCCTGTAAATAGATTATACCTTCCTTTCTACCTACTTTTCCTGTCCTTCCTACATGCTTAAACTTTCTTGCCTTTCCTTCTTTCTACTTATCCCTCTGGTAGACTTTGATTAAAGTCCGTTTAAAACTGCACATATCTTATTTCTTTCTAATCCTGACCTGACACTTCTACATTCTTCAACTTGTCTTTTCCATCATATAAGCTAAACAGTAAAGTATTTTCTCTCTCTTTCACTCTCCTATTTACCCAGTCCTCTGAGACTGCTGCCCAGGCAGGGAGAATGGAGGAGGAGGAGATAAAGAGAAGTGGAATTCTGAGGAAGGTCCACTTTCTATCTTTATTCTGGGTTAACCCATTCTTTTCCCAGTTAGCCAGCATTTATCTCAGTGGACTTTTTTGGATAAAATGTTTGGAGGAATTCCATCCTCCTCCCTGGTACCTTTTTCTTTCTGGTCAAAGGGTGTGACGTGATAATTGCCCAAAAAAAAAGAGATGAGATTGGCATGGCTTTATTTGTTTTTTTGGTGCTTGACTCAGGATTTAAAAACTGGGAAGGTGAAGGTGATGAGCAGTCTGAGTATATTGGAGGCAAACATCCCTGAAGTTCTACAGTGCATCTTCAGGGCTCTGATTGTACATTTGTTTTTGTTTTTTTTTTTTAACAGTCATTCCAAATATTGTATAATGGCATTGTTACAGAGTTACAAGCCTCTGTGAAGGCCATCCTCTGGTAAAGCAAAAGAGCTACGTAACAATGAAAAAAAAAACACAGTCCATTTAGAAGCATTTGCGGAGAACAATGGAAGGCCCAGATTCATCATACTTCTGCTTGCTGATCCACATCTGCTGGAAGGTGGAACTAGAGGCCAGGATGGAGCCTCCAATCCAGACAGAGTATTTGTGCTCAGATGGGGCAATGATCTTGATTTTCGTTGTTCTGGGAGCTAGGGTTGTAATCTCCTTCTGCATCCTGTCAACAATATCTGGGTTACATAGTGGTATCACGAGACAATATGGTATTGGCATACAAATCCTTATGGACGTCAACATCACACTTCCTGATTGAGTTGAGGGTAGTTTCGTGGATTCCACAGGATTTCATACCTAAGAAAGATGGTTGGAAGAGAGCTTCTGGGCATCAGAACCTCTCGTTGCCAATGGTGATAACCTGGCCATCAGGGAGCTCATAGCTCTTTTCCAGAGAAGAACTAGATGCAGCAGTGGCCATCTCCTGCTCAAAGTCTAGGGTGACATAACACAGCTTCTCCCTGATGGTACACAAAATTTGCCTCTCAGCTGTGGTACTGAAACTGTACCCTCTCTCAGTCAGGATCTTCATGAGGTAGTCCATCAAATCACGGCCAGCCAGATCCAGATGGAGGATAGTGTGGGGAAGGGCATAAGCTTCATAGATGGGCACAGTGTGGGTCACACCATCACCCGAGTCCATCACAATATTAGTGGTACGACCAGAGGTATATAGGGACAGCACAGCCTGGATGGCAACATACATGACTGGGGTATTGAAGGTCTCAAACATAATCTGAGTCATCTTTTCTCTGTTGGCTTTGGGGTTCAGGGGGACTTATGTGAGCAGCACTAGGTGCTCTTCAGGTGCCACACGGAGCTTGGCAGATATTCTCCACATCATCCCAGTTGGTGACAATACCATGTTGTGTTGGTAAGCAAAATGGCCTTTGTTTTCTTTGAGTAATTCAGTGTATTTTCATTGAGCCTTACTAGGTGCTAAGCCCAACCTGTGTGGGTGTGGATTGGTGACTGGGGTGGGGCCCAAGGTGGGGCTGGCTAAGGGGAGGTGCTAACTCCAGAGCCATGCCCCTCTCGGGTCTTACTAAGTACTAAGCTGCAGGCTCTAAACCCTATTAGGTGTTAACCTAACCTATGTGGATGTGAACCTCCCAGAGTCCTAAGGGGAGGGGCTAACTCAAGAACCAATCACCAGAGCCTAAGTTCTAGCCATTCAGCCAACTCTTGATGACATCAAAAACTCTATAAGTGGAGAGAACACAGCTTGGAGATTGACGCTTGTTGGAGCCAGAGACAGTTACAGCCGAAGCTGAAGATAAAGCCAAGGCCAAAGGAGCTGAAGAGGCAGGAGCTGCTGGTAGCAGGGCTGACCCTTGTGTGGACCGAGGAGTGCTGACCAAGGGCTTGAGGCCAGTGGGTAATCTTCTTACCGGAGGGGGGAGGCATGAATATGATTTGGTTTAATGCCATCATGTTTTTCTCTAGCCTCCTGGTTACTCTTGTGAGGTGGACTTATTGGGCCTGGAAGCTTTTGACCGGGATATCAAAATGGGGATGCTGCTACTTTGGAGCTTGAATAAATGCTTTAATTGGCGTGTGCTTTGTCCCAAGCTTCAGAGGTCTTGCACTGCTGTTTTCAGCTACTTCTACACAGCAATCCCTGCAACAGCAGTGTTCCTACTCCCCCAAGAACCCTGATCCAACCAGGGCAAAGCAAGAGAACCCTGCCTCTGCATCAGCAAAGTGCAGTCCTGCTGTGATCTGTGGCTTGATTCCTCCTTTCGGAAGCAGCGGTAGCTGAAGCTCTGGAAGCAGCTGCCCGAGCGTCCTCCTACTGCTGGGGCCAGACCGAGCACTTCTCTCACTCAGATCCAGCAGTTTTCCCACTGACCTGCTAAATTGTCTTTGGCGTTTCTGGGTTGAGAAGCCTGGTAGCTGCTACAGCTCAGTGATTCATTGCCCTAAGACCTGTTCTACCTGAACTATTCCTTGCCTGGTCATTCCTGGTATAGTCCACGTTGGGCTGGGCTCCACTCACAGACGGTGTGGTAGATCCTTCCCAGCGACCATCCAAACATTCCTGGGCTGGAGATGTGCTTCCCTCTGTTATTTCGTGGGTTCTGTAGCTCTAGAATTTTTTCAGAGCCATTTTTACAGGTGTTTGGAGGGATTTCAGGGAGAGCTTAAGCAAGTCACTGTTTTCTAGCCACTATCTTGGCTATGAATTGAATTCTTACAAAGAATGATAAAAATATTTGAAAACTGTTAAGTATTTAATGGAGGTGTATTTTGTTTTAAATTAGAAAATAACAGCAACAATAACTCACTCTGGGGGCAGAGAGAGTAACATCATCTTCTCAGGAGAACCTTGTCTGAAGTTCCTTTGGACTTTCTACTTGAGCTAGGTGATAAGATCTTACCAGCCTTGCTGTGACAGCATGTTGTGAAACTCTGAAGTGCTCCAGTTTAGGGAACTAGAATCTCTTCTAGCCAAAGTAGAAAAATCGACAAATTAAATTAAAGCTAGTTCATAAAATCATATCTGTTAATAATTAGTATGTAGTAAAGTTTACATTTTTGAACTGACTAATCAACTGCATATGTGAACTACATGTGAATAAAACTGAAAATAGTTATTCTTACATAAAGGATCAATAAAATGTCCTTAATAAATATTAAGGCATGAGAAAAATAACAATAACCTAGCCTTAAACTGTAATTAGTGACATTTTGCTATTTAAGGTGAACTCTTGTGGGACTATAATTTGATATAGTTCAGTTTTTAATTTCAGGTATACTTGGAAAATTGCAAAGCCAATAGCTTGCCTTTCAAGAGGAATGCCATGTGCTGTGCAGAGGGAGTGCTGTCTGAGAACTGGTACAGGTAGATGTCTAGCATCTGGGAAAAGGTGAGGGGACAGGATCCTCTTGACTCAGTTTCCTGAGTGTGCTATTTCCTTTCTGAAATAGAAATTTTCCCACTTGATTAATTGTGAGCCTAGCATACACCCTATAAATACTGTAGAACTTCCTACCTGATTTAACGGGCAGATAGGATTGGTGCCTGAAATCAAACAGAGCTAAGGGAGTTTTTTTCCCTTGTTCTGCCTTCAGGTCAGTCTGCTTTTAGGGAGTCAGTCTTGATATTATTGTAGCCATGTCTGTCCTTTTCATAGAAAATTTTTATAATGAAGGCATATTAACAATGGAACTCTGTTTATTAATAGATCACCACCATCTGAGTTAATTAATATCATAGAAAACAAAGTATGACAAATCTTAACTGTTTTCAGTCTGAATTTGATGAGTTCCTAGCTTCCCCCCCATAGTTGTATATTCATGTTTCAAGATTAAATTCTTGAAGTATCTAATTTTTTCAGTGTTATGGTGATAAAAACATAAGGAGAGAATAAGGTGAGGAATATCAGAAGTTTTCAAGGAATAGTAAAAAATTTCTAAGAGATGATTTTCTCTAAAAATAGGGTATATATGCACACATGTATATATGTGTATGTATATGTATATGTACGTGGTTGGCTTATAAGATTGATAGGCTTTGAGTATATTTTAGTAAGAAGTTATCAAAATTAGTTTAGGTTGAGGATTTTTTTACAGTTTTCACTTTACAAAAGTAAACCATTCCGTTGATCTTATGTTTTACATAATGTGAATTTGCTTGTGAATGTGGGAAAGGGAGAGAGGGGAGGGGTACACTGAGGACCAAGTGAGGTCAGAGTCAATGATGTGGGGGCCTGGCTGGCACTAAGAGGAAGAACACATGGCTAGGGGTTGGGGGCAGAGGGGTACCAACAGGTAGGGGCCAGACTCAGATATAGATAGGAGAAAATGGGTGAGATGAGGGCTGGGCCAGAAACATGGTATCTGGTTGTGGATGGATGGAAGAAGACATGGAATGTCTGGAGACTCAAGTGGATTGGTGGATGGAGCAAAAGTTTCTTTTTCCCACTGGAGGTCTGAAGCCAAGCTCCTAATCCGTTGATGGTGGTAGTTGTCTTTGTGGACGTCCATTCTCCAGCTTTCACTCAGATTTTTTTTTCCTTTTTTGATGGGAAGGTGGAGAATGGGAAGCCAGGGAGTGCTGAGCCAAGGAGCAGTTGGGGGTGGGTGGGGGCAGGGAAGAGAGAGAGAGAGACAGACAGACAGACACACACACACACACTCTATGGTAAAATTAGCATAGGTGGTTTTTTTATTTTGGAATGCAGATTTCTTTTAGAATTTTCTTTACTTAAAGTTGAATTTACATAATGAAAATTTATGTAAATAGAGAACTTAACAATCGCATCTGTCATTCAGGTAGTAAATTTTTTAGTAAAGTATTTATAGGGTGTAAGCCAGGCTTATAGTTAACCAAGTGGGAAAATTTCTTGTTTAGAAAGGAAAAAGCACACTTGGAAAACTGAGTCAAGAGGATCTTGCCTTTGCAAGGGCGACCCCTCAACTTTTCCCAGATGCTAGACATACAACCTGTAGAATTGCATTGATGATTGAAATTATTTTTCTATTTTTTTTTGCAGTCTTTTGATAATTTTAAGAGAAAGGAAAACTCATTTTTTGATTTGTGTCCTCATGGATTCTAAGATTCCTCCTTCATTCTGTCAATAGAAACAGCAAAGTACCCTATTTCCCCCATGTATAAGATGCACCTTTTTCCGAAAAATTTGAGGTCTAAAAACTGGATGTGTCTTATACAGTAGTTGTAGATTTTTTTACTTGCATTTTCTGCTTTTTCAAGCTTGTTGTCTTTGTGCTCATTGTTTCACATTTGTTACTGGTGTATTAGGTTACATTTTGCCATGTTCTGCTCAGAAATGGCTCAGAAAAGATTTTTGTGCAGTGCTGAATTCAAGTTAAAAGTGATCCAGTTTGGAGGCAGAGCCAAGATGGCGGCTAGAAAGCAGGGACTAGTGTGAGCTCCCCACCAAGTCCCTCCAAAAACCTATAAAAAATGGCTTTGAACCAATTCTAGAACTGCAGAACCCACAGGGTAGCAGAAGGAAGCAGGGCTGTAGCGCAGAACAGCCTGGATAGTCTCTGGGTAAGGTCTATCCCACATGGAGCTGGGAGCAGAGGGGAGCGGAGCTGAGCTGAGCAGAACCCAGCATGGGTGGCACGGACCAATGAGATCAGGAGCCTGCAGAGCATGCCCTAGCACCCTGAATCAGTGAGCTGCCCAGTTACCAGACTTCTCAACCCACAAACACCAAGGACAACAGAGTAGGTTAGTGGGAGAAGCTGCTGGGGACTGGGATAGTTTGCTGTTTGGCCACCGCCCTGGGGGTTGCGGATGTGGTGCAGCTTTAGAACTACAGCTGCAGTTGCTTCTGGCCCCAGGCCCACCTGGTGGGAGGAATTAAGTGGCTGATCAGAGCAGGAGTGCAGAGCCTGCTGA
>CM053622.1:196706708-196750754 GCA_028646595.1 Phalanger gymnotis | reverse complement strand
CTGAGAAACAGATTTGGAAGGAGGAGCCCTTTCAGAGCTGTCCTGGGAATTTAAAAGCTTGTTCCAGAAATATGCATATGTATCTTTTCATCTACATCAAGAATTCCCAGCAAACTGGTAGCACTCAATAAAGGACTTGGTTTTACTTTTGCTTCCTTTTCTCATTTGCTGCTGCCTTTGTACCAGAGGTGAATGATCCTTCAAAAGTTTGTCAACATGCCAACTTTAGAACAGATCACTCATTTTTGGTTGTAAAGAAATAATGCTAAAATTCTTTTCACTGCCATCAGTCCTAACAATATTGTCCATATCCCTCTTACTACGTAATCTCCTCATTGGGCCCTATGGGTTTTGGTTATGTCACTAGCTCCATCAAAGCTCCTAAATCATGAATGCCTATTCCTGTCCAAAACATGAAGGTATGATCCCCTCACTCCCATTCACTGCCACTTTCTCATGGGATCCCTACTCTTAGATTCCTTAGATATTTTCCTGACTAAGAGGCAGGGGCACACTAATCCTGGATCTCATAATATTCTTCTAGCCCTGTGTAAAATGTTGCATTAATTACTGCTTCCTTTATTTCATGACATCTCCCCTCAGCCTGATTACATATACCTGTAGTCTCCCCTTAATAATTTAATTCCAGTGGATGATGATCATACCTAATTACATTACTTTGGTTTATACGTGGTGATTCATGGGAGGCATGTCCCCCAAGAATCAAGTGGGAGAAATGTGGAATTGAAGATTGATACCCCACTTTATTTTGTATTATTTTACTATATGTTAACAATCAGGTTGCTATATGTTAGTTACTTTACCTTAATGTGTGAGCTTGAACTCCGTCTGAACTCCTTAAGCCTGTAGCTCTTAATTCTCTGTTTGTAACACAAACCACCCTCCACCCATTAAGTTCCCTTCTTTCAGGACTTTCCAGACACAAAATTCTAATCTGTATTTGAATTCATTAGAAATTAGTAACAAATAAACCTCAAGTTTCCTGTTCTGCCTCAGAAATTGTCAACTATAAAACTTCCCAAAAGATGTTAGTCTACATTGTGATAAACTAATATAATTTGGAGTTAGTAACCTTAGCACTGATCAGTCAGAAGTGAGATGTACCTTTGTTATTCCAGATGTCACTTTATTTTTGGGTTCTTCTGTATGACCATAAAAGAGCTGGTGTGGGTAACACCAGTGTTGCTATCCAGCTAGTAGAGATGTATTTTCTAGTCTTTACTGACCAGTTGTGAGGGTTGAGGATCTTGTTGATGGCAAGGAGTTATAACAAGTAGGAGGATGTTTTAAAAGTTTATTGGACCATCTAGAAATTTGTAGACACACCAAATCATAGTTTAAATACTGTGCAGATTATTTCCTGGTCATTGACCTAAGGTTGTCTGAGGTAGTGAGAGAATAAAGTGTGAAGGCTTCACAGGGTATATGTGTGTATATATATATATAAAATGAATTTATATCTAAAATGTTTGAGAATGAATATTTAGAGAAAAGGGGAATGGGATAAATTTGAGTCTGTGGGAATCTGATTATTTAGCCTTTAGGAATGTCTTTCTCCCCCCTCTTCTTTAGATTTATAGATGTCACTTCAGCTGTGAATGGAATACAAGATTGTGAAAGCTTCCCTATGAATAACTCATTCGAGTCAATATTCAAATAGATATAGTACAAATTTAGTTAGGATGTGAACCTCACCAGGCCTAAGTTTCGTTTTCCTGTAAATCATATGATTTCCGGGAAACCAGATGATATTCCCCTCTCCCCCTCCCCTAGCCTGCTTACAAATGGCCATCTTAGCATTGAAGTTTCCCTTTAAGGTAATTCTGTAGTTTCTGTGCTTGTATTAGGTAAAAAATTCCTGGTTAGATTGCAAGGGCACTTGTCTCCGCAAATGGGTACGGGGTTCCAGCCTCTGGGGTGGGATTTCTTAGAATTATTTGTACAAGGGTATATCTCTCCCTGCTTGCCTTACCCTCCTTGCCTCTCTTCACTGCTATCTCTGCCCTGGTAGTGAGAGATGTCCAATTCTTGAGACTTGATCAAATAAAGCTTCTCTCTTTTTTTTTTTTTCTGCCTTGAGAAACTGAGTCACCTTTTTTTTTTTTTTTTACTTGAGCCAGTGGTCTTTTGACCCACACAAGGTATTTGCAGAGAAGAAGTTAGGATACTTCCCCATTTGTGAGGAAATAGCTTTTAGAGTATCACTGTTATATAAATCTCCTTTGCCTTGATTTGTGTAGCCATCTCAAACGTACCATTACCAAAACAGGACTCATTATAGCTTACATTTCTGCCCAAACCTAAACCTCTTTAAAATTTCTGCATCTCTGTTAAGTGTCCTGCCATCCTTCCAGTCACCGAGGATAGTTACCTTGTAGTCATCCTTGATCTTACACTCCCCCCAGTCTTATCAGTTGCCAGTTCTTGTTGATCTTGCTTCTATGGCACTTCTCCCATCTGTTCCCTTCTTTTCATTTCTCACATCTAGGCAATTGCAGGGGAGGTTCTTTCTCTGTTTAGAGGCTACTGTTTTTCTCCTTAGTTCTTAGTCTTCCCTTTCTCTAGAAATTTGTATAACTTCGTGTTTATTTCTATACATACTGTGTATGTAATACATATTGTGTATATAATATACACACATATAATACATATTATGCCCCCAGGGAAATGTAAGCTCTTTGAGGGTAGGAATTGTTACATTTTTATTTTTGTATGCATAGTAACTAGTACATAGTTAGAACCTCGCATATAGTTAACTCCATAGCCCCCAAATTACTGTATATTAATTTTGCATAGATATCCTTCATTTACTAACCTGGGAGCTTGTTATCTCTCTAGTAAAAGTAAAATGTAAGCTCTTTGAGGGCATGGATTGTCTTGCCTTTGTATTTATATGCTGTGAGCTGAAAATGGTGCCTGGCAAAGAGTAAATACTTAATAAATGCTTTTCTGGGAAGGCCTCCAGTGGGGAATACCCACTACCCAAAGCAGCTGATTATAATTTTGGATAGGGCTCTTATTAAAATTTTCCTTAGATCAAATCTAAATCTGCCGTTTTGCAACTTTGGCTCATTGCTTCCAAATTTTGCTACGTAGGGCCAAGCAAGGTAAGCGATTCAGTCATATTTGCATCAACTACCTGAAGAGTTATGCCAGTTATATTTGTGTATGTGTGTGTGTATACATGAACGTGTTACATAATCATAAAGTATTTAAAATGTAAGCTACCTTTAATTCTTTATAACCTAAACACAAAATCAGTTGCCAAGTCTAATTGATCCTAACACCATAATATTGCCCCAACTCTTCTGATTTTTTCTTACTACCCTGATTGGGCCTTTCATTAGCTCTCAGCTGGACCATTGTAGTAGCTGATTTTCCCCATGGAAAGCCTCTTTTCCTGATAATCCGGCCTACATTAGGCTGTCAGATTAATCTTCCTAATGCACAGCTCTCATGACATCCATCTGCTTTGATGCTCAAAATCTTTCAGTAGCTTTCCGTTATTTTCTAAATCAAGTTTTAGTTTAGGACATCATAAAAATAGCTAATACAGGGAATTTAAAAGAGGCAGTAAGAGAGTACCTAGCTTGATGAATTTCTTCTCAGGGTTTTGAAAGAATTGGCATATTTAGTCGCTGAGCAATTGTAAAGGATCGTGGAGAAGAGGAGAGTTAAAGGAGGACTGGAATATTAGCAAATATTCCAAATTTCAAAAGAGAGAAGAGAATAGGGTCTTTGAACTATAGGCTTTTTAGACCATTGATTTTTAGCAAAATTCTTGTAAAAATTATTTTGCTGATACTGTTAAAAAATTTGCCCTCATTTCCAAATATATCATCTCCTTCCCTCTCCAGATTTTGGCAAAATTCTAGAATTCATTAAAATGACAGTTAATGAATATCTAGAAGAGGAAATGGTGATCACAAAGAAGCCAGTATGTCCTCTTCAAGAAGAGGTCATAGTGCATGTATATATTAATATGAATTACAATGTTTTCTGTGGTAGCAAAAACTGGAAACAAAATAGGGGCCCTTCTATTAGGGAATTGCCAAACATTGTAATGCAGCATTTTCTAATGCCTTATCGGGAGGCAAATGAGTGGCAAAAATGATTGGATATTTTTAAATACAACCCACTTCCCCATGATAACAAAGTTTGAATCAAAGTCAGCAAAGGCAAGAGTAATGCAGATTAGTTGGTTTGACCTGTTGGTGGGTGACAAAATTGGGAAAGCTATTGTTGTTAGCATCATAGTGATAGGCTGGTGTAAGGGATATTGATTACCCCAAGGGAAAAAGACTGGAGCCACTCCACTTACTGGAGGAAGAGGAAACAGGGTATTGGAAGTTTAGTATATCTCATGCTGATGGAATAACTTGTCGTATAAATAGGTAAGCCTAGAGTCCATTCTGCCTGCCTGCTTTGGAAATGAGGACTGTGTAGGCCCCTTCCTCCCCTCCCATGTTGACTTGCCAGGTTCTGGACCCAAGCCTTCTCTTCCTACCTTATTATGAAGGAAATCGAAGTTCCCCAGGCTGGGCAAGAGTTCGCTGCTTCTGGAGTGTGATGAACCGATAGCTTCTTCCCATCCATGATCCTTAATGCATCCTAATGTGGATGAAGGTTTAAAGATTTTGGGGAGTGCTTTGAGAGACAACATGGTACAGTGGAAAGAGTGTATTGAATTTCGAGTCCTTTTCCTGGGTTCCAGTCTGGTTCAGTCACTTTACCTATGTGAGCTTGGGCAAGTTACTTTACACCTGTGTCCATTTCTTCAGCTGTCAGTGATAATGAATTGCTTTATTTTTTTTTTTGTAGTTTGAGATTTGTTACAAAATTGTAAAATTCTTAAATTTATTTGAGTAGAATACAGTATTTTGTGTAGATTGTTGAAAAGTGATGAAATGTCTTTTTTTTTTAAAGGAGAACGGTGTTACTATATAATATTTGGAAACACCTTGAAGTGTAATATTAATGTGTTGTTAGAAACAATGAACAAGTAAAATTTCAGAGAATCCTGAAGATCTCAGTAAATTCATGCAAAGTGACCGTGAAAACACTAATCAAAATGACTAAAGCAGTATAAATAGAATGATAAAACAAAACTCATTGCTATATCATTATAATGACCAAGCTTGGCCCCAAGGAGAGTTCAGAAAATACACCACCTTCCTTCATGGTAGGAGTTTTGGCGAAACTATTTTTTTTACTTGTTTTTTTTTTAATTTGTTACAAGACAAGTCATTTTGTTTGGAGGTGTGATAAATTCGAGAAAAAATTCATCAATAGAAAACATTTAAAAAATAACTTGATAATAAGTGACTTTAGTTTTTTTTTTCCAACAGACCTGTGATTTCATTGGTAGAGGGAAAATTCCCTTCTACTAATACAGATTTGGTGCCCTCTCTGTAACTTTTAAACCTTTATTTGCTGGTGGCACAGAGATGTTTGCAAAGTGCTTTGCATCTTCATCTGAACCACAAATCAATCTTGAGAAGTAGGCACTGTAGTTTGTTCTCTCCAGCTGAGTAAACTAAGGCTCACAGAGGTTAAATGTCTTGTCCATGGTCACATAGCTGAGAAGTGTCAGAGTTGGGACTTAACCTAGAACTTTGATTTTCAAGTCCAGCACTTTATCCACTATATCCTGTTGCTTTCCATTAATCTTATTTCCATTTTTGATTGATACAGTTAGTAGGTAGTAGCATTGGGGAGAATGCTATTAAGATAAAGTTAGCATGAAAGACAATGCCTCCTTATAAAATTCCTGTTCAATTTATGCTTGTTTGATTTTAATTGGATTTTAATTTTTCATCTATTTTCTCCTTTTTTGCAAAAACATCTGGAGAGCATAGTCATATATAAGGAGGAATCAATGAGACATAAAAGACATGAGTTTGAAAGGACTTCAAAGTCATTTAGTCCACCCCTGATTGGGAATCCTTTCTATGTAGCCAACTGTTGGGAGTATCTAGCCATACATAGTATGAAGATGGATTTGATTTTTCATGAAGTTACGCCTTTACATAACTGTAGTAGCTGATTCTAAATAGATAGCACTCATAATTTCTGCATTGCAAACTTGGCAACACTTTTTCATATTTCTGTAACAAAATAATTGAGTGTAATATACATAATCTCTCAATTTACTTTACATATTCCTTTCGTAGATATCAGTCAAGTATTGTAATGGCAAACAGTATTCCAGCAGAGAAACTAAGATCTTAATGTTCTACAAGAATTGTACACATTTATACATAGTGTCAGTTTCATTTCAGCCAAAAGTTGTGGCTAGACCTTTTGAGTTTGTAGTAGTGAAATTTTAAATTTCACTAAATAGTAAAATGCATCTGCTTTTTAATCATTCTGTTTTATCATTTAGGTTAATTCCAGTAGAGTTTAGGATAATTTTTGAGACAAAACTGAAATCAGTGGGTTTGCAAAAAATTTCACAGCATTTTTGTTTCTTTGTGTTGACAAGAAAATTTGTTTTTTATCTGACATTTAATCCTAATTAAATTATTTTAATAAAGATATCAGCCTCTTCATATAAATGGAGGTTTTGGGAAAAATTAATTTTGTGTTTAATAAGATTGGTCATTAAATTTGTCATTTAAAATTCTATAAAATTTTCCCCCTGATTTAGGGAGAAATATGGAAGTTTCCTTTTTATGCTTTTGAATGTTACCTATGTGGTACTGATGATTAAAGTCACAAATGCAAACCATGGGAGAGAAGGAAGACTTTGGATAATCCACTAATTGGATAATTAGCTTATGGATAACTAACTTGACTTAAGCCTAAGTGTTACCTGATTGGTAATAGGCTGATTAAAATGTTGAATTTCTTTACATACTAGATATTGTTTCCATATGTTTTAAACTATTCAAATAGTGTTACATTATAATCACATTGAGAAATAAGCATTTGTTAAGTGCTTTCTACAGTTTATTGCTAAAGCTAATGTATTATTTTAAAAAATTCAATAAAACGTTAGGGAATTATAAAAGATTTGTGTTAACATTAACAATAAAGTAACTGATTTGTTTTCCCCAATAGTTATAGTAGCAGACATTTTAGCTTTTTTGATTAGTCGGAAGATATGATTAGGGGAAAAGAGAATAAGCATTTGTATTATCTCATTTGATCCTCACAACAACACTGCAAGTAAGTACTGGTAGTATCCTATTTTGCAGATGAGGAAACTGAAGCAAACAGAGGTTAAGTGACATGCCAATACCACATAGCTAGTATCTGAGATCAGATTTGAACTCAGTTTTTCCTGATTCCAGGCATGCCACACTGTGCCACCAGCTGTTTGATGAATTTTGTTTTAAGGAGAGTTTAGATATAAGTAGACCTAAGAGAGCCTTGCTTGTATTAATAATACAATTGTTAGGTAATGAGGACCTGGATTGGCACTGAAAATAGAAAAGAAAGGGTGAATCTGAAAATTTGAAGTTGTGACAGGTATTTAAGGAATAGAAGATGAAAGGGAGGATGTGACCTCAGAGACAACAAAGTACAAGAAACTAAGATTTCTCATCTTAAAAAAAACGACACAACAACTTGGATAACCAGAGTTGTGAATTTTGCTGCATTTTTTTGTTTCTCATATGCTAAGGTTTCCTAGTTTTTGATTCTGTGCTAGAGTTTTGTAGTGGAGCTGAAGGTTTAAATTGAGATAAACTGAGATGCTCTTGTTTTTAGAGATGGGATAAATAGAATTAGGTGGGGTTTTCTTGCTTGGACTAGTAAAAATGAACCTGAAGATTGGCACTAGTTTGCATTACTGCTTGTGAAAGTATGATCTTGTCAGCAATGTACTGATAATACTGATTCATAGGTGTTTTTTTTTTCCGGTAGTAATGATCAAGAGTCTTTCTGATGGCTAGATTCTTAGGCAACACACACAGTTGGATGCAGAAATGTATGGATACAGGGAAATGAGAGATAGGAAATGGGAAGAAGGCAGAGGAGGAAATTAGAGGGAAGGTGTATGTTAAGAAACTAAGATTTCTAATCTTTAAAAAAAAGCCCACAGAGCAAACCAAAACAAAATAAAACTTAAAAAAAATTTTTTTTAGTTTTGTAAAATAAAAGTCTTAAAGATGTACAGACAAACATGGCTCTTTTTGAGGTTGTAAACAATGGGAATCTGAAGGAGTACCCATAAATTGGGGAATGGCCAAACAAAATTATGTTATATAAATGTGATATAATATTATTATGATCTTAAGAAATGGTGACAGGGATGATTTTCAAGAAACCTGGCAAAATTTGTATGAATTGCAGAGTGAATGCACAGGACCAGGAGAACAAGTTATACAGTGACAGCAGTATTGTAAAGATAAAAAACTTGGAAAGAGTTAGGCATTCTGATAAGCATAACAACCAACCATGATTCCAGAGGACTAATGATGAAATATAGCACTTAGTTCTTGATAGTATGGAATGATGTGTGTGGATATTTTTTTTTTTTTGCACATGATCAATGCAGAAATTTGTTTTATTATACATGTTTGTAACAGGGGTTTTATTTTTCTTCTCACTTGAGGGAAGGTATTGGGAAAGTGAATCAGAAGGGAGATTTTCACTAATTGAAAAAAGCTGTATTTAAAAAGTAACTGGGTTTTAGGAGTACCGTCTGTAGCCATGAAATAAAATGAAGTTCACATGAGGATTGAGTTGGTAATAATAAGCATACTAAAGGTTTCCTAATAAATGGGATAATTTATTCCTGGACTGTTGTAAAAATGAATTACTGTGCACATTATGATCTTACCCTTGATGTTAATGCTAATATAAAGTCACATTATGGTTTCTGAAATGGGTAACCCTAGATTTTAAGCCTGAATTTATTGAAGCCTGTCACTTTTGTAAATTTCCATGTAAGATGTGTTGAATTTTAAAGAAATTGAGGTGCTAAATTGTTAAAAGTGAATTTGTTCTATGTTGAAAGTTTGTCCTAAGTCTTTAATATGGCACTTTGAACCAAGTGCTGTGTGTAAGTATTAAAATTATTTTTTTAAGATGCAGCTTTCTATAGTTGAATGAGATTTGGCCTGGAGTCAGGTACTGACTGACAAATACTGGTAACGTTCCAGGCAAGTCTCTTTAGACTTTAAGTTGCAAAGTAGTTACTGATCTTCATTGGCAAAGGAAATTTCTTCATTAGGAATTTTTCAAACCAATGGAAACCATAGGTCAGGACCAAAGAAGATTCTTTATTAAGTGTCTAAAGGATAGTAAGATTGTTTCTGGTTAGCAGTTACTAAGTGCAGTGTTTTCTTTAGATATATACCAAAATTTTTTTGATGCAGCCTGACTCGTAGGGAGGTCTTGAACTATTATCCCCAAGAACGGTATTAAGACAGAATACTGATATCTATTTCCAGAGTTTTATATATTTAGCAATTGATTTGATTTTTAAAAAACTGGTTATCTTAATTTATGAATCATTCTAGTTTCTTTTGCCACCATATCATATGGCTATGTTTGCTTTTTAGATATTTTAATTCTTCATAAACATGGAGTCATCTAAGTCAAACCAGTCAGTTTTATTTTTCAGCAGTTTTTGTAAACGATGTAATTGGTTTAAATTTAAGAAAAAGATACAGTAGTTGCCTACAGATAAATTACCTATAGGTAAGGTTGAAACTATTGACTTAGGCTTTTAATTTACAGTACAATCTTATTTGTTATATCTTGCTATATTAGGTATGTCTTGGATCTCATTAAATCTCAAAATGACAGTTGTCTGGTCAGTATGTAGGGATGTAGGGAAGTATGATAATTTTAGAATATTTCTATAAAAGTCGAAACCAAAAATTTATAAAAATGCATCATGGTTTTAATATTCATTAATGACAGTATCCTAAAAATCCACAAGGTGGTGGTGTTTTCTGGTAGTTAAGCAAATGAAACTAAAGAGTGAGTTGAATTATATTTAAGCTTTTGAATAGTTAAAAAAAGAAAGGAAGTGTGAAAGTGAGAGTTTCAGGACATTTGCTTTCTTTGGATTCATCATTACTATTCCCTTCCCCTCTTAAGTATCACACATTTAAGAACTAGAAGGTCTAACTGTAACCTTAGGAGATATCTGATAGAAATTATTTTACAGATGATGAGGCCCAGTGAGGTTCACTTACCACAAGCAGGGTCTGGATCTGAATACAGGTCTTTCGCCTTCAAATCCATCAATCTTTCTGATGGGCCATAACTCTTTTATGTTCAGTTTGTTGTGAAGTCTGCCTTTACATCATCCTCTTTCATTAGTTTTTTTTTTTTCCTACTAGTACAAAAACTGCAAGTAAGTTTTTTTTTTTCTCCTGGTACAGGCATTATCCTTAGTTTAAGTGCTCATCTCCCACCTGGACTGTTCACAGTAGTGTTCCTAATAGGCTCCCCTGTTTCAAATCTCTCCTCTCCGTTCTATCCCATCTTAAAGCTGCCAAAATCATCTTTGCAAGGCACAGGTTTGACTATGTTATGCCTCTGTTTGAAAGTATTCTGTGGCTCTGTATTAAATCTAGGGTATTGGTTAGGGTGGTATTTAAAGCCTTAAACAGTTATCTTTAAACTTACCTTTGCAGACTTTTCATATAATTTCCCTTCATGTACTCTGTTGCAGCCAATCTTGCTCTTTATTTAGCATTGTACTTCCCCTCCTCTGCTTTTGCAAAGCACTATCTAACCTTTATACTTGGAGTACATTCTTTCCTCACTTCTGTCTCTTGGAATTACTAGCTTCCTTTATAGCTTGGAGAGGTGCTAGTCCCTCCTATATATAAACTTGTTCTCATCCCCCCCAGTTGTTTAGTCCTCTGTCATCCTTTTCAAATTATTTTGCTTTTATTTACAAAGTTACAGCTCTGTTCCTCGAGTCCCCAATCTCCCTCTCTCCAGCACTCCACTCCCACCCTCCTGCCCCTGCCCCTAGTAGAATGAAAGAGCTTTGCTGATGGAATTGCTTCTGCTGCCAGGTCTAGTGTGGTGCTTGCATATAGTATAGACCTTAATAAATTATGCAGAATTAAAATGAATTACATTAAGTGTAATAAAAACCACTTAGGGGAAAGAGAATTTGGCCTTTGAGAAATTTTGCACCAGGATGGTAGACTATTTATTTGTATATTATGTACTCATTGAAGGGCTAATATCTAGAAATTATGCTGATTTCAGAGATACATTTAGGAAAGCAAAATTTCAAGGTGTGTTCTGAACGTAGTGTGGATTTATTTAAGCATTTCATGAAGTTTCCATTTGGAATATAATGCAATAATTGATAATAGTTAATCATTAAAAAAAGATTAACTTCTGTTCATTGCCTTCTTTATTAAGGTAGAGAAGAGTAGTAATACTTTACAAAAAATTGGTCCCCCAAATGATGGAAAACTTTGGCTCAATTAAGGGTTAAAACTCTTTGTGTATCCAGAAGTTTATATTTTTTAGCCATATTGATTGCTAAAGTTAAACACTTGGTAATTGATTCAGTTATTCAGTTATTTTTGTTTATTATATTTAAAAAGAATCAAAGATTCAATACATGGCCTTAAAGAGGTTTTCTTTTTACTCTCAGCTTACCTTTAATAATTTCTACTAGGTGAGACAAATTCAGAGTGTCATATTACACTCCTAATTCCCTCCTAATAATTTTCATCATGGATAAGTATTTAGTGTCTTGGCATAATCTTGATCTAAGCTACAGAATAACATCCCCTTTTTTCCTTCTTGCCAAACATTTATTACCTGATAATCATCTGTGAAGTACAATGATTAGAGTTCTGGACCTTAAGATAGGAAGATCCAAGTTCAGATTTGACCTTGGGACAGTTACTAGCTGTGTGGCCCTGAGCAGGTCATTTAGTTTCTGTCTACTTTAGTTTCCTCATCTGTAAAATGGGGATAATAATAGCATCTACATTCAAGTTGTGAGAATAAAACAAGGTAATATTTGTAAAGAACTTAGCAAACCTTGAAATGCTATATAAGTTCTAGTTACCGTTATTATTATTATTACAATTCCTGCTGTTTAGGAGGTTACATTCTTCTTGGAGAATACATACAGACATATAGTAAAGGAAATACCAGACAAAGTGCTTTGGGAGTATAATTGACTAGCTGGATGGGGAAGTCTCCATAGAGAAGGGTAGTGTGAACCAAACCCTAAAGGTGCTTTTTACTTGATAAGAAGATAGCTGCAGAATCAGGAAGATAGTAAGTTGTGCCTAACAATGGGGCATTCTGCTGGCATCCCCTAGAGATTTTCAGTTGCTATTAGTTTAATTACAGTAACAAAATTATTCGAGTAGGAGTGATGGCTTTGACTTCTCAACTGTGATGATCAGCTCAGCACATTGCTTTGTTTTTGTGGGGGTCCCCTCCCCATTGTGCTAGGCCATTTTTGTTACTTTTGTCTGTAGTTTAAGTTATGTTTAGCTAGTGTGCTACATTTGTCTGTAGTTTAAGTTATGTTTATGTTTAAGTTTGTTTATGTTTAAGTTAAGTTATGTTTAGCTAGTGTGCTACATATATGGTTCATAATTTTTTGGTGCTGTTCATTAGCAAATAGCAGCCTTTGGTTACTTTGTATGTCCACTGCCCTTGAGTGGATCATAAATTCTCCATTAAGCCTCGTCTATCTACATAACTATCTCCTGCGGTCACATTCCAAACTTAACATCTGATTTCAGTTTTATCAGTTCCTTCCCTGGTGACTCTTAATCAGTTATTAAATACAATATTCTGATTATTATGGAAGTTCACATCATCATCTATGCCATGGATTGTGGGTAGTGACAAGGGAGGGAGATGCCAGCCAAGGAAATGTGCTTTGGGAACCATGTGTGTTATAATAGCTGTGAAGGTATGGTAAGAACCCCGAGAAGCTGGTTAATTGGGTTCTGTTGATACCATTACTCTGGTTAGTGTGATGTAACAGTACCTAAAAGTCAAAGAAATAAGTGGAGTAGCATAGGATTGCAGTCTCATTTTTTTTGAAAACTTCTTGATCAGTTTGAAATGGAGGACAGTGTATTAAGTGTGGCACTCTATATTTTGAAAGATAGCAAGGTGACACAGTGACTAGTGGCCTGGGCCTGAAGTCTGAATGACTAGTTCAAATCTGTTCTCAGACACTAGCTGTTTGATCCAGCAGTATAATCCTGGGCAAGTCACTTAATCTTTATCTGCTTCAGTTTCCTCATACGTGCATTTTGGATAATAACAGCATCTACCTCCCAGGGTTGTTGTGAGGATCAGATGAGATGATGTTTGTAAAGTGTTCAGCACAATTACTGGCACATAGTATACAAAAATTTTTTTTGTACCATAAGAAATCAAGATATGTTAGAACAAATGAAAAAAAAAATCTAGTTAATTGCTTTTGTGTTGTTCCCTCCAGCCCTTCCTACTTTTAAAAATTTCAAAACCAAAGGCTCAGCTATCAGTTGGAGGTGTCTTTGTCTTGCTAAGGTGGGCCCAAGTGAAATAACCATTGAGTCAACTGCCTCTGAATAGATGGGAAGGGAAAAGCTAGTCACTTTCTGTCTTCCCTGCTCTTAGGTTGCAGGGCTAGTGGCACCTAAAATTTTGTGCTTGGACTTAAGCAATGAATTAAGGCAGCATTAATTGCCTGTAGCATACCCCAAGACAAAAAGACCATAAATGTAAGCATAATCTTTCAGTAGTTTATAGATTTTTTTTCCTTATTCTTTATATTTTACAAGAAGAGATGAACTTCTGATACTTGATTATTAAGTTTTTTGTTTTAAGCATTGAGGAATAAGTAGAATATTGGATCTTGCCTGAAATGAACTTTATTTTTTGCTGTTTAACTGAAAGTGAGTTTTGTTGGTCATCCTCTTCTTTCAAATACTCTGCTGGGTTTTTGTGATGCTGCTTTTCCTTGGTTCTTCTAGTTGTCTAACCATTCCTAATTTTATGCTGTATAATTGCCGGCATATCCCAAGATTAGGACCTTCCTTGGTCTCAGTTTCCTTATCTGCAAAATGGAATAATAGTAGCATCTACTTCCCAAGGTTTCAGTTTTTTCTTCTGAGACCTCATCTCCCAATTCGCTAAACTATATATCAGTCAATACATCAACAAACATTTATTAAGTGCTTATTATATGTCAAGGACTGTATTTAGCACTGGAGATACAAAGAAAGGCAAAAATGTTCTCCCTAAACTTAAGACACTCACATCTTAATGGGACAGATTACATACAAACAACAATGTACATATAAGATATTGGGTAAATTGGAGGTAATCTCAGAGGTTGTGCATTGGGATGAACCAGGGAAGGTCTCTTGAAGAAATATGATTTGATCTGAGACTTGAAGGAAGCCAGGAGACAGAGACAGTAGTGGGAGAGCATTCTAGGTATGAGGAACACATAGTGAAAAGGCCTGAAGTCAGGAGATGGGAACAAGTGAGGCTATTGCAACTGGATTGTAGGGGAGGGGAATAAATAAAGTATAAGAAGACTAGAATGGTAGGAAAGGGGCCAAGTTATGAAGAATTTTAAGAGCCAGACAGGATTTTATGTTTGATTCAGAGGGTTGTTGGGAACCTCAAGAGTTTAATAAGTATAGAGTTATGACATGATTAGTTAGACTTGTGCTCTAGCTGTAGTATTAGCAGCAGCTAGCATTTATGTAGCATTTTAAGGTTTACAAGATTTTTACAAATATTATTTCATTTTATCCTTACAAAACCTTGAGAGATAGGTGCTATTATGATCTCATTTTCTGGATAAGGAAACTGAATCAGAGGTTAAGTGACTTGCCCAGGGTCACATAACTGGTAAGTGTTTGAGGCCAGATTTGAAATCCGATCTTTTGGATGTCAAGTCCTGTTCTTTTCAGTGCATCACCTAGCTGTCCTAGTTTCTCTCCTGATGAGTTCTGTTTTTGTATCATTTACTTATCGGACATTTTGAATTCAGTATATGCCAAACAGAATTCATTCTTTCCCCACAAACTTAGTCCTCTTACTGAAAAGCAGTAGTGGGTCTATAAACAGTAAATCTTCTTTAGTGTAGTCTTAATATATTTGTAACATCTGCTTGTGACCAAATACATTAAAATTTATTAAAAACGGTATCTTTCCCCACCCTCCAATTGGACAACTTGTCAAATACCATTTTGTTTCAGGGTAATAGACCTTAGCTACAAATCCAACTTAGGATAAATTGTTTCATTTGATAATGTATTATATTTCTTAAATTAGACAGCTTTATAGATTTGGAATTTTAATTCTTGAAGTGGTCTACTGAAGCACCTTCTATTAAGTGCCTGCTTTGTGCAAAGTAGCAGGTGCTAAAGGTGACAAAGATTAGTAAATCACAATCTTTGAGAGTTGTCTGGAAGAGAACAAGAGTTCAACAAGTAAAACTGAGGAGGAATCAGGTGCATTTTAGACTTATGGGTATGAGAGAATGAGAAGAACCCTTGCACTAATGCCTGGTAGCAACAATCTGGCTAGCAGCTACTGTGGCTGTTTAAAACCAATAACAACCAGCACACAGAAGGACTGCTGCTAACATAGGTTCTTTGATCTGCTTCACTAAGGAAAGTAACATTAAGGGGTTAACAATTTCACTTTAATTAAACATACAAATATCATTCACTTAGTTCAGGAGGAAAAGCCAGCAACCTGAACTTCAGAGCAAATACAAACAAATTACAAACATACATTATAAACAGACCAAATACAAACCAGTATCTGGGTTAGCAAAGCTGGAGGGCAGTTACACCGGCGCCACTCTTCCAGTGAGTGAGGGCCCTAAAAGTCAAAGGCCAACCTTGGATCTTATATACCTGTGTCAGGGCATCAAGGATTCATACCTAATCAGCAAAAGGGTGTGGGCCTGGGGCTTTGCACCTAGTAAGGCTTAATCAATGCATTTGATTAGCTTAGCATTTCTAAAAGAAAAAAAAAGACCCTCCTTAATTACCAATACATGCACTTAAAACATATTTCATTTGATCTTCAGAACAACCCTGTGAGGTAGGTTCTATTGTTTTCTCCATTTTACACAGAAGGAAACAGGCTAAAAGAAGTTAAGCGACTTCTTCCCAGATTACATAACTAATAAGTGTCTGAGCCAGGATTTGTCTGGGCTTCCTGAGTCCAAGTTCAGCACTTTATCCATTCTGTCACCTAACTGCTTCTTAGAAAATAGGGAGCTAGTCACTAAAGGAAGTGTGATGAAATAACCCTTTCTTGTTAGTGGAAATTATATATTACTGTTATTCTATGGGTTAGGGTACTTGTAAGAAGGTAAATTTATATAGCATGGTCTGGGTAGTCACTTCATGATTTGGAAGGTAAGAATTTATAAGTTGTCAGAGGGGTATAGTGGAAAGAGTGCTGGATTTTTGGGTTCATGGAATTGAGTTCATATCCTAGTCCTATTACTTCGTGTATGACCTTGGGTAAATCATCTCCCATCTCTAGGCCTCAGTTTCCTCATCTATAATATGAGAGAGGTTGCATATGATGATGCGCATATTCCTTTTAGCACTAAATCTATGATCCTTTGACCTTGAGAATGGAGTAGTGGTTGGAATTGGCAGCTAGGTTAGGACAATTGTGAAATGTTAATTGGATAGCCTGTCTAAGCGCTGCTGGCACAGAATTTGATGGTAGTGCAACAGGAGATGTCTATTTTGGAAGTGGAATTGAGAGGAAGTTGATTTCAGATCTTGGCACCTTTCTGAGGGCTATCTCCAGGACATTAAGTGATTTAAGCTTTACTAAATGTCAGCCTAATAACAAAGTTTATGAGAGTGATTCTGATGTGAAGATAGGTTTGATAGGTTCTAAGCCAATTTAGACTTTGTAAATTGTCAGCCATTCGGGCATAGATAATGGATGTTGGAAAATGAGATTTCTATGCTTTGTAAGTTCATTTGGTCTCTGTATTTGGTGGTTTTTTTTTTTTTTTACCTTGAGCTGCTTGTTAAATAAAAACAAACAAAAAAACACACCTCGAACCTTATCTTAGATGAATGAAAGGGAAGAAGAGGAGCTTCTACAGGAGATTTAGTGGAGTTAGAATAGCTTAGAACAACAGTGGCGTCAAATTCAAATAGAAATGGATCCCTGCAGGCTGCACATTGACTTAGAATACCATAAATCAGCATTAACTGTGTGGTAAGGTATTTTGACTTGGTAGGCTAGGCCAAAGACTGCTGGCAGCACCAGATGCTGTTAGCACTGAAGAATTTCAGGTATTTGACTTGTTAAGAAATAAAGGGAAATCATCTAATTTTGTGGTGTAGTACATTTACATTGCTATTCCTCTTCACTCCCCAGGACAGTTCTTTATAAGACATATTATTTTTTAAAGTAAAAAATATTTGTATTTTGTTGTTTTATCACTTATATTTCTGAATTTATCCTTTACTTCTCCCCTGTCCAATAAGCCATTTCTTGTAACAAAGAATACAAAAGAGGGAAAAAGGTGTTTCAGTAAAACTAGCCAACACAGTGTTTGGATTGACTTTAAAGAAATTCTCCATTATAGTTGATGTTAGTAGTAGAAAGGAGCCTTGGATTTGGAGTCTTGTGTTCAAGGGACTTGTATTCAAATTCCATTTCTGCCATTTACTACATGTAGTCCATTTAGCCTAGCCTAGACCTCCGTTTTCTAGTCTGAAATAAAAAGGCATTTGATTAGGTGATGTCTAAAGGCCCTTCTCTGACTTGGCTGAGAAAAAGCATTTCATCTTTCAGTTATTGTATCTAAATATTTTTACTTAGCAGTATTTAGTCCTAAACCAAGTAACTCTCCACATTCAACATTTGGGTTATATATATAAATTTCATTAATCTTTTGTTATGTATTTCCTACATTTCCCAATATTCATCTTTTCCCACACAGAGAACCATTGATTATTTTTAAAAAATAGACCAAAAATAGTATGGCAAAGTAATGAACACATCAGAAAGTCAGTTAATATATGGTGTTCCACTACAAAGAAGTGAGGGAGTATATCTTCCAGTGTTTGTCTCTTCTTTGGGACTAACCTTGATCATTATAATTTTATGACATTCCTTTTCAGTTTTTGTTTGTTCTTTCATTTACATTATTGTAGTCATTCTGTTTATCATTTTCCTGAATCTGATTACACTTCATTTTAACAATTCTTTTTACAGTTTATTCTACCAACAATTATTATTAAGCTCTTACTATGGTAAACACTACTGGATGCTGGTGATAGAAACAAAAATGATACTGTTGCTGTACTCAGATAGCTTAGGAGGTGGGGCAACCATGTAAACATTACTGGGTGCTGGTGATAGAAACAAAAATGATACTGTTCCTGTACTCAAATAGCTTAGGAGGTGGGGCAACCATGTACATAAATCAAGAAATACAGAACAGATGCTAAGTAAATAGAAGTTTGCTCTTTTGAGGAGGGTTAGAAGATTACTTACTGCTAGAGATTAGTTGAGAATGAGTCCCAGAGCAATTGTGAGTTGCCCAGTGTCACATAACTAGTTACTGGCAGTTAGGACTGGAATACATGTGTTCATACTCCTAGTAATTTTCCTTCTATTATGAAGTTTTCATTTTACTTTTTCAGAGTTGTAAAACAAACTTTTTTGCTGTACTGTCAATGAATGTGGTTTTTTTTTTAAATTACAGGCCCCTTCACAGATGTAGTCACTACAAATCTTAAACTTCGAAATCCGTCAGACAGGAAAGTATGTTTCAAAGTGAAGACAACAGCACCTCGTCGGTACTGTGTGAGGCCGAACAGTGGAATTATTGATCCAGGGTCGACTGTAACTGTTTCAGGTACTGAATAGTTAATACGGGTTCTACAGATGTGTTTGAATAACCTTCAGTTATGTTCATTCAGAGCTTTCCAGTTTTTCTGACGATTTAAATAGTAATGTTTCATAGGTACAAACTTTTCTAGAATATCACCTTTTCTCTTACTTTCAGTGCGATAGAGTTGGGAGGGGGTGGTAGTCAAAGGTATTATTTTTAAGTCTATAAGCCACATATGTCTAATTGTTTACTAAAGTATCTTCATGAGTTGTTTTTTTTTTTCACATTCTCCTTGTTAACCATCCTAGTCTAGAGCCATAGTCTTTGACTTACATTACTTTTACTCAGTAGTCACCGCACTCATGGAGGTATCTTGTTTGGGAACTTTAAATGATTCACTATTACTGCCTTCTCGCACCACGTATAAACATGTCTTCCTGTCAAGCTTGTCTGTCCAACAGCTAGTTTCCTTAGTCCGCTAGTTTGGTTGCTGATCTTGTCAACAGTACCACACTACAGACAGGTAAATCTGCTTGACTTCTCCTCACCTGTTATTTTATTTTCTGCTGACTACAAACACATTCAGGTTTTCAGAAACAAAACTCTTGCTTGACCCAGTCATTCTCAAGCTCTTATCTTATATTTCTCCACTTACACAGAAAATTTCTTAGTAAGAACTACCTATACATACTGCTTACACTTCTCTGACTTCTTAACCACCTTCAATTTTATTTCCCAAATCTTTTTTTTTATTTCCTTTTTTTTATTTACCAGAACACAAATACAGAATAGAGAAAAGAAACAAAAACATATCATAAACTTAAATATTGAAACTGAAATAAATACTAAGTAAGAAAGAAAAAAAAGCATGTCGTGCATAGCAGAACATGAGAGGATTCAAAATGTGTAACAAATTTTCATTTCAAGAAAGTCTGTATGGTGAATAATACACCTTGTATTGAGAATTGTCCATCTTTTCTTTGCTTTCTTGTGTTTTGTTCTCTGCTAGGCACTTTTACCATTGTTCTTTTTTTCCCCTCCTCCCCTCCCCTTGGCTACAATATAGTTTAGATGTGTTTCTCAATATAAACATACACATACAAATATATACATGTGTATATAGACATTTACTTTCCCAAACATACTCTACTTCTAATCCTTGTTTTTGTTTGTACATATCTCTTGTTTCCTATCCCTCCTGCCTCCTCTACTTCTGCTACATCACCTTCCTATTACTTGCCTATCCCCCTCCTCCACCAACCACTCTGACCTCTTATTATTTGCCTTTCCCCCTCCAAGGATCCCTTCCCTATCCTCCCATTCCCTTTGATCTAAACACCCTTTACCTGTTCCCTCATTCTCCCCTCTGAAAATCCCTCCCTTTTCCTAATCCCTCTCTTGTCCTCTCCCCCGTCACTATAACCCTACCATTTTATTTCTTCTAGATTTAGAAGACTTTTATACTCTTCTAAATATATGTATTGTTCCCTCTTAAAATCATTTCTGATGAAAGTAGGTTACCAGAACCAACAGCTCTCCTCCTCCATCTAAATCCTCTGCATCCTTTCTTCTTGCATCCAGTTACTGGGGCTGAGGCAGCCTCTCAAACCTACTAATGCTGGCTGGTTGTTTAAGGGGTTTGTGGGCTTGTCGTTAAAACAGAACCTAGCCTAGAGGCGTTTGCTCCTCACAGGGACCAAACCTGGTCCTGGGATTTTTCTTCTGATCTTTGCAGATTGTCTCAGGAAGATCCTGGTTGTGCCCCATATTCTTATCTCCACTCACACTTTGTTCACCCTAAGGTACTATTTTAACTTTTGTGGGGGAAAATCTTGAGAGCTTGGAATTTTCTAACCTATTGGAATTCTCTCCTCTGTTTCCCACATCTTTACACAATTGAAACTATTCTCTCCAAAAGTTACTAGTGATTTGTTAATTGCTAGTTTGATGGTCTTTTCTCAATCTTTATTCTTTTTTTTTTTTAACTTCTCCAGTATTTGATACTTGCTGACTAACCTTTTCTCTTGAATTCTTAGGCCTCCACCTCTCCCGTTTTTATGAAACTCTTCTCATTTACCTCCTACCTGCTTGAATAAGTCAGTCTCTTTTGCTGGATTATCATCCATATCCTGCCCTTGATTTTGAATGTTCTCCAAATTTTTTCCTCATCTTTTTTAATCTTTTTTTTTTTTTTTTTACAAGGTTTCGGTAAGCTCATCAGTTTTTATGGGTGTAATTCTCTCCCAGGCATACAGTTTTGTATGAATCAATTGGGACAAAGTGAAATAATTCAATTCAATTTATTGAATTATTTCAGCTTTTTTTTTTTACATCTTTAAAACACTTAATATATAACATTCTACTTTGTGGCAGTTTAGAAAAATGAACAACATGATTTGGCATTGAGTTTACAAGATTTGGACACAATCTTTTAATACTTTATGATGAAACCACATTTCTCTCACTTTGGTTATTAAGTATATTTTTTGACAGTCCATTTTTCCAAGTCTGACTTAGAAATATATCCCATGGGTTATTTTTTCTTTTTAAAAATTTTAAAATTCTTTAAAAAATTTTTTTTGAGTTCCAAATTTTCTCCCTCTCACCTGCCCTTTTCCCATTCACTGAGAAGGCAAGGAATATATCCATTATATATGTGAAATGCAAAATGATTTCCAAATTAGCCAGATTATGCAAAAAAAGTGAGAAAAACAAAGAAAATGAGAAAACGGTACTTCACTTTGCCCTCAGAGTTCATTTCTTTGGGGGTGGATATCATTTTTCATCATGGGTCCTTTGGAATTTTCTTGGATTGTTGTATTGATAAGAGTAGCTTAAGTCTTTCACAGATCATCGTTACAATATTGCTGTTATTGTGCACAATGATCTGGTTTTTCTTACTTCATTTTACATTAGTTCAAGTAGGGCGTGCCATGTTTTTCTGACACCATCCCCTTTGTCATTTCTTATAGCTCCTTCACAATCATATGCCACAACTTGTTTAGCCATTCCCCAGTTGGTGAGCACCGTCTCAATTTCTGATTCTTTGTCACCACAAAAAGAGTTGCTATGAATATTTTTGTATGAAATGGTCCTTAAAATTTTGATCTCTTTGGGATACAGATCTAGTAGTGGTATTGCTGAGTCAAAGAGAATGCACAATTTTATAGTCCTTTAGGCATAGTTCCAAATTGTTCTCCAGGATGGTTGGATAGTTTACAGTTCCTATTAGTATACCTATTTTCCCTCATCCCTTCCAGCATTTGTCATTTTTGATGGGTGCAAAATGGAACCAGAGTTGTTTTATTTGAGATTTCTCCAATCAGTAGTGATTTAGAGCATTTTTTTCATATGACTTTAGATGTTTTCTTCTGAAAACTGCTCATTCATATCCTTTGGTCATTTGTCAATTGGGAAATAGTTCCTATTTTCATAAATTTGGCTCATTTTTCTATATATCTGAGAAAAGAGGCCTTTATCAGAGATACTTGCTATAACATTTTTTCCAATTTATTGTTTATGATATTTTTAAGCAAAATGTAGTTTTCTATTTTAAGCCTATGTGTGCGTCTATCTGTTTCAAGTGTTCTCTTGTAAACAACATATTGTTGGATTCTGGTTTATGATTCATTCTGCTATTTGCTTCTGTTTTATGGGCTATCTCAATCCATTTGTATTCACAGTTGAGATTACTACAAAATGCATATTTCCCTCTTCCTATTTTCTTCTGTTTATTCTTCTCACTGTTTTTATCCTGTCTTATTTAAAAGGTTTGTTTCTGACTATTGCTTCCCTTAATTTGCTCTCCCTTTTATAATCCCCTCATTCCCCTTTTTTATTCCCTTCTCTTTCTGTTTCCCTGTTCAGTAAGATAGATTTCTATACCCAACTTAGCTTGTCTATATATAATTGAACCAATTGAAGTGCAAGCATTGCCTACCACCTCCAAACCCTGCCCCCAAATATTTTCCCTACCACTGTAAAAGCTTTTCCTTGCACACCTCTTTTATGTGAGGTGATTTTTCCCATTCTACCTCTTCCTTCCCCTTTTCCCAGTCCATCCCTCTTTCTGTAGCTCCATTGTGATACTCACAGCGCCTATGGTGGCTATGAATATGCTGCTGCAGTTCTGAATTGCAGAATATAACCGACTGTCTTCATTGAAGGCAGAACCAAAACATTTATTCAAACACCAGAACGCCAAATCTATTATAGCAACAAAGAAATCAATGCACATTATCAGTGCAGGGGGCACTGCCATCCACAAGCCTTCCCTCTGTTAGGGCCTTTCCACAAATGAACACCCTCAAGCAAAATCAATCCCTGCTTCTCACTCACACTAGCTGCTGCTCTGTGTCTCCCAGCTCTGACTGCTGTGTCTCACTTCCTTTCTGTTGTGCTCTACCCCTTCCTGCTCTACCCCTTCAGCAAGCTGCTCCCAGAGACTCCTGTGACTTGGGCTTCCATGTGACTCAGGAGATCACATAGGCCTATTAATGGATGGGAAGATCTTCAAATTGTATTAACATTACATTAACAATACACTTTTGGGGCAGCTAGATGGCTCATTGAGTAGAGCACTGGCCCTGGAGTCAGGAGGACCTGAGTTCAAATCCGACCTCAGACACTTGACACGTTTACTAGCTGTGTGACCTTGGGCAAATCACTTAACCCCAATTGCTTTGCCTTCCCCCCTCCATAAAAACAAACAAACAAAAAAACCCAACTAAAAAAGCACAATATACTTTCTCAACCCCTTCATTTTTTTTTTTGAGATTATCCTAATGTAATCAACTCCAACCCATGCCCTCTACGTAGACTTCTAATTGTCCTAATAATGATAAAGTTCTTTGGAGTTACATGTTTCATCTTCTCATATAGGAATGTAAACAGTTAAACTTTATTGAGTCTCTTTGCTTACTCTTTCATCTTTATCTTTTTATGTTTCCCTTGTGTCTTGTGTTTGAATGTCAGGTTTTCTATTTAGCATGGGTCTTTTCATCAGGAATGTTTGAAAGTCTTTTTCATTGATTTATTTTTAAACATTCACTTCCATAAGATTTTGAATTCTAAACTTTCTTCCTCTTCTCCCCTCCCCAAGATGGTGTGCAATCTGATGAGGCTATATACATACATTCATATTAAACATATTTTCACATAAATCATGTTGTAAAGAAGAATTAGCACCAATGGGCCAAACCATGAGAAAGAAGTAACAAAAAGAAAAAAGAAGAACAAATAGTATGTTTTGATCTGTATTCAGACTCCATTGTTCTTTCTGGCTGTGGATAGCATTTTCCATCATGAGTGAAAGAAAGTCTTCTATTTTATTAAATGTTCATTTTTTTTTTTTTTGGCCTTTTTTGCCCCTGAAGGATTTTACTCAGTTTGGCTGAGGTAGGTTATTTTTGCTTGTAATCCTAGCTCTTCTGGAATATTTTATTCTAATCCTTTGCTTCTTTAACATAAAATCTGCTAAATCTTGTGTAATTCTGACTGTGGCTTCACAATATTTAAATTCTTTCTAGATGCTTGCAATAATTTCTCCTTGACCTGTCAGCTCTGAAATTTGTCCCTGATATTTGTAGGAGTTTTCATATTGGGGTCTCTTACAGGAGGTGATTGGTAAATTCTTTCAATTTCTACTTTTTCTGTGGTTCTAGAATACCAAGACAATTTTTCTTGATAGTTTCCTGAAATACGATGTCTAGGTTTTTTTTTTTTTTGGTAGTCCAGATCTCTCCTTAATCTATTTCCCAGGTCAGTTTTTCGAATAAGATATTTAACATTTTCTTCTATTTTTTAATTCTTTTGACTTTATTTTATTGTTTCTTGATGTTTCATGGAGTCATTAGCTTCCACTACCCCAAGTTTCATTTTTAAGGGATTATTTTCTTCAGTGAACTTTTGTACCTTGTTTTCCAGTTGGCTTATTCTGTTTCTTAAGGAGTTGTTTTCTTCAGTGAATTTTTGTTCCTCTTTTACCATTAGGGCAGTTCTGTTTTTTAAGGTGTTGTTTTCTTCACGTGTGTGTATGTTTCTTTCACCAAGCCGTTAATTCTCTTTTCATAATTTCATCTCCCTCATTTTTCTTTCTCATTTTTCCTCTATCACTCATCTTTCTTTAACTCTTCCAGGTATTCTTGTTGGACTTGTGTCCAATTAGCATTTTCTTTCAGGCTTTGTAGCTTTAAAAAAAAAATATTGTCATCTTCTTAGTTTATATTTTGGTCTTCCTTGCCTGTAGTAGCTTTTTATGGTCAAGTCCTTTTTTTCCCTCCTCATTTTTCCAGCCTGTTTCTAGACTTTGAACTTTATGTCATAGTTCGGCTCTGCTCACCTAGGGGTGGGGAGGCACTATGCCAGATTTCAGGCTTTTTTGTGCTGCTATTTTGAGAGTTAGTTTTGTGGGTCTGTCTGCAAGTTTTCAGTGTTTCCAAGGGGGGTGATCAAGCTGTGATCACTGCTCCTGTTTTACACTCTGCTCTTTACCGAGAGAGCCCCTGTTCCCTTGCAGCTGCAAGCATTAGCACTCCTCTTGGCTTTGGAACTATGACCAGGCCTCCTGCTCTCCTGCAACTGCTTTGCTAGTGTTCTTCTCTCGTTGAACTGCAACCAGGGCCCCAGCTCCCTTGTAACTGACCACAAGTGCTTCTCTCCACCTGGAAACAGCCACCTAAAACTGCATATGAGCCGTAAAGGTACCAGTTAGCATCATTTCTACCCAGTGTTTGCAAGGGGTCCCCTTTAACCTTTGTGACCAGTTGTCTGACCCCCTTACCATCTCTGGGATGAGAGGTCCAGAAGCTGCTGCTGCTTGAATATTTAGCTTGTTTCACAACCTTGGAGTCTTCTTTTTGAGTACTTTCCTTATTTAGGGAGGACTTGCAAAAGAGTAAAGTGGGAAAGATTCTCATCAAAGTATCATTTCTGATTGTCACTTCATGAAAATGAAATCCTTTATTGTACAATCTCAATTTAAAAAAACACTTGAAAATGTGTTTCTGACATATTGTGAAAGGGAAACTAAAAGGGAGAACCCAGTATTTTCCCACTGATTTCAATGATAATTCCAGAGATCAATTTAAAAAAAATTTTTTCCATGCAAAAGTTCGGTTTGCATCTTGGCAGCATTGGGTGATTTCTTTGTTAGTACACAGTTGGCTCTTGATTTATGAGAAGTAATTTTTTTTTTCATAAATTTATTTTTTGCTCTTAGTTTGCAACACTCAGTTCCACAAGTTTTTGGGTTCCAAATTTTCTCTCCCTCTTTTCCTCCCTCCCCCCCAAGATGGCATGTAATTTAATATAGGTTCTATGTATGCCTTCACATTGAGCTTATTTACGTAATAGTCCAGTTGTAAAGAAGATTTATAACTAATGGAATGAATCATGAGAAGGGAGAAATGAAACCCAAAAAAAAGGGGAAAAAAAGAGAGCAAATAGTTTGCCTCAATCTGCTTTCAGACTCCATAATACCGAGAAGTAATGTTTTGTTAATTGTCGGACATTGAGAAAATAATTCATTTGGAAAAATAAATACACATGTGGTGAAATTGTTTGTGTTCATACCCCATTAGACATGGAAGCATACAGGCAGGACACGAAGAAAACCAATTCTAACATGAAATTCAGAGATTCCTGATCTGTGTCATGAATCACAGAAGCATGATCTTCACTTAATATTTAGTTAAATCTGTGTAAAATGGATCTTCCTGGAGCAGTTTGCCAGGTGCTTTTGCAAAGAAAAAAAAAATGTGAATTTTTGATAATTAGGTAGAATCTTTTCAAATAGACACTTAGTGTGATTATTGTTAAGTATCTTACACAATGAATGAAGAAAGTTTGAATAATGTGGTCTGAGAGCAGTTGCTTCCCCAGTCAGAATGGCAGTTAAGTTTATACATTATCTTTATATTTTAGTCTTATTTAACCACGTAATTTATAAAGAAGACTGTATACCAGAAAGCTAGAATATTTCATAAACACTAAAACTCAAGGTATTTGGCTGTGGAGTAACTGCCAAAAAATGGGAGAAGGGGGCCAGCAAGACAAAGAAACATTCTGGGATGAGAAGACTTCAGGGATGGATAGATCTCACAGGCTCATGAGACTTCAAGGGTTGAGGGACGTTCTAAGATGAGAAGGCAACTGAGGCCAGAAAGTCAGAAACAGAGCCAGCTGGGGAATAAAAGTTGGCTTGCCCTGGGCCTCTACTCAGAGTTCTTAGAAAAGATGAGTGTATATTTGTGTTGTAATATTTAAGTATCTTTATAACTATAGCATTAAGTATTCAGTAAAACCCAAGAATATCTTGTACTGTAATTTGACTTATTTTTTATTTTGAGGATATAATAGTTGCTCATTTTGCTTGGTTCGCGTTATACTTCATTCAAGTAGAATAGTATGAAGCACCAGCATACAAATTATGTAGGGGGATATTTAGTATAAACATATTGATCCTCTAATTAAAGGTATTGAACCCTTCTAACTGAATTGAATTCACTTGTTATGAAATTGAAGTTCCTGTCTAGCCACACCTCTTTTGTCTAGTGAAGTGAAGTTTTTTTGTATCCAGTTTTTACTTGATATTTTTGCTTTTTAAATTTAATCTTTTTTATCCCAGTGTTCTAGTCTGTCAGGATATTTTTGATAGTTTGATAGATTTTGTGGTCCGACGTTCATTTCGCTACTTTATTTTTATCTATTAATTTTTAAGCGCATGATCTTTGCCTTTCATCAAATCATTGATAAAATAATAAACAATAGAAGTTGAAGTGCAGATGTCCAGGACACTCCACTATATAGACCACTTTGTAAGTTGGTGCCAAACCTGGCCACTTTTCAACACTGGATAATTAACCATTTTTGAAACCACAGAGCTATGCTGTGACCTAGATTGTATGTCTCCATCTTATTGAGAGGAACAGGATGATAGACTTTACCAAATACTTTCCTAAAACCTGGGTAAATTGTGTCTACAATATTCACCTGATCACCAGTCTTGTTTAAAAAACATGACATGTTCTTGAAGCCATGATCAGTTTTTCTAGATGCTAACCAAATACACTTTTATTATAATCTGGGGTCTTGCGAGGAATTGGAAATCAAACTTAGTGGTCTATAGCTTGCAGACTCCCCACTTTTTTGAAATTCAGTATGTTTGCCTTTCTCTAGTCCTGTGGCATGTTTCTCATTCATCAAAATGGATTTTAGTCTATTTAGGTCCCATTGATCATTTCTCAAAATTTACTTATTTGAAATCTGGTCTTCTAAAATCTAGATCATGCCAGATGGTCCCTTGCTTTCTTCTCTTTCACATATTCTGAGATGATCGTTTACCCCCAAGTTTCCCATCATTTCTACCTGAGCAACTACTTCTACATTGCTGGTGAGAATTTATCTAGAATAGCAGTTATCAATAGGGCAAGTGAATAAATTATTAGCAGTCCTCTTTTTGGGAAAGAGAGCTTCAACAGATGATGATGATGTCTGTTAAATGAAGTCTCTTGTCATTGCCGTATCATACCTCCATGAAAGCCTTGTGATCTGTTTCCCAAACTCCTGACTAATCTTTCTTATTCTGTCTAGTGTAGTCTGTGGTATAATCTGATGGTTTATATTCCTCCTCTTCTTGTTTACTATTATCCATCTGCAAATGCTTTCCCTACTGTGAGATTAAATTTGTTTCCTCGATGTCCCTGGCCCTTAGTGCATTTTTGTTAGAGACATGAGTTCCTGGAGTTTGTTGTTTGATGTATTCTAAGGACTTTATCTTTTTTGAGTGTCTGGGCTTCAGTGTTATTTGTTTGGTTGTTCATTCATTCATTTTACATTCATACACATTCATTTTAGATACATACAGTTTTTTGGCGTCTAGTATGGTGACTATAAATGGGCTATTTTCTCTTTCATTTCAATTTAAAGCCCTTAGAGTTATTGGGACAGTGTGACATAGTGAAGAGAGCACTTAACTTTGGAGCCAGGAAGACCTTTGTTCAAATGTAGTCTCTGACACAGATTAACCGTGTAACCCTGAGAAAGTCAATCCTTCAATGCTATATCAACTATCTAGGATTGTAAAATTGAAGAGATACCAACCTGCATTGGCAGATGGAATTTCCTTACCTGGAGTTCTCTATACCAATGAAATCATGGGTACAACCCTTATCCACTGTCCCTTGATTAGATTTGCAAGACTCAAAACAAATACATTTTTACCAGCTCTTGTTAGGTGTATTCTTCTACCTGTTGTATACCTGACAAAATTAGGCACACGTGTTAATTATGATGTGATTGGGAAAATAACAAATTATGCATTTACAATTTACAACGTGTTCCTTCTTATACCACAAGGTGGCTCTAGAGGTCAATTTACCCAGACTATATCAGCACAGTTGGGGGTGGGAGGTGGGTAAATGTATTTGATTATTGGGGTATTTTGATTAGAATAGTGACTTCGTTAGAATTCTTTGAAACATTTCTCTAACCAAACAGATTTTTCTAAGTGCTAACAATCTTTTAAATATTTTCCCTTACACTAGAATTTTAAGTGATGGGGAAAAGGGGGTTTGATTTACTGAGTACATCATTTCTAATCCAGGTGTCTTAATTTGGAGGGAAAATAGTACTTGATCAGGAAATGGCAGAAGTGGGACCTTAGTTAATTGTTAGTTTAAACAAATGTTTATTAACTGTAAATCTAGACTAATGAGAATGATTTAAAGTAAAAGCATGAGGTAGAATTTTGAAATTTTGTTTGAATTTTTATTAGCTGTAGCCTTACTTTTTTTACTGACTAGTCATTTCCCCCAATTTCAAAAAATAAATTTTACTTAAGTTAAATTAAAATTGTTCCCCGAGGGGGTGTTGATTCAGGATACTTTATATAAATATACAGGCATTTGACTTGCCACATCCTTCCTAAGTATAAAACATTACATCTAGGATGCATGATAGCATATACGAGTAACACAATATAATCTACTCCTTCTTCTTATTCAGTAATGCTACAGCCTTTTGACTATGATCCAAATGAGAAGAGTAAACACAAGTTTATGGTACAGACGATTTTTGCTCCATCAAACACTTCAGATATGGAGGTTGTGGTGAGTACTTTCTGTAATGAATTCAGTTTTAGGAATCATTTAAGTTGTGTAAATTATAAGGCATTAAGAAATATTGTGCCAATGTAGTCATCCCAGAGAGTGATTAGAATTTATTTTAAAATCAAAAGATATTAAATCACCTTCTAAATGTATAATTTTAACCTTTTCTTGATTTCCTTTTGTCTCATTTACTAGGGTTTTTTGATTAATAATGGTACATGTGTGAATGTTAATTTCTTCTATGTAGAAATTTTCCTATTTTAAGATTTGAAGTATGAACTCTCAAGTATTGCAAGTATTTCCAAAAATGAGTATCTTGAAACAAAGTGTTAGTGTTCACTAGCTAAGATTATTAGTTACACCACATATTTTCAGTAGATTTTCCTTTACATTAATTTATTTTAAATTCTCTTAACATTGATATTTTTTTCCAGTGAAGGCTATAAACATTCTGAATTTCTAAAGGTTCAGATATATTTCTAAGCTTCAGAAATGTAACATACAGAAGCTTCTCATTACTTTTCTGCTCTCCAGGAATTCATGATGGTGCTTTTGTGAGCCTCTCTCTCTAGCCTTGAGAAAATGTTGCTGAAGAGCATCCAGCCCTGTATTTTCTTTGTAAACTTTTAAATAGAGATACCACTGTAGATGCCCTAATTCTCTTTTGTTCATTAGGCATTGTGGTATCTCAGATATGGTATAAATGTCTGTGTGTTTCGCTGTGTGGTAGAAGTACTTAAGGAAGTTTTTCTTAAGCTAGTTACTTGTTAATTTTTGTCTTATATTGGTATAAATTAGTCCATATTTTACTTTTTGTATTAATAACCTCCAAAAGAAGACCTTGTTGCCTAGTAGAGGACAAATGGAGTTTCAGGTCCTGAAACTTTCAGTTTAGAAGCTGATTGCAAAAGCCTTTACGTCAATTTGATATTTTCTACTAGACAAGTACTACCAGAGCCTTGAGCTGCTTTTAATGTGTGGATGATTGCAAAAGCTGTCTCTGTTTCTTTTTGATCTTCAGCATGTCACTTAATTTCACCAGTCCCCAGTTTCCTCACTGTAAAGTGATGGAGTTGGGTAAAATTATTTCTAAAATTTGTTGACTATTTGTCAGCTCCAGAACAGGATGTTGCGATAACCATTTCTCTTCTTATCATCAATTAGAATGACATAAGAAGCATAGTGGTATTATCTAAAGCAAACCAACATAAAGCAGACATTTTTTTGAAAAAAGAATGAGTAGCGAAGCAAATTATTAATGTCTGACCTCTATCAGTAAGGCACATGTCACAATATTGATGGTGACCATGAATATGCCTGTATAGCTCTGTGTCACAGAATATAAGAGACTCTCCATATAGAAGGCAGAAGAAGTAAAACATTTATTCAGACACTAGAGGATCAAATTCTAAAACCATTAACTCCAGTTCAACATAGCAGCAGTTATATCCCAAAACCAGTAAGTCTACTTTGTCATAACAGCAAAGAACTTAAAACACAATATCACAGCAGAGAGCCAAGCCATCCCGTAACCCTCCCCTCTGCTGCGGTCTTCCTGTAAACACTCAGTCACAAATCTTAGCTGTCCGCTTGCCTTAGTCCTCTCCTCCCTGAGATCTGAGACAGAGCTTAATGGATACTGTCAAATACACACATGCACGCACGTGCCTGAGGACTTCACAACCCTTGTGACCTAATTAGCAAAAGGGTGTAGGCCTTCCTACAAACAAATCAAGCTTCCTTTAACTAGCTCCACCTGAGACCTGTTAATGGGATCAATGGGTAAGGAAGATCTTTAATCACATTAACACCACAACCACATGGTGGTAGGCATGGTACAGAGGAAAGAATACAGAATTTAGAATCAGGGAACCTATTTGAATTCTGGCTCTTTTACTTTCTCTCTCTCTCTGCCTTTGTGATATTAGCCAAGTTACATTTGGACCCCACTCCTGGGCCTCTCCTTTCTCATCTTTAAAATGAGAAAATTGAACTAGATATCTTCTGAAGACCCATTTAGCTCTAAATTATGATCTTGTAATCTTATTCTTTGTTCTTTATTGTTCTCAAAGTTAGTCTTTAAAGGAACAATTAAAAAGCAGTATTTTTTCAGAAAATCTGCAAACTTAGAAAGGGAGCTCTGGCTTTGCATCTGTATCTATCATCTGTATATCTCTTTGTAGCTGAAGCTATCTATAACTGAGCAATTAAAAATAGTATTTTTTGCATCTGTATCTATCATCTATATATCTCTTTGTAGCTGAAGCTATCTATAACTGAGCAATTAAAAATAGTATTTTTTTCAGAAAATCTGTAAACACACAGAAAGAGAGCTCTGGTATTGCGTCTGATGGGTATATCTATATTTCTGTATCTTTATAGCTGAAGCTGTCTTATAATTAAGAAAGCTTTTGAACTTTGGAGTAAACATCATACGTTTGCTTTTTCTCATATAGTCTGTCTTTAAAACTCAGACCTTTTATAAACGCTAGTCATTTACATTGTTATTAAAGTCTAAAGAAAAATGCCTCAGAACAAGTTCTTTCCTTGGAGGTCTTTCCACCTACTTTCCATGTACTTTCTTTTCACAAAATGTATTTTCACCTAAACCTCTTATTTTTTAAAAAAAAAAGCGAAGGAAAAAACTCTCTAAACTTTAAATCCTATTGCAACTTAAAGTTAATAACATTCTTTAAGAAATAAGGTTCCAACCTGCAATAAAGAAAGTATTTACACAGTTCCCTATCCCACGAAGAAGTACTCTAGAGCAGTGGTTTCAGATGTGTGGCTTGAAACATTTGCAAGTGTGGCCCAAATAGATTAAAATGTATCTGGGAAATATTTAACAAACCAGATTAAAATGTAATTGGGAAATATTTAACAAAATAAAACCACCCCTATTGTGTGCTTCTTAGTCTATTTAGTTAAGAGTAGGAGAGCACCATAATAATAAGGGAGAGAGTTCTGTTGTCTGAGGCTTCTTGCTACTTTTACAAACGACCGAAGATTTTAAGACAATTTAAAAATCTTTAGGGGGAACAGACTACAGTTGACCCTACAGCCTATCAGATTTAGTAGATATTACCTCATAGCCCAAGAGACTGCATTCTTTTTCATTGTCTTTTGTTCCTTCAAATCCTAGCTTGTAGGATTGGCTGGATCCCAAGTGTTGTTTTAGTCCTAGAGGCTAAGAAACAGGAATAAAGGCAAAGTTGGCACTATAGAAAAAGGCATAGCCCTTTGTCTGCTTGTTTAAATTCAGTCCTAGAATTGTGGGAAAATTCAGGATACATATTCTGTTTAAGGTTGATCATAATAATTCATACTTTCACTTCCTTGACACTTTAAAACATGTAATTTCAGATGAAGGAAAATACAAATTTTATTTTACATACTAAAATTTTGGTAAGCAGACCAAAGGTTTTTGGGGAATGGGGTGGGAGGATGCGGCAAATTTAATAAGTAACTCCAAAAACTGTTCTCAAAAATATTATGTATCATGTTATATGTATTTTACATGAATTAAGAGAGAATTGTTATTTAGATTTTTGACATGTAATAATTTCTTTTTAGTGGAAAGAAGCAAAACCTGATGAACTGATGGATTCCAAATTGAGATGTGTATTTGAAATGCCCAATGAAAATGATAAATTGGTAAGTAGATAATATAATTAGTAACATCACCATCTTCTAAATATTCCCAAGTAAGAGGATAAAATTCTGTATTCTTTTCAAGTTGCTTTTGCTTATAATGTGTTTGTGTCTTGTGGTGTTCAGTATGAGAGAGAGAGTATGAATATGTGTGTTTTTATGTATTCTTAAGTAACTTATATAACTTAAATTTTTAAAAACTAGATACTTTCACGAATTTTTTATGTTTATACCTTAGAAGAAAAAGAAAATTTAAGTTATCTGTAGGCATATTCTGTAAAAGAAAGTACTTTGAAGGGTTTGTTTAGGTTTATTATAGGAAGACGATTTTTCTGAAAGGGCCACATAAAAGAGAAGGAACATTTCTGAACTCTAAATGTAGTCATATACATTATTGATTAGCCAAAAAAGAAAGAAACTGTTTGAGTGTATATGTTTGTATGTGTAAACATATCTACACCTCCTCCAAAATGATGATGCATTTTTGCCCTAAAAAGAGAAAATATTAATGTGGATGAGTAGTTTAATAAAACAGAGTTAGCTATTTTAGAAATTTCAATCATTTTAGGATAATTGTCAAAATTATTATCTGGTTTTGGGTATTAATATGAAGCCTTGAAGTTTCATTTTAAATATAAAGCATATAAAAAGGAATAGCTGCACAATAAAGCTTCATTAAGTTTAGATTATTGGACAGTTCTTCTTTATATTGAGCTGAAATCCCTTTGCCTATAGTTTTTCCATGTTCTAGTTCTTTTCTCTTGAATAAGTGTTTGTGAAGTTCTGTAGGCAAGGCTAATTTTCTTTGTTAAGAAAAAAGGCAGTGACATCAGATGATGGTAGCTTCTCTAAGCTAATTGAAAGTATATGAAGAAGGAGATTGTTAAAGAATTGTCACATTTTGTTAGGTAAGAAAAGTAGAGCCATCTTCAGAGATGCTGTGGCTGAATCTGTTTGCTTTTCAGGGCTAGATACAAATTCTTGGTTTTCTTGGTCCCAAAGAAGAGATTAGAAAATGTACCTTCTTCCCTTTCCTGAAGTAAGAGACTATGGTTTGCAGCATTGCTTATGTCATCAGATTCAGCTAATATGTTGGTTAGTTTTGTTGAATTCTTTTTCCCCTTCTTTATTTGTTACAAGGGTAAGTCTCTAGGTAGAAGTATATGTTTGGAAATTAAGATGATGTAAAAAAAGAATCACTAATAATTTAGAAAGAAGTTTTTGGTTTGGTGGCAAGTAGCATAAATTCCGGATCTCTAGCACTCTTTTTCACCTCACACAATCAGTTGTCGGATCTTGCCATTTCTACCTTTTTATCATCTCTTGCATCCTACTCCCTTTATTCACTCACATAGTTACTACCACCCTAGTCGAAGACTCCTCTCTCCATGATTATGCAAGAGGTCCTTAATTTGTCTCACTCCTTCAAGTTTCTAGTCCATCCTGTACATTACTGCTAAAGTAATTTTCCTTAACTGTCAAGTTGACTATGTGATTTCCCCTATTTAATGAACTCCAATGACTTCCACTGGGCTCTAGGATACATTAAGAACAATCCTAATTTAGCTTTTAAAGACCTTTCTAACCTCACTGTATTTCTCTATCCTGTTGTATCTCCTCCCCTCAGTTTAGCCAAATTGATCTTCTCTCTTTCATACCTGACACTTCATTTCCAATGTTTGTACCTTTGCATTGGCTTTCCAGAATGTCTGGAATGTACCCCTAGCACCCCTTTCCTACCTCTGCCTCATAGAATCTATTTTCCTTTAAGATGCAGCTCAAGGACCATCTTTTGCATGAGCGTTTCCTTATCCCTTTAACTCCACTAGTGCCTTCCCTCCTAAGCTACCCATATTTAACAACTTTGTATGTATTTCCATTAATTTTATGTGATATGAATATGTGTGTATGTATACACATAAATATACTTGTCTCTGCCATTAGAATATAAGCTTACTGCAAGTAGGAATTGTTTCATTCTTTGTACTTGTATTCCCAGTACCTAGCACATTGAGTGGTGCATGATAGGTGCTTGATAAATACATCGTGATTCAAAGAATGGCTATTACCAACATGCCATATTAGTCAATTTTTTGTCATACGTTAGTTCCCCTTTCATTGGGTTCCTTAAGTCTAGCCATGCAATTTTTTCTGCTATGGAGGCAAGCTACATGTCTCTAGCACTTGTTTCTGTGTCCTTATCTCTGTTTCACTAAGTCTTATTTTCCTTCTTGGCACATTTCCAACCCAGTTTTAAGCTTCCCTGGACCATAGCACTGAGTTCTTTAGAACTACTATAAACTCCCATCTATCCTTTACCTTTTTTTCCCAAATATTTTTACTTTACTTTAAGTGATAATAGGTTTTCTCTGAGGGGAGACATCACGCCTCTGATAATCTTCATCACTGGATGCTATTCATTTTACTCACATCAACTCAAGGGCTAATCAGAGTGGTTGATATGTGCCTTGATATCCTGTTGCCAGACTATTTCTCTAATAATAGATGTCCTGTAATATTGTCAGTATTAAAATAAAATTTCTTATTTTAAATGCATGTAGACCATTTATAGCACTCTTTTCTCCTTTAATGTTGCTGTCAACTCTTGATTTCTCAGTTTTCTCAGCAACTTTTATACCTGGCTTATGATCTTTCTCTTTTCTCTAAACCCTACCTTTGAGGCCTTTGTAATAATGTTGATAACCACTGATAGCCGTATACTGACCACACAATTTCTTAACTTCTTTAACTCTGATGATCCTCTGCCACCCCACTTCAGGCACCCGTACCCACATAACAGCATGGTTGTACCTATACCTCACTGTCTTACAACTGCACTATCTCCAAAATCAGAATTTTTTTGACTATATATATTTTTTTCTTTCTCATGTCTTTGTTCTTTATCCTCATTAGCACCTCTCTGATTCTCCTTGTTCATTCCACTCATTTTGGCTTCACTTGTTTCCATACCCATTTACGGAAGGCCATTGAAGAGCTGTGGCTCATCCAGGGAAAGGGTGAATCAAGATAGGGAGGGGACCAGAAGGCATCAGCATAAAGTTCATATGCTTAGGAACAGGTGTTTCAACAATCCGGCTAGCAGCTGTTGTGGGGGTGAAAGACCAACACAAGCCCAAGAACAAGCATGCTGCCAAAGCCCAAGTTCTTTTGATCTGCTTTACTAAGGAAAGCAACATTAAGGAGTTGACAAGTTTACTTTAATTCAGCATACAGATACCACTCACTTAGTTCAGGGGAAAAAGCCAGCATCCTGAACTTCAGAAGAAATAAAAAACAAATTACAAACATCGACAGACAGACCAAATACAATTCATAGTTACAACATCTAGGTTCAGCCTGGGAGCTCATAACAAGGGCTGGCCCAGAGTCACGAGTGCCACCGCAGCTGTGGGTAAGAGCTCCAAAAAAGAGAAAGCCAACCCCTGCTTTTATATCTTTTTTCAGGGTCGAGGGTGAGTCACGTGACTCACCCATGTGACCTAGAATCATCAGAAAGAGGTGACTTAAACCCATGTGGTCTAAAAGCCTCTGATGTCCCAAACATGTCACTCAAACTAATGTGTAAACCAGGCCCTCCCCTGAGGCAAGGAGGTCACCAAGGACTCTCAGCCTAATCAAGGAAACAAAGGCCAAACTGTTCAAGGACACTCGGTTGAACTGAGTGCTAAGAGCCCATTTTGTTTACCAACACAACAGGAAGTTAGTCTTTTTCAAGTATTTAAAAGCCCGTTCCACTAAGTAGAGATTAGACTTGTTTTGCTTATCCCCATATGACTAACATCAGGTGAAAGTTTTCACTGAGGTTCTTTTCAGCTCAGTGTAAGAAAATATATTTTAAAAGTGAGTTCACCGAGAGTGAATGGGCTTTTAAACTAAGTAACTAGTACATCTTTGCTGGTCTACAAATATAGGACAGAGGGGAATCTTGTAGAAATTTCTTTTGTTAACATAGGCCTTTTAGATTCCTTCTAATTATAGGATTCTGTGATTTTTATGACTTCATGGTCTGCTGTGGCTGTAGAATTTCTCACTGCCCATCTTCCTCTTCAATTATTCCTGACCCTGGATGACTAGCTAATTTTTTTTTAAAAAAATTTGGTTAGTCTTGTTTGCATTCCGCTGAACATCATTGGAGAAAGTAATGAAATCCTAATGATTTCACCCCTACATTTAGTGCTGCCCAGTAACTCTTATTAATCTCTTTTTACCCTCTCTCTCTTCCTTCGACTTCAAAGATAGCAAACTCCTGGTTTTTCTACCTGTCTGTTCCTTCTCTGTCTCTTTAGGCTAGGTCCGTGTCTTCTTCCTCATCCCTTACTGTGAGTACTGCCCAAGGGAACTGCTTTTCCCCTCTTCCTCTCAGTCCTACTCCCCCTTTCTTTCCATTGTCTCTATTATCTCCTTTAATCTCATTCATTCCTTTTGTTTCAACTATCACCTTTGTGAATTTGTTGCTCCAACTGGACATCCTACTGGGATTTCTATACATGTCCAAGCTGATCTCATGTCAGCCTCTTAAACGTGGGTATTTTTTTTCTTAAACTTTAGTCTTCTGTCTGTGTGGCATCTGTTCAACCACTTTGCTATGTGTGAAATTGGGATGTCTTTGAAAATAGTTTCTAAAAAACAACACAAAGACACTGGACTTAACTTAAACCAATGTAATAATTTTGTAGGTATGGTTGTTGTAAAGTTTTTCTTTGGGTATCTGTGAACAGACATTTCCCACTAAGACAAAAGCAAAAGAGAATGGCCCCTCAATTGCATTAAGGAATTTAGGTTAAACTTCAGAAAGAACCTTGTTATAGTGAGATAGTGTTACATCAAATGATGTTTTCCTTGATTTAAAAATTATCACACAAATGCTTAATGGTAGACTGATCAGATGTTTCTAGATGTCTCCTAATCTTAGTATAATAAGAATTAACTTTGTAATTTTCATAACATATTGATGATAAATAATTTTTGAAACTTTTCTTTTGGTGGAGTTATTTTTTTTTTCAGGGCAAGGGTGGGAGAGAGGTGAGCAGAGAAAATAGTTATGAAAGGACCTTGTAGATATGTAAGCATTTGCATCCTATAGGGAAAAAGCTCATTAATTATTTATGGTGGGTTACTGGTAAATTATAATTAGGAGTAAGAAAGTACTAAGTTGTTATTTTCACTTACACGTTGAATTTTAGGCTAAAAGTTAATTCATGAATGAAGTTAAAAATGAAGTAAAAGGTCTGTTAGTGGGAGCGGTTCTTTAAAACCATAGGAGGAGAAACATGCATATAAATTTGGTAAACAAGGGTGATGCAATGGGAATATAACTTTAAGGGAATGATGGAGAAAACTTAAGATGTATTTCCATGTCTTCTAAGTCATAGCTGTTAGTAGATATCTTTGTATTATTGCTTGTCCATAAAACTTGTTTTTTTAAAGTAGTGATATTACTGTTCTAAAGACTAATACTTTCTCTGTGGTTTAGTCGCTCCCTTATATCATGCAAGAAAAATCTGATGCGTTTGATGCCAGTCTGAGAGTGTGTTTCCCATGCCACCTCAGGGTATATCTACACCAGGGACCGGTTTCACTACTCCAGTCAGCAGCATCACCTCAGTTGCAACACCTGCCAATTATAGCCTGAAGACTGACCCCAGGGCATCACACAGTATGTTCAGACAGCAAAAGTCTAAGGTTTGTTACAGGGAGCTAACAGCTATAGGATTCTACTGGTGTTACTTAAGTTATTGTAGGTAATTGGAAGATAAGTTTTCACAGTACGTTTTGAAATGAAACAGACACTCACTTTCATCTTGTATTTACAGTAGAAGCTAAGACTTCTAACTTATTAACATAAAGCTTTGCTGTTTATAGAGGGTTTGCCTTACAGTATTTCTCTTCTAGCTCAAAGTAGGTAGTTTGCAAATATGTGAATGTGAATATAGTTACATTCAAAGAAAAAGCAAAATTTTATGTTTTTATGGAGTTGGTATGGTATTCTAAAATAAAATTTTAATTTTCTCCTCTGGATTGTATCCTTGGCTCTGATTGTTATTCCTAGAATATTTTGAGTTCCATATCTGGTTAAATTAGTAGACATCATTGCAGCATAGACATATACCTTTAAGATTTAAAAACTGGGAAATACACACTAAAGCTAACACACAAATCTCTTGTTTTTAATGCCAAAGAATAAATTAGACACTTCATTTTCAACACATAAATAGGGCAAACATAAACCAAGTAAAGTAATACCAAGCAATAAAAGGAAACAGTAAAGTGTCTCTTTCTCTGCTGTTTTTAAGCAATGTCCCAGTGATAGGTACCATTATTAATATTAAATTACTATTCAATAAGTTATTAAGAGCCCTAGAGTGTTTATTGTACATGGTCTGCTTCTCAGTTCTCAGAGCAGTCTAAAGCCTCCCACTTTATAGAGCAAGATATCTCTTCAGGAATCAAGCAGTCTTCCTTGAAAGGACTTCTTGAGCTCTTGGTTCCGAGGAGACAGTTTCTCTGTCTTAGAGTTTTCTTTCAAGTTTTTAAGATGTTGCTGTGTAAATGACACGGTGATTTGACTTTAATAAAAGGCTTTAGATTTTAAACATACTCACTATAGGTTTAATAGTTATACCTTTTAACACAACTAAAGGTTAGTTATTTCTTAACATGTAGTATATGGTGACTGGATTGGTATACAGTAAAAAGGCTCATTTTATACAGCTCATCCAGTAACTTTACGTTTCACTTCGGAGGCATTCATTTGCATCTTTGGAGATTTGTTTGTATGTTAGAGTACCAGGTTATATTTGGCTTATGAATCAAAAAGAGGAAAGACATAGGAGTTAGAACCAGAAGGGGCATTAAATGTGCATCATAGTTGAATTCCCCTATTTTATAAAATAAGAGAGGCACAGAGAAGTGGCCTTCCCCAAATCATACCTTTAGTAAGTAGCAAATCCTGAATTTGAACTGAGGTTTTGCAACAACCAAGTTCAGTGCTCTTTCCCCAGTATACTTGTTTTATTCTATTCTATACTATACTACACTATACTATACTACATACTATTTTGCCCAGTTTATAAACTTTCCCTTTAAAATCCTGCCGCAGATTTTTTTAGTGGAATGTATGATTCTTCAGTTTGTTAGCCTTTCAGTGTAAGTATACCAGTTTATCTATTTCAGATTTTCTCTCTTCCTAAAGTCTGCCCAATTGTGTCTTCCCTGCTGTACAAGGCATATATTAAGTCAGATGTTAACATTTATAAAATATCATGTGTTCAAAATTAAATTCAGGTATGATTAACATTCCGTATGAGGTTCTGGTGTGATGTCTATAGTATAGTATATATATATGTGTGTGTGTGTGTGTGTGTATATATATATATATATTATATAGTATATAATATATAGTATATAATATATATATATTATATACTATATATAGTATGTATATATAGTATTTTTACAAAATACCGTTTGAACTGTTTCTTATAGAATACCATTTGAATTCAAATATTGCCTTTAAAAAAGATTTTAAAAAGAACTACAGTAACACATACTAAAATAATTTTTTGATTTCTAGCAACTCAGTTTTAAAAATGAACTAAAATGCGTTTTGCACACTTTGTAATATCACTAGTAGATTATAAGTTCCTTGAATATAAAGACTGCTACTATTTTAAAATCATTATTCCTTTATTGCTTCAGACAGTACCATGAGCAGAGTAGGTATTTAATAAATAAAAAAAATGTTTTTTGTGCACTATTCAAGTTGCTTATTTGAAGGCTAAAAAAATCTACTCACTTTTCCTTTTTGTTACCTTTCTGCTAACCTCTGTGGTATCCTAAATCTCACAAGTGCTTAGGAACCTTCTAAAATAAAGTTTCTCCCTTTCTGTCATCTTGTATTAATTTGTTCTACTTCAGAAATTCACGCAAGCCCAAGTTTCTCTTTAACTGGTATTTTATTTCTTTGAGATTCGTTGCCCATTTCCATTTGTATGGAAAGAACTTTCTAATAGAATTATCTCGGTTCTGACTTTGTAAAAATGGTATTTTGTTATACATAATTCTAAGACTTAAACTTTTCCTCTACCGTTAGAATTTTTTATCATCCTGTTTTTTTAACGAGTGCAGAATTATAGAGAACCCTTTCATAGTGTTTGTTAGCAATTAAGCTTTTTTATTAGGCTCTTACAGAATAGAATTTTTTACAATTGAACTATATAGTATTGTATAATCTCATTTGGCGTAACTTAAAAATTTTTTATGATGAGAATAATTTGTAGATTTTGAGCTGGAAATCCTTCATTTTACAGTATAATATCTTCATTTTGAAGAAACTGAGGGACAAGGTTAAGTAATTTTTTGAAGTTCACACAGGTAGTAATTGTCAGAAGTAAGATTTGAACCCAGCTCCTCTGAATCCAGAGTCAGTGCCTTTGCACTTGTACCATGTTGGCATTCAGTAATTTGAGTTTCCCCGTTGTAACACAGTTGTAGAATAAAATGCTTGTTTTAAGAATATGTATTAGCCTAGGCTTAATTCCTGAAAAACACTTAAATTGTGAAAAAGCAAGATTTTTAGTTAATATTAATAAGACTGTTACTGTTTGGTTAATATGGAGAATGTGGCTAGTTTAGACTGTGCTACAGACTAGATCTTTTGGTATCTTAGGATGAATTGAGTGAATAAGGTCACAAGCTAAATATGCTTAGAGATCTAGTTATTGTACTTCTGGCTGGTGGTGTTTACCATGTCATTGGTATTACAGAGCCTGATAGGTTAAAAAGCACTGAATGACTGAACCATAATCATTTAATATATTAATTCTTAGGTACACCTGAACTCTCTCATTTTATAGATGAGGGAATTTAGGCTTAGAAAGGTAAATTAATGAGTATAATTTCATGTTGGTCAAAGCTAGAACTAGAACCTAGGTCTCCTAACTTTCATCATAGTCCATATCTTTTTTCATTATAACATTGCCTTACATAAGGCTGTTTTAATTTCAGCACTGCAAATATTATTAATGGGAGTTGAAAGAACTTGTTGCTATCTTATACCCTATAAGGCCATTGGGTTTGGACTTAGAAGGTGATTCTAATTGTTCTCTTTTTAAAACACCTTTGTGACTTTGGCCTCATTTTACTGATTTGTCAAATGAGAGACTTAGACTAGATAATCTTCAAGGGTCATTTCAGTTCTCAGTTCTAAGATCCCTTTAATTCTCATTTTTCAGCCTATTTTTTGGCTTTATGTTGGTGGTCATTTTTATGTTCTCCCAAATTCCCTTTTTTATTTACATCCCCTTTCTTACCCTAATTAAAATAACTTTTCTTTTGTACCTTCTTAAAATTCTCCTAATTATAGGGTAATCTAATCGTGGGGAATGATATGGAGACCTTAAGGATAAGGAACCTCTACCCGCCAGAGCTTCATTTTAATCTCCAGAATTGGGACAATTAAGAACTCCCCTTCCCCCTCCATCTTTACCCGTTTTCAGCTATCAATGGGCTTATTATTTGAGGACTCATTTTTTTTTCTTATTTTTGACTTAGGACTTTTATTTCCTTGTGGGGGTGACCTTAAATGCTTAGATTTTTATATGGGAGTATAGGCATTATTTTTGTTAATGATTCAGAAGTAATTTGAAATATTTCAGTTTGGATATTTGCTGAAAAAGCAAAACAAATGAAAATTTGTGACCTATAAGGAACCTAATTTATTTTAAAGCTTTAAAATATATTTGTAATATTTACAGATTGATATGGAGCCTAGCAAGGCTCTTCCACTGAATGCATCTAAACAAGATGGACCCATGCCAAAACCGCATAGTGTTTCACTCAATGATACTGAAACAAGAAAACTAGTGGAAGAGTGTAAAAGACTTCAGGGAGAAATGATGAAATTATCAGAAGAAAATCGACACCTGAGAGTAAGTTTTAGATTTTAAAATAAATTGTATTGTGAATTAAAATGGTCACTTTTATTTAAAGATTTACTGATCGCTTTGATTGTGTTTAGATATTATTTGTAACTTGTAGATAATTTTACTGTGATCTTTTCCTCGAGATTTTTAATGTATGTTTGCCAACTTCTATTCAAGTCTGCAGTAAATTTAATATAATTTTTTTAATCTAAAAGTTTTGCCATTTTGAGTACATTTTTAATAAGAGTTTTTGTAATTCTAATGATTTCATTAAGGAAACAGTAATCTCATGATCCATCTTCATTTCATGGCACACTTTTGCAGTAGTCTTAGCAATATAAAATTGAATACATCTCTGTATTAAGGAGATTTTTACTGGATCAAGGTTTTACATCCTGTCCTGGAGGATCTCTAATTTTTATGAACCATTTACTAAGAATCTAAAATTAGCTATGAACCTATTGTCCTTATTAAATCCTTGAGCAATATACTTTTGTAGACATTTGTTGTAAAAGCATGCTTTTTT